>CM031242.1:601124221-601724221 GCA_018340775.1 Taxus wallichiana var. yunnanensis | reverse complement strand
CTAATGATTGGTTAGGAAAAGCGGCGATTCCGGTTAGGGGTAACCATTTTCCGAGACCTTGTAGAAAATGGACAGTGAGTAAACCATGAGGCAGAAGGCAAGATCTGACAAGAATGCCAAATCTAGGGATGTGTAAAATGTCAATGTAAAAAGTGACAGTGACAGAGACTGTGGAAAGTGAAGGAAAGTGAAGTGAAAATGTCCTTTTGAGTAGGTTAGCAAAAGGACCTAGAACCGACGTCGGTTGGGTATAACCGATGGCGGTCAAAGGTAACCGATGATGGTTACTGTGAAATTGAGACAGTGATGAAAGAAAGTGGTTGTGAATTAAAATTTGGTGTGGAATCAGACCCAAAATTTTAGGAATGATGGTGATATGGCCCAGGCACACTCAGGTGAAGCGGAATACACCATCTATGATGAGGAGCATGCCAGGATGAACAAATAAAAAGTGATGAACGTGTTCTTTCACCTCAAAACACAAGCCAAAAAAACACTAAGAAAATGTGATCCTAAGAGTGCCTTTTTCTATTATGTTCGTGTAGCTTATGCTATTTTAGGGACTGACACATGAATTGTGAAATAGAGTTTTTGGTGAGGATGGCTTCCTATAAAGAAGGAGATCTAAAAGGTGAGGTTTCAGGTATGTTATGGTGGGGGCGGGCTTGCTCTGAAGTATGACTCGATAGAGCAGTGAGCTAGGTGCCCACTATGTTGTGATCGTGTGATCACCTACAAGCTTCTTCTAGGTAAGATGTTGTTTAAGAATGTATGTATTTTGAAATTTTGTGTGGTTTGGCAAGACTCAGAGAAAGAGGAAAAGATAGAAGTGCTTTTCTACGATTCGTTTGTCAACCATTAGTTGGTCATGACCTCTAGTGTATAGGTTGCCCTCAATTAATGTGAGCTAATGAGCTAAATCAGAATGCAATGCACTTGTTTTAAACCCAAATTGAAAGTATGATATTCGATGACAAAAATAGATGAATAGGAAGAGGGATGCTCTTTCACTAAAATGCAAGAAAACATGAAGAGATGATTCTTTTAAGTACACCAAAAGAAAAGTTTCCTTTAGAGAAAATAGAAAGAAGGAGTGGATTACCAGGGAAGAAAATTAATGTGTACGCTTTTTAGAAGGGAAAAAACACACAAATTTCTCCTAGGAATGAATGAAATGCAAGGAACCCTGGATGGGTCCCACTAGGCGTGCCAAAATGTTTCACCTTTTTCTTAGATTGTTTCTTTGAATTGTTGACAAAACAAATAGGGTAATGGGCATAGGAGGAATACCTGTTCAAATGTCGGTTGATGGGTTGTTGCATGCATATGACTTCTGAATCCAGTTAACCATGAGAGCTTCCTTTTGGCTAGGAGGAACTACCTGTAATGAAAGCAAGACCACCAGAAAGAATTAAACAATATGGGCAGTGAACTACTAGCATGAGCTAGATCAGGAAGCATGATACTTCCTAGATGGTTATCAGTCCACTATTTTAAAAAATTAATGCTGAAAACAAGGTAAATCCTATTGTTATTTTGAAATGATTTAGGTATCTCACTTAAAAACACAATAAGAAAATAGATCTAATCTAACAAGCTAAGCTAGAATAGAATCCACGGGTCAAATGGTTGGTTCTGGGTTCTGTAGGTCTGATAAAGGTCTCGGGTAGGTCACAAGTGAGTGAGGGTGAGGTAAAATTAGGTGGATAGGTCTTTGTTTAAGGCTGTGTGGGCAAACAGAGACCGGCGTTGGTCAAGGGTGACTGACCACGGTTAGGTATAACTTGAGGCTTTCGATTATTGTGAGATCTGGAAACGTCACAGAACAGGGTTTTGGTCTCCTTTGTGATTGTACAAAGGATTTGGTTGGTCGGGATGAGGTATTGGGTGACTGGAATAGGTTTTTGCGAGGTTTTGATGGGTCTATGGAGGTAAAAAATGTTGGAGATGGTCAATAGGGAGCAAGATAAACAATGGATGATAAAATAATGATAAAATGAAATAACCAAGAAAGTATGATGTTGTACTTACTTGGATTTCATTCTTGAAAGTCTATGTGTGAAGGATGGAGGTGTTGATGATGGGTTTGAAGGCTGCAAGTGATCACCAACTGAAGAAAAGATTCTGCATGGGCTGCATGCACACTCCTCTTTTGCTTGGATAGATCAGAATGTGGCTGGGGATGGTATGCAAGAGAAGATCCTCAATCTCCTTCCTTGGATGTCAGTTCTTGCTAGAATTGGCTCTCTGAAGATGCGTTATCTCTTTGAGATTTCATTCTTTCTCATCAAATTTTCTCCCAATGTTTTCCAACCTTGAGAATAAGGTTGTTTAGGGGATAAAAGGGGTAATCGGACAAAGTGGCAGCTTAACGGCGACGGTTGGGGAAACCGACGTCGGTCAAGGTGGGATTTTCTAGGTTTACTAAACTTAGGGAGATCCTCCTGATTTCCTAGATCTTGTGTCATTATCCCATGGATTAGACTAGGAGCTTCTTGTGAGCATGTGGGAATGTGGTTAGAGGGAGTGTAGGCATTGATTTTTAGGGTTTGGGTAAGTCTTAGTTAGTTATGGTAACTTGCTAAGAATAGGTCTTAGGTTGAGTTAGCTTGGTGAGGTGTCTAAGTGAACTGTTTGTGTAGATATTATTTAAATAATAAATATAGTGAGGATAACACATTAATTTAATTAAATTAATTAAATTAATATTAGTAGGGTGAAGGGGGTCATGGCTAGGTAGATGTAATAAAGGGGGGCTTATATGTCGAGGGTGAGCCAAGTTATGCATTAGAACTATACCATGTTCATCACATTATAGAGAAAAATGCGAGACCCACTCCCCTAAATGTGCCCTCATACATTTATTTCTACAGAGATATGCCTCTCTTCAACTCTATATCCTTCTATATCTATCTTCTACCGAGCGTTTGTATTTATAACCTTATCACCCACCTCCATGTCTTCCGTGAGTTACAGATCGATCACCAAGTGTCGAAGTGGTCCTCCATGGGAGCATGCCTCCCTGATCCAAGTTCCCACTTCTTATAATGATGTCTTCTAGAACCTTCTATCGCATTCTTGGAATATTCCTTTTTTGATCCACAGTTTGCAGTGAGATCCTATCCACAAGGGTTATTCTTTTCTCATTTGCTTGGGATGCCAAATGCGACTAAGTAAAAACCTCTTTTTCCTTGCACGCGTGCCTTGTGTTCTACAAAACCCTACAGAACCTTTTCCCGAGCACCTTTAACCCGCATGCCCTTCTTTAATTAGGTCCTGCGCATGCCCACGTGCCTTCTTCTAGTTAGCTAATATTTTGGGGCCCAAAAAAAGTATGTGATGAAAATTTGTAAGTGCCTTACCAAGAACCCAAGTTTGTTTTTGGTGTGGAATTACATTTACAAGTTAAGTGACTTGAGATGAAATTCCATTATTGGCATTTTTGCCACTTTAGTCTAAAATGTCTACTTGAGAGAGGCTATCATAAGTATGTCATGAAAATTTGTAAGTGCCTTACCAAGCACCCTAGTTTGGTGTTTTGGTGTGGACTTACATTTACAAGTTAATTGACCTAAGGCGGTTAAGAAGTATTTAATAGTTTTTTTCTTAAAAAAATAGAAATAAGAGATTTTAAATAATATATGTTATCACTTATTTATTATTAATCCTACTGCAATGACATGTTTAAATGGAAAAAATTCAAGATTTTAAATTCAAATGATTAAGGGACAAAGTGTTTGGAATGTTTTTCTACTTATTTTTACAAGTATTTTCATGATTATCAACAATTAAACAATATTCAGAGAAGATACAAAACAACCTAACATGTAGAAAGGGGTGTGACAGCCGAGGAGAAAGAGCTATATTAAAAAAATGGAATACAATTACTATGTAGATTGTCTACCAATTGTTTGAAAAAACAATCTCTAAAAAACTCAAATACTGATTGTTGCGAGAACACTATGAAAATATAAGTAGCGATGAAGAAGAGATATCATATGGTGAATATTTAATTAAGTATAAAATATTATCATATTTTTTATATATGTAATTTACTATATTTTTCCGTACTTATCGTATTTTTTTAATAGACCGTATTTTTCCATAAATAAAGTAAATCATGTTTAATACACTCCATACGAAAGTTACTACCTTGGATATGATAATGTTTTAGGGTATCAAATTTCCTTACCAATCTATCAACATGTATCTTTGTTTTCTATGGTTTATGACAGTCATAGGAGTTTGAGTCTTGAGACTTCCAGTTTTCCAAAGTTTGGGATTCTCTTTGGGAAAACATCGTAGACATTTTATATCGCCCTTTCTAATTTCCTTATATTTATGGTGTGGCTATTTTGAGAGACATAACATTATGTAGTTCTCTCATTTTACATGTATTACACATTTTGTCTTCTGAAGTCTGATTGTGATGAGAATCATTTGATTTACTTCATTTTTTTCCATTACTTTGCATGGTGTTTCCCCTAACTTTTTTTGTGGTGTTGTTTTGGACAATTAGTATTTCTCAATAGATTTCTCTCTGTGAATGGATTTTTGATGACATTACTTATATGTCCTGTATGGCCACATTGATTAGACATTAGTACTTTACATGTCAACATTGGTATCAAATGATTGCAGTAAAGTAATTTGATATTATACTAAGCATGCTTTCACTATCATAATATGATCCTTGAGGTGTGTTTTTATCAAGCTCCAGTTCTTGAAATTTTGTAATGTAATACATATTGAAATTCTAGTGCTTCTTTAATAGGAATTTCAACATGATGATAGGTTAATAATATTTCCATAATAATTAGCACTTTTTCACTAATTAGCTAACATTCCTCTTCATATTCATTAATTAATGACCTTTCGTTAATTAATTAGCCTTCTATCATTAAAGATGTCAATTAATGACCTTTCGTTAATTAATATCCACTTCTACTTGGGTTAATTAATTATTATTAATTAATTACACTCAACTCTAAATCAATAAATTACCATTTATTGGATCAAATTCCTCTCTTACATCCCACAAATCATACTAATTTTCCTCTAATTAGCTTCTATAAGCTTACCTCTACCTATTAATTAATCACCTTTGATTAATTAAAACATCCCCAACTCCCATGACTTACTAATGACAAATTAAACTCTTCTAAATCAAGATTACCTTTTATAAAGCAACCTTATCCATTCTTAATCTTGTTTTACCTTTATCCCACATTCATCAATTTGCTAGCCTTGCCTCTTTAGGAAAGCTATATAAAGAACCCTCCTTCTTACCTTTCTTCTTGCACCATGCTTTGAATAGTGAAAACTATAAGCATTTTGATCTTGAGCCATTCTCCATTGTTGGAAATAGCTTCTCCATCTTGCATCCTTTCACTCAAAATTGAGTAATATGGGAAGATCCAAAATGGCCTTGTAGCCATTCTTGGTGAGATTCCATTCTCAATCCTTGAGATCAAGTAATAATCCACTTTGATTGCTTATGTTCTTCATAGGTTCATAGTTTAAGTTAGCAATCATAGAGAGTAGGAAATAGCTTAGCATGTAGTTTCATTTATGCATTGAAGAAGCATTTCCTTTAAGCTCTTATCTTGATGGTTCATTGTTTAATTAACATTTGCTTTTGAAGCTATGTAGATATTAGTTTCAATTTATAGCTTAGTTAATAAAACATGAGCACATTTGGCATGCCGGTGGGACTTACTCCATTGTCCTTTGCACTTAATTTCAAGTTTTTGTAGTTAAGTTTCATTTTTGGTTACTAACCTCTTTTACACATGTTGATCTAACTTGTTTTTTTCTTAACTTGTTTTGTTGAGTTTGCATGTGTTGAGTCTTCCTTGTAGGTATAAAGGAGGTGAAGTGCTGTCAAAATTGGAATTGATGGGAAAATTTCAAGATTTCTCCATGTTTTCATTTTTAGAGCTTACTTTTTCAACATTCTACATGTTAGTTTTGTCAATTTCTTGAAAATATTAAATTCTTGAGCATGTAGGTTAGTGTTTGATAGTGTTGAGTCTTCTATTTACATATTAATGTGGTGGGTTGCTGTCAAAATTAAATCTTGGTGAGAAAATTTCAAGATTTCATCATGTTTTCATTTTTAGAGCTTACTTTTTCATCATTCTACATGTTAGTTTTGTCAATTTCTTGAAAATCTTAAATTCTTGAGCATGTATGTTAATGTTTGATAGTGTTGAGTCTTCTATTCATATATTAATGTGATGGGTTGTTGTCAAAATTGAATCTTGGTTGGAAAAATTTGACCATTTTTGCAGATTAAGGGACATTTTTTTGACATTTTTTTGAGTGCATGTCAAGTGCATACCCGTGAGCATAAGAGCATATGCGTAACCCATCTTCCGAAGGCCATAAATTTTTCTCCCGAACTTGAAATGACTCCATTTTTTTTGTTGGAAAGGTATTGAAGTTAACTATGCAATGAAAACATAAATTTGGAGATTTATACTTATAAAATGTAGTTTTTTTTATTTTAAAACTGGTCATTTTCTAACATGTCTAATGTTTTGATGAATGTTGTATTTCCATGCTTTACTTGATTTAGACCAAAGCGTGTGTATGCTCTTCTCTTGCACCTTTTGGTGATCTTGAGAATCAAAAAAAACTTTGATCTCTATCTTTTTAACATTGGATTAAACTTAGAAATTTGATTATTCATTTTTCTTAAGGGAATGAACCTTTTACAAAGCATTTTTCAATGGTCCTTTGATTTGAAGTTTTCCATTTCTATATAGTTGGGATAAATTTTGTGTATGCTCTTCTCTTGCACCTTAGGGTGATCTTGAGAATCAAAAAACTTTAGTCTTCATTTTATAACATTTGGTAAATTGGAAACTTCATCTTTCACTTTTGGTTTAAGGGAATGAACATTTATCAAGATTTTTGTATGGTTCATTGATTGCAAAGATTTTCTTTACTTTTTAGTTGGATTATTTGTTGTGTATGCTCTTCTCTTGCATCCTTGGATGATCTTGAGAATCAAAAGCAACTCTTAATCCTCTTTTAAATAATGTGATTTTCTTGGAGAACTACTAACGCTTGAGTGCAGGACCTAAAAATGCTTGTCAAAGAAAGGAGTTTGAAAAAAAATTAAACTACTAATACAATTTTTGTGTAGGTTGCCAAAAGGTGTTCAAGAAAACCACATCAATTTAAAAAGATAAAAAAACACACCACAATCAAAACACTTTGTATTTGCAAGTTTGGATAAGGGTACGTCTCATCCGCTTAAAACTAGGACATAACCCCTTTGGCATAAGCCTTAAGCTACAACAATGGGGGTGGTCCTAGGAACCCCAAAGTAGTCCATGCAAGAGGGAACCTTGTGGATGAAATGGGAAGTGCTCCGCACACAACCTACTTGACTAGTATTACCATTTGTGAGATTTAGCGTCACAAGTCATCCGTATGGCGACCCTAGTGAGAGTACATGATGGACACATTTATTGCCCACTATGCTTGAAGGGGGTAAAGTAAAGCCGAGATACTCCCAAATTAGTTAGTGTGACTTTTTGGGTAAATCAAGCTCGCTTAAGATGGTCTTGTGACACCTAGTTGAGTGAACCACCTAGGAAACTATCTTTGACAGGAGCCCACTTGGACCACATCAAAGCCAATTTTGAGTTAAGAGCTATTGTTCATCATGAAACATGTGAAGCGTTACTTTTTCTTAGTTTTTCACTTGCCCTAAGGTGAGGTGAAACTCTGCCAAAGTGAGGCCAACATTTTTCAACCCCAATTGATCTACTTCCTTCACTTTCTTTTGACACTTTGTTGATCAAAAGAAGAGTGACTACCTTTGTGTTATCAATTGATTGTTTTCACCACTTTTGTGTCCATTTACGCCCATCCATGTTTTGTGCATTTGGGTTGTTAAACATCTAAAGTGTGTGGAGATGTTTTTATATCATTGGTAGCCTTTTTGATCTTGATACCCAAGTCAAGATCATCATCATAGTTAGGCTTGGTTCATCACTTTGATTCTCCTTTGAAATGGTTATCTTGTTTATATCGTGTCACTACAATTTTGGTATTTACATCTTGTTTCTTGTAAACTTGACCTAAATATCTATATTGTAAGGTTACGCTATATACACTTTAACAATTCCTAGGTATACTATAGCTTTAGTTTGATTTCAATTATTACCTTGATTTTGAAAAGTGTTGAGTGTTACCACTTGTGCGTGTTATATCAATATCATCTTGATATCAATACCTTACTTTCTCGCAAAGTTTGGTTAACATATCTTGGTGAAATTGTTGTGTCACTCACAATCATAACTAACACCTTTTGGAATATAGGTCTTAATTGAATTTGGGCTTGCTTTTAGTATACTTTGTTTGGAGATCGCATTAACTTCTTGTTATTACTTACGCCTTGTTCATTTCTTTGAACTTGACATAAGTAGGGACATTTTGTTAATCATCATACAACACCAACTATCATTTGGAAATAGACTTAGAAGAAGTAATTCGATGATTGATTGGTTTAAAAAAAAACTTTGTGTGATTGTGTCTCATTGTCATATTGACTTACCCATTTAGGACAATCACTTTGATCCATTGATTCTTTATCATTCATTATTCTTTGGTCATTAATTTGGCTTTGTGTTTTGAACTTGTGTGATTGTTCCTTGTGTTTATCCATCTTATAAACTTGTTTTTAGGACAATCCTTTGGGTCTTTGATCCTCTTGATCTTCTTGTTTTTCCTAAGTCTATGGTCATTTTTGAACATATCTTTCAAACCTTAGCAAAAACATTTCCTATCAAGCAAATTTTGCACCAATCGAACATTGGAAATCTTCCTTTGTATCCTTTATGTTGCTAAAATTTTGATCAATCCTTTGACATTTATGTCTTCATCCCTTGTTGGATTATCAATCTTGATTCATCACGATGTATGTTTTCCTTAGCTTCCCTTTTGGAAAATCACACAAGCATCCCCATATTTATGAAATGTCTAGTTGGTTGTCGTTATGTTGCCCAAATCAACATGAAACCTTCTTCACTTTGAAAAGTTTGATCATACAATCTAGGTTTAGACCTTTGAACCCAACACATGCCAAAATGACTGATTATCGTAAGGTCCCTTATACATATGATAATAAGGAATCAATTTTTGGTGTTCACATCAAAATATGCCCATCATGACCAAACCTCGATTGGTTCTTTGTGCTAGAGAACCCATTCGGGTAACTCATTCCCCACCTTCATCTCATAGTTGGTGGTATGATTTGGACACTTCTGATCCAAATTATTATTTGAGTTCCCCCACTCTTCTTCTAATTCTAATCAAACATTTTCTCTTCTTGAGGATTCCAATCCAAATATTTCCTCTGACTCTTATGATGATTCAGATCAAACTACTATTTGGATTCATCTAATTCTGACTCTAAGTCACGAGTCCTCCCCTTCTTAATGACCTCTATTTCGATCACCTAATGTTCTTCTGACTCTCTAAAATTTGTGTCACTCACAAATTATCTTCATCATTCATCTAATGTGACTCCTATGTCATGGTCCTCCCTATCTTTGTAGGACCCTCTTCCTCTTCATCATACATTTAATATGACTCCTACACGTCGCGGTCCTCCCTTTCTTTGCAGGACCCCTTTTATCGATCACCTCTCAGCGATGTCTTCTTCCTTTGAAGATACACGTGACTCCAAATCCCTCAATCAAACATCTAATACAATTCTTGAATCATGGTCCTCTCTTTCTTTGAGGACCCTTGTTATTATTCATCAATGTGATTCTTGAATCATGGTCCTCCCCTTCTTCAGGACCTTCTTCATCAATCACCCCCACTAAGTCTTCCTTCTTTGAAGATTCGTGTGACTCAAAGTCCTTCTAGTCAAACATCTGAATCGACCCATGCATCACAATCTATAGACTTTGGACTTAATCCTACTAGTTTACAGATGATATACCATCGTATAGGTAGGTCCACACCACCTTCTTCTACTCTGAGACATCTAGCTCCACATCTTCTTTGTCCCTCACGTCATCTTCTTCTATCAATCATCATCAAACATATTCTAAGTCTTCCACACCAATTGAATCTCTTTCTTCCAATCAACCCCTGGTGGTCGATCAACAACTCATACCGATTGATCTCTTTCAGAATGAAGAAACAATCAGGGCATTTATAGGGGCACATGAAGATATTCCTTTAGAAGATTATGACAAGGATTCTCTTTAGACTTTGATGCATCCACATATTGTGAGGAAAAGGTTGATTCCTTTTATCAAGAAATAGAGGAAGAGCCTCAAATCATGCAACTTGATCCTCCTCTTATTCTTCCATCTTCACATTCTTCATTATGTGATGAAACTCCTAGGTCTTGCATTGATCCATGGCCTATCTTCTCATCACCCAATCACTCTTTGTCTATCATAATTCCTCAATCACAATCTCTTATGGGGTCAACACCAAGTAGCCCTTCATCTTCATCTAGGTGTGGGTCACCTTCTAGTAGCCCTCCCTCTGTTATTTGTGGGACATTTTTGAGTAGTCCACTATCTTCTATTCTTGGGGCATGTCCCAACTAGCCCCTTGTCTTCTATGTATGGATCACCCCTGGGTAGTCCATCATCTTCTATTCTTGGGCCACATCCTAGTAGCCCATCATCTTACATCTATGGGTCACGTCCTAGTAGCCCTTCTTTATTCTTGGGCCACATCCTGGGCCCATCTATGGGTACATCCTAGTAGCCTTCTTCATCTTCTTCTATGGCTCACCTCCGGTAGCCCATCTTCTTGATCACCTTGGACCATATCCTTTTCATCCATCACATTATTCTTCTACCAAATATTGCAAGCAAGCCCACCTTTCCTCTCATCAATTCTAAACATCCACGTTCTTCTCTCACTTCTCGGGATCAGACAAGTCAAGCATTAGCTTATAAGAAATCTAGACATGTTCTTTATCAAGCTAAGATCAAAACTCCAAAGAGCTCCAAAGCTCCCAACAACTCAAATGATTATAAAATTCAAAATCAAATGTGATTCTAGAATGCACACCAACATACCCATCAAGTATGGTGCAAAGTGCAAAAACCTATGGATAGGGAACTCAAACTCCCACATATGAAACCCATGTTTCAAAACAAATCACAGTCATTTGTTGAGTGTGAACTCACCATGATCATCGAGATCGGGGATAATATCACTCTTGATAAACAAACATGTGCTTAGTCTCCCTTATCAAGGAAGTCACACACATCATTGTTGGATCCTATCATGCAGATTGACATTGTTGGTCCCAACTTCCAAAAAAAAAAAAATCATAAAACAGTTCAAAAAAAAAAAAAAATCATAAAATAATTCAAAAATAAAAAAAATGAGAAAACATTAAAACATTAAAAAAACAAAATCAAAGGTACAAAGATCAAACATTGCAATCAAGGTATTACATACACATGGATGTTCTTTCTTCCCTTTCTTTCATATTCTCTACAAGTCATCCACCATTTTCATCCCTTGATGTTATTTTGGTTAGCCTATTCACACACATTTTGTGACATTTATCTCTATGGTATCCATTTGACCTTGGTCTTTCATAACCTTGGTAAATTAAAAAATGAATGACCTCTTAGAGATCTATCACTATCTACATATAATAAACTTGTTGGGAAGAAATTTTGGGTGTATTTGTTGACACTAGCCAATGTCATCATCACAATCACTTCCACATCCTTCCATCAAGCCATTAGTGGTTCTTAACCCCTTGTTCAAACAAGAGAGCTGAAATAAGTTTTAGAAAGCAAAAAAGAATCAAAATCAATCAATCAAAAAGCAAAAGCTAAAAAAAAAAAAAATTGATATATAACTCTCTCTTGGGGTATTTCAATAATCTCTATCGGGGCTATGGATGCCTATGACTAGCGAAGTAGAGAAATGTTGTGATTAGAATCAAATGCATCTCATTGGGGCTATGGACGCTTGGCTGGTAAGCGGAGCAATGTACGACTCTCCTTCCACAATCCATTCACACATCACCTTTCAAACTAAATCATTCCTACACATTGGCTAGTGTCTTCACTTATTGTCTATCAACTCTTTCCTTCAAGAGGTAATTCATTTCCATGTGCACACACATGGGATCTCGATGAGTAAACATAGGATTAGTATGTTACCAAGTGTTACTTTTTGGACCTTGTTCAAACTCTTGCTTTAGCGCATGTCTTGTCTCATGATTTGTGCCTTGGGCTAATCACTTTTCATCCACCTTCTAAATATTTTCATAGCATCCTTTGTTCTTGAAAATCATTTAGAACATCCATGTGTATAGATGTCCTTTTTCCATGTTTGTGGACACTTTTGTCCCCTTTAATAAATCAATCACCCTACTTCCTTTCTCTCATGTGTTTCTTGGCCAACTTACTTTGGGGGCATCCTTTCTCCCTCATGATTGAACCTATTTTATATTGGCCTTGATCCCCCTTCATGTGTGAAGAGTTTTCTTTGAATACTCCCACCTAATCATTGGGGCATTTCACATCTTCACTTTCTTACGCATATGTGTGGCATTTTCCCTTGTACATCCCATCTATCGCTGGGGGCATCCACACTTCTTTGTCTTCTATGTACATAGTTTCAGAAAACTTTAAAAAAAAAAACATTCAAATATGTTTCTAAAAAATAAAAACAATAAAAATCATCCTCTAAAAAATCATCTCTTTGGTTCTCGCTTGTTCTTGTGTGTGACTCGTGGATCATCTTGATCTACCTCCATTAACAAAGTTGGTTTGCTTACTATGTCTATACTCTGGGGCACAATGAGTTTCTTGGTATTGTTTCATAGTGCATTGCTTTTCATAGGACCCAAGTGTCCTCCGTTATTCCCCTTGCATGTATCCTTTCTTGGGGCACCATCTTTTAACCCTTGTCGTTAATTCACACAGGTTAGAATCAAAGCTTGATAACAAAAACATTGCATTATGTTTCTCTGTCAGGTTATCTTGTTTACTTTCTCGTATTGCATTGCATTATGTATGTTGCAGGGAGTTAGGCATCTTTTACTTTCTCGTATTGCATTGCATTTTGTATGTTGCATGGAGTTGGTGTTTTTAGCTATGGACATTTTTTCGTATATGGCTTTTCATGTCATACTACACTTTTGTTCATTCTTTTTAATAAGGACCGATGACATCGATCATAAGCAAAATGATGAAATAAAGTTGGTTTTTACATTGGCAAGATGATAGCTATATCCATCTCTTTTCATCTTCATTTTTCTTCCATATCACTCTCCTTCTATCAACACTTTTCTTCAAAAGTAACTTGGGGCAATAGGGATCAATTATTCTACTTCTTCTATTATGTTCTTTCATCTTTTTGATCATCAATCGATCACCCTCTTTCATCACCCCATCGACACTCGAGGGGGCATCCTTCATTCTATTAATTTTTTCTTCTATCTCTTCAAAAAAATTATTTTTTTGTACTTGTCTACTATCTTTGAAGTGGCGTCACTTACGCCACCCCAAAAGAGGGAAAATGTAGACACCTAAAATCCACTTACGTGACCTTTAATGCTAAGATTGCACTAATTATCCTCTTTCTCATCATTTTCATAATAATTAGCACTTTTCGCTAATTAGCTAACATTCCTCTTCATATTCATTAATTAATGACCTTTCATTAATTAATTAGCCTTCTATCATTAAAGATGTCAATTAATGACCTTTCGTTAATTAATATCCACTTCTACTTGGGTTAATTAATTATTATTAATTAATTACACTCAACTCTAAATCAATAAATTACCATTTATTGGATCAAATTCCTCTCTTACATCCTCACAAATCATACTAATTTTCCTCTAATTAGCTTCTTATAAGCTTACCTCTACCTATTAATTAATCACCTTTGATTAATTAAAACATCCCCAACTCCCATGACTTACTAATGACAAATTAAACTCTTCTAAATCAAGATTACCTTTTATAAAAGCAACCTTATCCATTCCTAATCTTGTTTTACCTTTATCCCACATTCATCAATTTGCTAGCCTTGCCTCTTTAGGAAAGCTATATAAAGAACCCTCCTTCTTACCTTTCTTCTTGCACCATGCTTTGAATAGTGAAAACTATAAGCATTTTGATCTTGAGCCATTCTCCATTGTTGGAAATAGCTTCTCCATCTTGCATCCTTTCACTCAAAATTGAGTAATATGGGAAGATCCAAAATGGCCTTGTAGCCATTCTTGGTGAGATTCCATTCTCAATCCTTGAGATCAAGTAATAATCCACTTTGATTGCTTATGTTCTTCATAGGTTCATAGTTTAAGTTAGCAATCATAGAGAGTAGGAAATAGCTTAGCATGTAGTTTCATTTATGCATTGAAGAAGCATTTCCTTTAAGCTCTTATCTTGATGGTTCATTGTTTAATTAGCATTTTCTTTTGAAGCTATGTAGATATTAGTTTCAATTTATATCAACACTACTTGCATCAAAAGGCGGTGTCATTCAAGGGGTAGACAATATATTTGTGTTTAGTGCAAATAAAATTGTTCACAAAAGGCTGCCACCGATGATGTAAAATTTGCAAATGTATAATTATGAATTTGTAACAAATTTGAAATGTATAGTTAAAACCTTTCAATGTAATGTTTCATCTATATTCTTACACATACACTATCAATCACACATATTATCAACAAAAGTACATTCAAATCTTTTTCAACAAAAAACCAATCACAAAATTGATGCAACCACCGTCTCAAACACGTTGCAACACTAACACATTATCACCCCAAATAATTACAAAACACATCAACTACTAAAGCAATTAATGTATCCCTCCAAATTAAATAACTTTTACCGTTTGATGTTCATCATTTACTTTGTACACATATGGGGAAAAATTTAATAATAGACAAAATTAATGCTATAATAATATTTAAGCTATACTTAAGACAATAACAATATACTCAAGACTTGATTCTAGCTTTGAGAGGAAGACTTAAATTGATAAATGAATCTAATAACATCTTTATGAAAATTACACATACCCTTCTCAAACTTTATACATCCACTAATACACTCAAAATATATTCTACACCTAGTGACAAACCTAGCCATGGAAATATAAACGATGCAAACTAGAAATCGAATGCAAGAAGGTCGATGGAAGCGTCAAAGTGTGATCATAAGGGGAAGTAAAGGAGAATTAGGACAGAAATGTAAGTATTGCAAGAGTTTTTAAAGGTTTGAGGAACATAGTTGTTGAAGAAAAGGAAAAGAATGGAAGGAAATTTTCTATATAAGGATATGGGGTAACATGCATATCCATTTCCATTCATAAGATGTTTTGGATACATTTTTTGTCAAGTAGAAATGACACAATTAATTGGAGTAGAAATAATATTATTTGTAGAGTAAACAATATACATGGTAGTTGGAACAACAAGATAGAATGTTTGAAAAATATTTACAAAATTAGAAGCAAAAAACAAACTTGTAGAGGAATTGCAGCCAATTGATCCACGTTAAGTAGAAAGAGGTGGATCAAAGAAAACTGCATGGATATTGGAGGAGGTTAAAATGAAATACCATGAGATTTGATGGAAAGAGGTGACATTTATTTTGCAAGCCATGGGGGAAGGGGGAGGGCATCAAGTCTAATTTCTTCTTTTTCCTAGCATTCAACAAAGGAAAAGAGAAATTCTTGTAAACCTCTCAAAGGAGAAATCAAGAGAAATCGGAGATCCGTGATGGAGTAGAATCTAAAGACTATGGTGAATGGTAAACCTTGTAATTTTGTTCCACCAATGTCAATAGTTGATTAATGCAAAGTAAGCCCTTAAGACTTGTATATGGTAAAACCACATGCCATTTTAATTGGTAGTTTCTGCGGTTTCCTCTAGAAATAGGTGGTATGGGGACATGGGTGGGATTATTTAGATCCCAAAGGCACCAATGTATCTATCAAAGGACTTGATGATGACAAAGAAAGGTAGTTCAAGAGGGGAAGAGAAAAGGTCGTAGACAATGTCGACAATCACACTGTAGAACCATTTACGAGACCAACTTCCACCCACAAGTTGGTAGTAAGCATGATGTGTTGATTATTATAGAGATTTTTTTGTTCCAACTAATCATCATCGGGTTCCCAAGAGGGCCTCGATTAGTTTTTGTGCAATGGGTGAGTGATTGCAAGGTTCGAGGACTCGAGCATTTGTAAGATGTGGTGCTCAACCATATCTTTTTGGCAAATAAGTGGGCAGGTTCCTTGAAACTTTGTATTTATTCTTGGGATAGGTGGGATTTTTTTTGAGACACGAGGAGCTCCTAGTCCCTGCAAAGTAGGTGTAAAATTTTGAATGTTGAGGAGTAAGCGGTGGAAGGATTCTTTGTGTGGGAGGACCCTTGTTGATGGAATGTTTTGCTGATGAAACACAACTATGGAAATCTTTCCAAATAGTTGTGCCAAAAGAATGAATTTCTTAAAGAGGATGTCCATTACCGATGGAAGCTGGCAAAGTCACTGATGAGGATGATAGACACTGTTGCCAAATGCAAAATTGCGACAGGTGTGGGAATGCCTTGCAAAGACATAAGTCAATTTTGGACAAAAATTTGGGACTAATGAAACTCATCTCATCAATAAGAACATACTCGACATACCCGAGGGAGTCTTGGAAAGTTGACAAATATTGCCCTTCTAATGGCTTTAGTTCTTTGATAGGTATGCAAAGAGAAGCATGTATTGTTAAAGTTGAAATGTTGAACACAACAACACTAGTTGGCATAAGAAGAAGAAAAGGTGATTTATCCGAGGATGTTACATTGTTGAATGCTAACTTGATAGCATTTATGATATATGAATTTCCTATTCCATTCGTGCCTTAAATTATAAATTTAAGTGGTGGTAGATTTTATCTATATGAGAAATGGTGGAAAATGGTTTTGAATGCCAATTGATGCATAAGAGAAAAGATATAAACAAGTGTTGGAGTGTCTCGATTAGAAGAGATATTACAAGTGATCCTTTGCTACTCTATGAAAGTTGAGCCAATTTATTATAGAGAAGGATAAACAACATGAATGCCCTAGTTATGGTGTTTATCAAAGTCCCTTAAATGACAACATGTGTAAGTTGTCAAGTGCCATGTTTTGTATAGGTGGAATTGAGAAAGAAAGTGCCATTCATCAAAATGCACGTTGATCTGCGTGGATGGTTTCAAGTCATAGTTTGAGATGCAATATTCTTAAGAGAGAGTTTCTAAGTGCCGAACATGCCACGGTTGGTAATTATTCTTAAAAAGGTTCCAGGAGGAAATAATTTGTTTTGTCTTTGAGCCAATATCTATAGAAATTGTTCGAAAGGGCTTGTGTAGGAGGATTTCGGACAAACAAAAGAGTTCAAGCGAAGAAATTCGGTTCTTTGGGACTGGAAAAATATTTGGTAGACACGAACAATAGCTGGAGCAAGTGCATTGCTTCCATTTATTTCATGTACACTGCCTCTACAAGTCCAATCTCAAGTTCTTTGAATAAGGCATAATGTTTCCATATTTGTTGGGTGAGCTTTGTGTAATCAAGGAAAAGAGTTATATCTTGTAGTTTTGATTCTGATTTGGCAACACACCTCAAGATTTTTTTCCTACATTTAATGAAACAAAGTAGTTTGCACAAAACAAGTGGCAATTTTTACAAATGTGGCGAGTTTTTTTGTGCACTTATGTCATAATAACCAACGACACTATCAGAGAACCTTTTTGAGATGGAAATATGAGTTGGAGACGTGTTTTCAACATCTATAGAAATTCTTGAAAGCATATGGTGGTATGTTTCGAGAACATTGTTCATCCTTTTATGCATATTTGGCTATATATTTTAGAAAGCTGTATGATGTGAAACTACAAGGTGACACTCAACATAAGCTCTGCAACTATATAACATTATTTGGTTATGGATATTCAATCTTTCATAATATCTTTTAGGATGGTATTTAATGTTACCATCATCATCGAAAATAAAGGCGGAGCTAGGCGGGGTCTCCCAGGGGGCATTCAGATCGGTCTCAAGATGGTTAACATTTTGTGTGGCACTTGAACATGATGAAGGATGCATGTTCAAATCTGCAGTTCCACCGCCACCACTGCAGCTCATCTTCTACAACTCCAGCTCATTAACTAGTTTTTTACTTCAGTTAATAAATTGTAGACTGAGCAATTCCTTCAGTCATAGGATTAGTTCACTTTCAGTTAAGTCTCAATTCTCTCTTGTTTATAGCTTCATTCGTTGCCTAATAAACTGTAGGAGTTAGTTTGTTTTTTCTATTTATTCTATGCATTCTCTCTTGCAGTACACATACAAAGAAGGAGAAAAAGATAGTATTTTGAATAAAACAAATATTTTTGTTCTCTCTCTTAGCTTTGTTGTTCGCTCACTTTGTGAGCAGATGTATTATTTGTTTTATTTGCACAGTATAGTGTAAGTGTTGTTTTTATTTATAATCTTCAATTGGTATCGAGCAAGGTTGCAGGATCACATGTTACTTTTTGCAAAATTTACGGAGTTAACGGTTCTCTCCAAGAATTATCAGAATGTCAAATGGTGGCAATTTCTCATTCCAGCTTCTGTTGTTTACCGGAGACAACTATGATTACTAGAGTATAAAGATGAAGACCCTACTATTATCCCAAGATATCTGGGATTTAGTAGAAGGAGGATACATGGAACTTGCAGATCAGAATGCTTTAAATGCTTTAATAACAAATCAACAAATGCAATTGAAAGAAGACAAAAAAAGGACAATCGAGCTCTTTTTGCTATCCAATCTGCATTGGATATATCAATTTTTCCCCATATAGCTGGTATGACAAAGTCAAAGGATGCATGGGAGGCCCTACAAACTACATACCAAGGATCTGAAAAAATAAGGTTGGTAAGACTTCAAACCCTTTGAAGAGATTTTGAAAGTTTAAGTATGAAGGAAGTTGAGTCTATTCAAGATTTTATTACTAGGGCTCAAAGTATTGTGAACCATCTTAAAACTCAAGGGGAAAGTGTCACAGAGCAAAAATTGTAGAAAATATTTTGAGATCTCTTCCTCCAAAGTTTGATCCAATGGTCATAGCCATTGAAGAAAGTAAATATCTAACCACATTCAAAGTTGCAGAGTTGATAGGTTCTTTGCAATCTCATGAGGAGCATATGCAACGTTCTACAGTGAACCTAGTTCAAGCCTTCCAATCTACTGTAAGAATTGAAGAAAAATCTACAACCCCTTCTCAATCAAAAAAAATATGAAGGGAGTCTTCTACATCTAGAGGACGTGGTGAAGAAGAGGAAGAGGAAACAAAAGAGGAAGAGGAAGAAGTTCTATGGATCGAAGAAGCATCTAGTGCCAATATTGTGAAAGGTATGGACACTATGAATCTGAATGTAGAAAGAAAAAATCTGATTTGAATAAGTCAAGAGCCAACTATACTGAAGAGTCTTTTGAAGAAGCAAAACACTCTACATTCTTTGCTTGCAATTTGGAAAAAGAACCTCAAAAGGATGTTTGGTTCTTGGATAGCGGTTGCTCAAATCATATGACAGGTAAATCTGATCTCTTTGTCAAATTAGATGAATCTGTAAGGAGTCAAGTAAAATTTGGTGATGATAAAGAGGTTGATGTAATGGGAAAAGGTACCCTTGCAGTGAAAACTAAGCAAGGAGAAACTACATTTATTCATGACACTTTGCATGTGCCCAAATTACAACATAATCTTTTAAGTATTGGGCAGCTTGTAGCAAAAAATTACAAGGTTGTGTTTGAAGATAACTGCTGCAAAATATTTGATAAATCAGCTAATCATTATCTTGTAGCAAAGGCTTGTATGACAGAGAATCGATTATTTCCTCTCACTTTGGAGTCCACTAAGATGCATGCCCTCAAGGAAACCACAAATGATTCATGGTTATGGCACCAATGGTATGGTCATGGCACCAACGGTATGGTCATTTGCATTTTCAAGGATTAAGTTTGCTTCATAAGAAAGGCATGGTGAGAGGACTTCCTGCAATTTAGGCAAAAGAAGAAGTTTGTTCAGGGTGTGCACTTGGCAAGCAACATCGAGATAGTTTTCGGTGAACAAATCATGGAGGGAAAAATCTCCTCTAGAGCTTGTGCATAGTGACATTTGTGGTGACATGCAAGAGGAATCTTTGGGTAAGAATATTTACTTTCTGACATTTATTGATGATTTCTCACGCCACACATGGGTTTATTTTCTTAAGCAAAAATCTGAGGCATTTGAATGCTTCAAGAATTTTAAGGCTATGGTAGAAAATCAAAGCATGGTATTCTCTCAAAATACTCAGAACAGATAGAGGGGGAGAATTCACTTCCAATGAGTTTGCTGATTTTTGTAATACTCATGGAATTAAGAGACAACTTACGGCAGCTTATACCCCACAACAGAATGGCATTGCAGAAAGAAAGAACCATACCATTATGGAGATGGCACGAAGTATGTTGCAGTTCAAAAACCTTCCTAATTGCTATTGGGGAGTTGCAGTAGCAACCACAACTTATATTTTGAATCGAATCCCAACAAAATTGCTTCAGAATATCACTCCCAAGGAAGCTTGGAGTGGACACAAGCCCTCAGTAGCTCACTTTCATGTATTTGGTTGCCCTGCATATGTTCATGTTCTAGAAAAGAAGTGGAAGAAGTTGGATGCAAAATCCCAACTTTGTATCTTTGTGGGCTATTCAAATTTCACGAAAGGATACAAGTTCTATAATCTTGACACAAGAAATGGATTATTAGTTGAGATGTGGTTTTTGATGAAGGGGGAGTATGGAAATGGCAAAAAGGAGTTCAACAAACTACACCACTCATCATGGGTATAGAAGATGTTCAACAAGTTCCTCCTCTCCCCACAAGCTCAAGTGGAAGTTCAAGCCCCAGTTCACTAAGTTCACCAAGTTCCTCTTCAGGTGATAGTTCTAGTCCACAATCAAGTCCAAGTTCTTCACGAAAGGTACAAAGTTTAAATGAAATTTATCAAAGGAGTTCTAATTTGAATCCAGTTTCCAATTTTGCTTTGTTTAGTACCATTCAAGTTGAACCTTTGGTGTATGAAGAAGCCATGAAAGAACAAGTATGGATTGATGCTATGAATGAAGAGATGCATGCAATTGATAAAAACAATACATGGGAATTAGTGCAACTTCCTAAAGATAAGCAAGTGATTGGTGTCAAATGGATTTATAAGGTGAAATATCATGTTGATGGTTCTATGAATAGACACAAGGCAAGATTAGTTGCTAAGGGATTTGCACAAACGCATGGAGTAGATTATTCAGATACTTTCACTCCAGTTGCAAGATTTGATACAGTCAAGATTATATTGGCTATTGTTGCACAACACAAGTGGCCAATCTATCAGATGGATGTAAAATCAGCCTTCCTAAATGGTTTTATTGATGAGGAAGTCTATGTGGAACAACCTATTGGTTATGAAATTCTAGGAAAAGAACATTTGGTTTACAAGCTAAAAAGGGCTCTTTATGGGTTGAAGCAAGCACCTCATGCTTGGTATGCAAGGATTGACAGTTACTTCTTGAAGAAAGGATTCATTTGAAGTTCCTCAGAGCCAACCCTCTATATCCAGCATCTTGGTAATGATATTCTAATTGTTTGCCTTTATGTTGATGATCTCATTTATACAGGTAACAACCCATCTCTCATGGAGAAATTTCAAGTAGAAATGAAACAAGAATTTGAGATGTCAGATCTGGGACTCATGCATTATTTTCTTGGAGTGGAGGTGCAACAACAATCTGAAGGTATATCCATTTCTCAAACCAAGTATGTGGCTGATCTATTGAAGCGGTTTAGAATGATGTCATGCACTGCAGTTGCCACTCCTATTGCCCTTGGTGAAAAATTAACCAAGGAAGATGCAAGTTCCAAAGTAGATGCTACTTTATACAGAAGTTTGGTTGGGAGCCTCATGTACCTCACTACCACGAGACCTGATATTATGTATGTTGTGAGCCTCATCTCTCGGTTCATGCAGGATCCACATGAGTCTCATTGGCATGTGTTGCAAAAAGAATTTTAAGGTATGTGAGTGGTACACACAATTTTGGCATTCATTATTCTCCCACACATAAGTTTGAGCTATGTGGTTACATGGATTTTGATTGGGTTGGTTCAGTGGATGATAGAAAATCCACATCTGGTTATATTTTCTCACTTGGTTTTGGAGTTGTCTCATGGAGTAGTAAAAAGCAGGCAACCATTGCTCTCTCTCTTCGCATGAGAAGTATAGTATATTGCAGCAGCAATGACAGACTAGTTGTCAAGCCATATGGATTAGATGGATTTTGGAAGATTTGTAATTGGTTCAAGAACATCAACCACTATTTATTGTGATAATGATGTAGTACCATTGCAATGACAAAAAATCTGTGTTTCATGCTAGATCAAAGCACATTGAGATTTGGCATCACTTCATCAGAGACTTGGTTCAAGATGGGACAGTGGAATTACAATTTTGCCCTACAATGGAGCAAGTTGCTGATATTTTTACCAAAGCTCTACCTACATCCAATTTTGTTGCTTTGAGGAATCAGTTGGGACTCATCCCCATTTCACATGCAGGGGGAGATTGAAGGATGCATGTTCAAATCTGTAGTTCCTCTGCAGTTCCACCACCACCACTGCAGCTCATCTTCTACAACTCCAACTCATTAACTAGTTTTTTACTTCAGTTAATAAATTGTAGACTGAGCAATTCCTTCAGTCATAGGATTAGTTCACTTTCAGTTAAGTCTCAGTTCTCTCTTGTTTGCAGCTTCATTCACTACCTAATAAACTGTAGGAGTTAGTTTGTTTTTTCTATTTATTCTATGCATTCTCTCTTGCAAGTATAATGTACAACAGAAGGAGAAGAAGACAATTTTTTTGAATAAAACAAATATTTTTGTTCTCTCTCTTAGCTTTGCTGTTCGCTCACTTTGTGAGCAGATGTATTATTTGTTTTATTTGCACAGTATAGTGTAAGTGCTATTTTTATTTATAATCTTCACATGATTAAATAGCTCTTAAAGGTCTATGATTGGAGAAAGGAAAGAATGAGTTGTGTCCATCAAGTAGAGGTCATCTTTAATTAATTGATGCACAAAATTAGTCATGCTTGAGATGTCTCTAGGATTCCAAGCTACATATTTATTAATGTATATGCGGATGGCCTCTACAGAAGCAAAATCTTCCCAATTAAGTCATGTGTCAATGTTGGGAACATTTTATCCATGGTAAATCATGGACATGTGATGAACCTCTATGTTTCCATTCGTACCTTTAAAATAAATAATTAGTTTGATTGGGTAGAATGGCAGGGGAAAGAATAAGACACAGTTGTTGTACGACCTGTACTAATAGTCTCTTTCACCAAGTTGTTTTTCCAAAACCTCTTCACGAAATATAGTGAACCTGTGGTGCAAGTATGCAGAAACATAGTGAGGTTTGAAACAATGTTGAGGGTTCTCCATCGTTGTGCAACACGAAGATTGGATAGTTCGTGACTTGGCATTACGGTGTTAAGTCAGGCCATTTGGTGTCCACTTATTTGAGGGTGAAGAACAAAGTCGGAGAGCCCAATTGGTCAATCGTGTCTGTAAGTTCGCCTCTACTCTTTTCTTAGAAAGAACGTGTTCCACGAAGATTTGTTCTAAACCGCATCAATCTATTAGGGAGGATGTCATTTTGGAAATTCTTACATTATATTTTGAAGCTCTTGTATAGTTTTTGGAAAACCAAAGTCAATATTCTATTTCATAAATACTGCTGCAGTTTCTTGGCTTCTATGACACAACATAATGTAAATTGGGTGTGTGCGCCAAAGTGATTATCAAAGTACCACAACAAATGAAGAGCAAGCAAGAAGATTTATTTCACTTCAGGTTGTCAGAACATGGCTTTCCTGTTGGAAACAAAGTTGGAAAAGCCATGGAGAACAACCCTTCTGTGGTGTATTTCTTAATTGGTGACAACCCAAGTTCCAGCAATTGGAAAGTGAAAGGACTTATATGATCACATTCCAGAATATATTGTTGAATTTCCTCTTCTTTTGTACATGAATTTTGAATAGAGGGAACAAAAGAAGAAGTTTATTCCACAGTGTCTAGGAATTTTGCAAATTCATGACTATTTTTGTTGTTTAAGCGCCTTGAATTCTAGGAACATTGAGGGTAACTGTATTCAGGGAACAGGTGATATCGATGGAGGAAGAAGGAAAAGATGTTAGAGCAAGATAGTCGATCAACACATCTTTGTGGTATGGATCATTGGAAATTTTACACTGTAGGGCTTCCCATACATGAGACCTGCTTACACCTGCTTACATAGAAGTCATATTTTTGTTAAATGAGGCCATGTTCTTTGTACAAGAACAATGTCTAGATCTCTAAGACAACGTGGGAAGTATTTGGCTACGCAGGATATATATTATGTTTTGGGGAAACTTATTCTGTGGCCTGAGTATTTGTATTGTCCTCCTCGTACTCAGGCCACCTATAAAATAGGATTAGCTCGAGCAATTAGTATTTATTCAACTTGGCTTAAGCACTGTAGAACGAGAGGTTGTTTCCCAGGATCCATATTTTTCCACGCCAAGAATCGATGTCCACAAGTATGTAATCCTGCAACTAATGTTGTTTTCATGCCAGGAAAATTTTCCAAGCATACAGAGCAGGTGTGGGTCTTGGAGAACAAATCTATTATCCTTCTAAAGACGCGTCGAGCTTAAAAGAGGAAGCCAAGCTGGGGCGAGCATTAGATGTTGTCGGCGGAGGACATGTACTATGTATTTCCTGAGGTTTTGTTGCTTGCATTGAGGGTAATGAATTTCTAGATGGTGACGAAAGTGTGGTTCCGATATGTGAGTAGCGCGACTATTCACGTGGTGGGTGAATGTTTTTGTGGGAAATATTCGAGAGCAAAGTTGAGGAGGATAGCTGGAAGAAGCGTCCGTATTAGTTTCTCTTGCTATGTTGGTTCGAGTTTGACAGGATATAGGCAGGGATGTCAACTCATGAAAATGGGTGAATGAGAACATTGAAGGAAGGAAGGATGTGGTAGGAATCTGGGAATTTGTATGCATGTAATCGTTTTGGTGGAGGGAAGTAGATGTAAGAGATGTATGTGAGGAGGAAGGTGCGTAAGGATTGGGAACATTGAGATCTGGTTTGAAAGCTGTTGCGGAAGAGATGCTGTGGTGTGTTTCTTCTTCCTAGCATGGTAGCGGGCGCGTTGTCTGGCATTAATGCGTGATCTATGTAGAGCTTCACGTTCTCGTCGTCGGGCCAACAGTCTAGGGCTCGTCATATCACGAGAAGGCACACCCTGAAAAATAAACAGAGGGAAGATGATATTCCTTGTTTGACGACGAGCAAACATTTGGGGGAATGAGAAGTGGTGTTTTTTTTTTTCATCATAAAATTTCAGTATATAGAAGGAACCATACTTACATGCAAAGAAAATAAAGATACGATTAAACACTTCAAGAAATTTTTGCATTGTAACATTATATCCCCCGATGCAAATGTTTGCAAGCACATACAAAAAAAGTGGAAATGTAACCATAAACAATGGCATCAACTTTTTTTTGGTCACTTTGTAGACAAGTACAAGAAGATACAACCTGAAAAAAATAAGGGTAAGATGGAAATCCTTGTTCAGCGACGAGTATATATTTGGGGAACGGGGATTTTTTTTTCTTTTTTTTTTGACTTATTCAGCATAAAATTGTGCTAAATAGAAGGAAACCATATTTGCATGCATAGGAAGTACAGATATGATGAAACACTTCAAAAACTTTTCTTCCGTACCATTATACTGCCTGATGCGAATGTTTGCCAACACATACTTAAAATAGTGGAAATGGAAACATATACATTACCAACAACTATTTGTCATATCTTATAAAAGCAAGGAATGTTTGAAAAGTTGTTTTCCAATGTTGTTGATGAACCCAAAAAGGTACAAACCAACAATCAATGGGTTAAGTTGTGTACAGAAAGAAACATTGAAACACAGCATAAATTAGTCGCTAGCAAACTCTGGGGAGCAAGACAAAATCCTTTATATGAGGTATGGCATAGCTTTCTTGGCATCAAATGCTAGGGAGCATTAGAAGTCTCAAATTTCTTGGAATTTAAAATCACAAATTTCATTTGTCTGTGGCCACGATTAAGTATGGTTTTGAGGGAAAGTGTGAAAGTGAATTTGTGTCCAACGACATTGTCTGCAATTTTAGTAGTTACTTCATCATCTACAGACAACAAGTGGAGGTCTCTACCTATGATACCCATGATTGATTCAACAACCTCATCAAAGGCTATAACTAACTGCAATTTCCTGGTGTCATCTTTCAAATCAACTTGGAGCATGTATCTATAATCACATTGCATAAAGTATGCATTACAATTTGCACAAAACCACATGCCATTACTCCTATCCAAAACATTTTTCTTGCATTGTTTATCACCTTTTATGAGGAGGTAGAAAAATTCATCCATGGAAACATTAGTGACCTCTGCTTCAGTAGTGGCTTGTTCATTTTTTCAGAGTTCCCCATCTAAGTTATCGTCACTAAGCTTAACATAACAGCCAAAACTTTTGGAGGCCCAACACCTTTGTTTGTAATTGATGGCACAACAACGCTGAAATCAGCAGATGTAGCCCAATGGATGAGTGCAGATGCCTCAACAATTGGTGTGTTGAGAAAGCATGCAGTAATGGAAGTAGTTTCTATAGAGAAGCCATTGAAATTTGTGACACGGCCTGCTTTTATAGTCATTATTGCATTCTAGGGTGTTTATAGACTATCAACAAGAGCCTCACTCATTTCATCAAACCGGTCTCCCCAAAAGAATAGAAACCCTGAATGCTGACATGTCCTTTAATTGAAGAGTTCTTCTTTTGGTCTCTGACATGTCATGCGTGCGGATTGTGGAGCATGGAGAAATGGCAAGAAAAACGCCCACCATATCAATTGTTGAACCAACAAGGAGATTAGTTATTTCTTTGATTTGTTTGAAATAAAAGTGATGTTTAGGTATGCCTTCATTTTCTTATAAGGAGGGTGTTATAAACGAGGAGGGCAACCAAAAAATCTCCAGGGAAATTTTTAAGTGGTTAAAGGTTCGATTTGCATCTCCAATCCTGCCATTGTTCAAAATGTATATATTACCTGTTTCAATTTGGCCATAGAATTTGTGGGCTACCTCGTTAAAACATGTAACTTGAATTTCACCTCTAACATGGTCCACGAAATCAAACCCAAAGATGGATCCAACACCCTTAGTATTACGGTACTTGCGGAGGTCTATTTTTGCAAGGTCACGTCCCTTTATAGTCCAAGACCGCAAAGTTGTATTTAGAGAACCAATTGTGAAGAAGGATTATGCGAACGTTGATTGCTTTCACTCTTTGGCATGCACCATAAGAGGCAACGAAGAAACATCAACGAAACCATCTATTTTGGATGCAGACTGTTTTCCGCGTGCAAGATGGGTTGGCAGTCTAATGGGCTCACCAATTCTATTATGTGTTGAATCCATAATTTCCATCTCGATGATAAGAACAGTCCTGAACTCAACAAAAAACAAAAATCAATTAAAAACTTTAATGACGACAAAGCAAATGTTGTTGTGCAGGAGAGTGTAAATCTTACAGTTCTTATTTCGCCACCCTATATAGGGATTTGTGCAAGCATACAATAGATCCTTCTTGTATTGTTTTGGAATGTTCGCATTTAGAGAACTTGGAGGGCAGCAGTGTTGTTTGAAAGTGGTCACCATTTGAAAGGTTGTTGAACGCCACATGGAATTTCCTAGCTATAAAGAAAGTTTATGTTTGCAAAAAGAAGTAAAATCCAAACTACCAATTCTACAACATTCAAGTGGAGGCATAAACGCACCTTTCAAATAAGATAAAATATTTAAAAATAGAAATTGACATATTATTGTTTCCATATTTCCACGTGTTAAAAATGATGAACATAATTACAGATTAATAAATCTTGGAGAGTTTCAATCAGAAACTTGTTCTCCATATTTTGGCGTACTTTATATGCCTTCTGTTGGAAATTCAAATCAGAATTTATTGTGCAACTACTATTTGACTTTCCCAGATTTAGCTATCAGATTTGCATTTAATCATGACTGCTGCACATTTATTTTTGGTTGATTATTCTCCCTGATTATCTCTTGTCAGAGATTTGGTGTTGACTTGCAAGGCAAGTTTGTTGTGTAAGTTTTTATTATTAATGCATTATGTTTTATTGGGAGAAGTAGAAAAAAGAAGAGAAGAAAGAAGAAAAAAAAAGAAGCAGAAGGAAGAAGAAGAAGAAGAAGGAGAAAAACCAGATTTGGGAGAAGAAGAAAAATGCGCAGTCCCAACTCAAGTCTGGACTGGTTTTGTTGAAAGAATTTCTTCATTTTCATTGTTGTTAATGTATGAATGTATGTTTTGTGTGCAGCTGTAGCTGCTGTTCATTATTGACAAATATATTTGTATTGCTCAAGCAATTTCAATCCCAGATCTGTGTTATTTGCAGCCAAGAGTTTTA
The DNA here is from genome assembly GCA_018340775.1 of Taxus wallichiana var. yunnanensis. NCBI lineage: Eukaryota > Viridiplantae > Streptophyta > Pinopsida > Cupressales > Taxaceae > Taxus > Taxus wallichiana. Next base: position 601,695,595 of record CM031242.1, on the reverse strand, counting down.
TGTTATTTTGCTGATATAAATTTCTGTAGCTTTCCTTACATTTTCCCTGTTCTGGATCATTTAAATCCACTGCGTTTTATTTCCTATTGTTGTTTGGAAGATTCTGTAGATTCCGTAGAATCTATAGTTTCCATAGATCCTCGTTTCATTTCCCTTCATCTGGTATCAGAGCTTGGCTAAACCCTTCTTCTATTTCATTTCTGGGTTTTTAGTTTTTTCATTTGGCAGCCATTAATGGCTTCTATGCTGGTGCATCGTTGGTTAGTGTGCAAACTCCGATTTTCACAGGAAAGAACTATGAGTATTGGTCTTTGACCATGAAAGCTTTGTTTTGGTCTCAAGACATTTGGGAAATGGTTGAAAATGGTTACCAGGAACCAACAGACCAGGCAACATACAATGCTCTTACACAAGCTCAAAAGGACGTGTTGAAGGAACAACGGAAGAAGGATGGGAAAGCATTGTTTTATATCCATCAAGCAATGCATGAGAGCATACTCCCAAGAGTTGCAGTAGCAAAGCAAGCCAAGGAAGCATGGGACACACTCCAGATTGCATATCAAGGTATGGACAAGGTTAAAACTGCTAAATTACAGCTCCTTAGAAGAGAATTTGAAAATTTATCAATGAGAAACTCAGATTCAGTAGAATCTTTCTTTACTCATGTTGTTGGTTTGATAAATCAAATGAAGTCCCATGGAGAGGCCATAGAGGATAGGAAGGTTGTTGAAAAGGTACTTAGAAGTCTCCCTTCTAAATTTGATGTTGTAGTTGTGGCTCTAGAGGAAACCAAAGATTTGAGCCAGTTTAGTGTGGATGAACTACATGCCTCTCTTATCAATCATGAATATAGACTGAATAGATCAAATAGTTCAGTAGAAAATGTATTTTCATCTCATATTTTTGTAAGTCGTGGAAGAGGAAAGAGGAGTTTCAATCCTAGAGGTAGAGGGAGAATTTCTCCTAGAAGTGGACGTAGCTTGATAGTTATGTAAATCTTTGGTGGAAGAGGTCAAAATCAGAATTTTAGTCACCCAAGTGGCCAAAGATTTGACAAATCACACATTCAATGTCACTATTGTAAGAATTTTGGGCATTATGCTCACGAATGCAAGAAAAAATAGTATGACCAAGCAAAAGCAAGGTCAAAATCAGTCATGTAGCACTCCGTCAGGAAACATGTTCATTGCATGCACGAAGATTGCTGAAGCAATCTCTACAAACTCTCCAGTTGAGTGCAATGTTGTTCAAGAAATCCCATGTGACATATGGTATTTAGATTCAAGTTGCAGTAATCACATGATAGGTAATAAAGATTTGTTTTCTAGTTTGGAAGAATCAGTTCAAACTGATGTTACGCTTGGTAACAACAACAAAGTCACTGTTTTGGGTAAAGGTACGGTTAATATTCTAACCAAAAAGGGGAGCCGAAATTTATGCCTGATGTATATTATGTTGCTGGTCTAAAACACAACTTGATGAGCATTGGACAAGCTGATACAAAAGGGATATAGAGTGTACATGGAAAATAATGAATGTGTTATTTTGGACAAGCTTCCAAGCAATATGCTTATTGCCAAGGTACAAATGACTATAAACCGCATGTTTCCATTAAAAATAAGGCCAGCCATGAAAGGAAAAATAGCTCAAGCTATTCATGAGACACATCTGATAAATTCTGGAGTAGCTTTTAAGGTAGAAGATACAAAATCAGCAGTAGCCAGAGACAACTATGGAAATGTTCAAAACAGTCACAAAAAGGTTCAAAATTTCTACGGAATTTTCAAGAAATCTATGGAAATTTCCAAGACAACTACGGAAACGGCCAGAACAACTCCAAAGAGGTAAATGATGTTTCTGTAGAAACTCCAGCAGCGTTTCAATCAGTAGTAAAGGATGATTCTTGGCTTTGGCATTTCAGATTTGGGCATTTATATTTTGGAGCGCTGAAATTACTACATATGAAGAATATGGTAAAAGGTTTGCCATTAATTGAGAAACCGGAAAGAGTTTGTGAAGGATGTATTATGGGCAAACAACATAGAGAGTCATTTCCGATTGGCAAGGCAAATAGAGCTACTGACTCCACTTGAGATTGTGCATTCAGATATTTGTGGGCAAATGCAAACACCGTCTATAGGAGGCTGCACTTATTTTCTTACTTTTATTGATGATTTCACAAGAAAAACTTGGGTTTATTTCTTGAAACACAAATCTGATGCATTTGCTTATTTCCAGCAGTTCAAGGCACTTGTGGAGAAGCAAAGTGGCCACTACATCAAGGTTCTAAGGACGGATAGAGGCGGTGAATTTATATCTAATGAATTTATAAATTTTTGTAGATCTCATGGCATACACAAGCAATTTACAGCCCGCTATACACCTCAAGCAAAATGGTGTGGCGGAGAGGAAGAACCGAACAATTATGGAGATGGCTCATAGCATGATGGCAGCCAAACATCTACCAAATGAATATTGGGCTGAGGCAGTGGCAACTGCTATTTACATCATGAATAGGTGCCCAACAAAGAGTGTAAGAAACAAAGTCCCTCAAGAGGCTTGGACAAGAAGGAAACATAGTGTTTCTCATATGAAGGTATTTGGATGCATAGCATATGTGCATGTTCCAGATGAGTTGAGAAGGAAGTTAGATAATAAAGGAAAAAAATGTATATTTGTTGGTTATTCAGAGGAAACAAAAGCATATAAGTTGTTTGATCCTATCAATAGGAAAGTTATAATCAGCCGTGATGTTCAATTTGTGGAGGATGAAGCATGGGATGGAAGCATAGATAGAATTTGTCGGAATTGTCAGCTGTTGTCCCAAATGATAATATGGCGAGATGAAGTGTTTCCAACACCAAATATAACTCTAATCGTAGCTCCTTCCAATCTCGGGATGGTACCTGTGAAGTTGCAGCTCAACCTAGGCCTTCATTCACACCAAGGAGATCTTGAGGTTCTTATCCACACCGACAAGATAGAAAAATTCACAAGTATCTACACCGACATCTACATCAATCGGTATCCTTGGAGCAATGCCATCTAGCACTCCAAGTAGTTCTTCATCTCCGGATCCAACTCTAGCAAGCATGATGCCACGAAAAACAAGGAGTATGAGTGAGTTGTATCATGTTGACACCAACGATTCATTTTCAACTTTTGCTTTATTTTCTCATATTGATGATCCATTAACATTTGAAGAAATTTGTGAGTAATGATATATGGGTAGAAATTTGTGGATGAGGAGATTGAATCCATTGAAAAGAACCAAACATGGGAGTTGGTTGATTTTTGCGAAGAAGGCAAAGATGTAATTAGTGTCAAATGGATTTATAAGACTAAACAAGATGCTGATGGGAAAGTGCAAAAGCATAAAGCAAGGCTAGTTGCAAGGGGCTTTACACAACAGCCCGGTATAGACTTCAATGAGACATTTGCTCGTTTGTTCGGTTGGATACTGATTAGGGACGGTTTTAGCTATTGCTGCCCACAACAAGTGGCCTGTATATCAAATGGATGTAAAGTCTACATTTCTAAATGGCTATTTAGAGGAGGAAGTGTATGTGGAACAGCCACAAGGCTATGAGCTACCGGGTCATGAAGACAAGGTGTATAGGTTGAAGAAGGCACTCTATGGATTGAAGCAAGCTCCAAGAGCTTGGTACAGCCGCATTGAATCCTATCTCATTCAAAATGGTTTCCAAAGGAGCGGTTGTGAACCAACATTGTACATCAAGGTCAACAAGCAAGGTAACATTTTGATTGTTTTCTTGTATGTGGATGATCTAATCTTTACCGGTGATTTAGACATAGACTCTTTCAAATCAGTAATGAAGAATGAATTTGAAATGACTGATTTGGGTCTTATGAGGTATTTCTTAGGGATTGAAGTCCATCAATCCAATGATGGTATATTTATTTCTCAATCTAAATATGCAAATGAAGTTTTGAAGAGATTTAATATGGAAAGGTGCAAGGTATCCCCAACACCGGTTATGACAGGGATGAAGTTAAGCAAGGAAGATGATGGAGCATGTGTGGATTCTACATTGTTTAAGAGGCTGGTTGGAAGCCTTATGTACTTAACAGCCACAAGGCCGGATATCATGTATGGTGTAAGCCTAATTTCAAGGTTTATGGAGTCTCCAAAAGACTCACATTGGCAGGCCGGTAAGAGGATATTGAGGTATGTAAGTGGTACAAAGGATTTTGGTATTTTGTATTCCACTTCAGATGATTTTAGTCTTGTTGGGTACACTGATAGTGACTGTGGAGGCAGCATAGATGATAGGAAAAGTACTTCTGGGTATAATTTTCACTTTGGTACAGGTGTTGTGTCATGGGCATCGAAGAAACAACCCATTGTGACTCTTTCTTCAGCTGAAGCTGAGTATGTGGCAGCCACTAGTGCTGCGTGTCAAGCTATTTGGATGTGAAGGATGTTGAAAGATTTGATGCATGATCAAAAGGAAGCCACTACAGTATTTTGTGATAATCAGTTCAGCCATAGCATTATCTAAAAATCATGTGTTTCACAAGAGAACTAAGCATATTGATATGAGGTATCATTTTATCAGAGAGCTTGTAAGCAACAAAGAAATTTGTCTTGATTTTTGTAGGTCTGAAGATCAGCTGGCTGACATATTTACAAAAGCATTGGCAAAAGAGACATTTGAGTATTTACGAAGTGGCTTAGGAGTTTGTGACTTTGCACAAGTTAGCAGCTCCGGAAAACTGTTAGCTAGCTACGGAAATGCTACAACAGTTTTTGAACAAACTTGATTCATATTTCCATGATCTGCAGCAGTTCATAATTAAGGGGGAGTGTTGGAAATTCAAATCAGAATTTATTGTGCAACTACTATTTGACTTTCCCATATTTAGCTATCAGATTTGCATTTAATCATGACTGCTGCACATTTATTTTTGGTTGAAACTTTCTCCCTAATTATCTCTTGTCAGAGATTTGGTGTTGACTTGCAAGGAAAGTTTGTTGTGGAAGTTTTTATTATTAATGCATTATGTTTTATTGGGAGAAGTAGAAAAAAAGAAGAGAAGAAAGAAGAAAAAGAAGCGAGAAGGAAGAAGAGGAAGAAAAAGGAGAAAATCTAGATTTAGGAGTAGAAGAAAAATGCATAGTCCAGCTCAAGTCCTGGATTGGTTTTGTTAAAAGAATTTCTTCATTTTCATCTTTGTTAATGTATGAATGTATGTTTTGTGTGCAGTTGTAGCTGCTGTTCATTATTGACAAATATATTTGTATTGCTCAAGCAATTTCAATCCCAAATCTGTGTTATGTGTAGCCAAGAGTTTTTTGTTATTTCTTTGATATAAATTTCTGTAGCTTTCCTTACATTTTCCCCTGTTTTGGATCCTTTAAATCCGTTGTGTTTTATTTCCTATTGTTGTTTGGAAGATTTTGTAGATTCCGTAGAATTTGCGAGTTTCCATAGATCCCCATTTCATTTCCCTTCACCTTCAACAAAAATACACAAACAACTATGAGAATAAGAAAATTCAATACTATGACATGAACTAATCAGTTCACCACTTTGCAGATTTCATTAAATTTCCTAAGAACATAAAAAAATTGAAAGTTTGTCTAATATTTTAACCTCTTTAAATAATTGGCACCCAAGGAATAAAAATTTGAACATGGACATTAGAAGCACCAATGCGCTGTTTTATGAACCCCACAAACCAGAATATTAGGCCTTTCAATTCCTATCCATATGAAAGGTCTTGTTAATCATTTTTATTTACCTAGAGGAAATTGAGGAAATCAAATGGGAGAATTTGAAGACCACGGCTAAGAAAGGAAATCTAGAATCCTAACTTTTCATAGTGAACCCATCATCTAAAAACTAGGGGAATAGTGAAACATAATGTTTCCTTCAAAACAAGCATCTGGCTGCCTTTGTGCATTCATGTGTAGGAATTCAATGTTTCCTTCTATTTGGTATTCAAATCACCTATAACATTCTGGGCGATACGATACAATGACAGATGTGTTATAAAAGTTCAAACCTAAAAATAGAAGGTTCTTTCGCTCCACCTCTTAATGAGAGGAGGAAAGAACAAGTGTTGTGAATTTATTCCGAGGCTTCCTTGATTGTTATGCCACTACGTATTTAAATCAATCTCTGTAAAATTATGAGTTCAACTCCAATCGAGATGGGTTTCTATACATTTATGATGTTAAATTTCTATTTATAAAGCTTTTAGATAGAGTTTCAACATGGATCTTCTCTCTCAACATGTTTAGATAAGGGATATACATAATTTAGTAGCGAATGCAGTTATACCCGGTTTAAAATTGGTTATATAAACAAAAACTATAACCTTTTGCATACATATAATGGTCAATCTAGAGTATATAAGGTACAACAATCTTCCGAGAGTGGAAGCAAGGAATTATATAAACATACATGGAGAAAAATTTCATGGGCCAAGTGACAACCATACTTTCACTCTAGTCTTTATTACGCAACTTCAAAAATGTTTATGGTTATATTAAGATATGTACTAATTATGTTGTAATTTCTGAATATATTTTTAATTTTATTTCATTCTTTATTAATTTTTTTTTTTAAACAACGGAATTGGGGTGTCAATTGTGGAAAACGCTTTGCAACTCTAGAAAAAAGCTAGAGTCGCACTTTTCTAGGGTTTACCTTCCATAACCGCCATACCATAGCCTTTTCGGGCTCTCCAGGAATTAATTGCTATAGTTTCTACTAGGTTTTTTTCCCTCTATATTTCCCCCTATATAATGTCCTTGCCATCTTCAAACCCAATTGTTTCAACCATGGCTAGAGATAGTGGAGCGAGCAATGGCACTGTCACAAAGTGAAGCAACCTAGGAAGTTCCTTAGAAGGTATTCCACGAGGTAATATTTCTCCTCCTGATGTGGTTTTGCCCATTCCTAAATTTAATGTTGTTTGTCAATGGTTAGAGAAATTTTGTCTCATTGGGTATTTTTTGGGTTGAATCCCCTCTAAAAGCATTCTCAAAGCTTGGGTTAACAGTATGGACTCCTCATGGAGTCCATCCGGATAGCTGTTCAAAACATGACCAAGGGTTTCTTTCTTTTCGCTTTTTGATTATGCCAATGCACCCAATATTTTGCTAAGCAAGCCACTTGTTATGTTCGCAACTTGTTGCTTGTCTTAACGTAATGACACAAGGACTTTGTGGTATTTGAATATAACACCCTTAAAGTGTCTTTATGGATTGAATTTTGTGGCCTCCCTTTTCCATGCGTACATTTTTGCCAAAAATTTCCGCTTCCCTTGGGCAAGTTTTTGCCTTGAAGGTGAGAGGTTCTACCATTGTCATCCACAAAAGCAAGTATGCATTGAGATTGATCTCTCACATGATCTTTGGGAGTTTGTGGATATCCGGTGGGAGACAAATGATACTCTCATCGGGTCATGTATATCAATTTTCCTAACACATGCTTTCATTGTCAGGCGTCTGATCACAAGATCAAAGATTGTCCTCTCTATGTCCCCCACAACCACCCTATGGCTAAAGCATATCCTAAACTAGTCAAACCCCCCAGTAGAAGGAATGGCTGGAAAGTTATTGGGGCCGGATAAATAAGAACAACTTCGAGGAATCCAAGGCCTCTAGCTCTCATGGCTCGAGAGCCAACTATTAAGGAAAAATCTATCAAGTATCCCAACTAAAGAGCCAACCTGCTGCTACTAAGGAACCAATTGTTGCTGCCAACTTGGATCCCCTGTTGCCAAAGTATTCTAGCACACCACTTGTGGCGTCGGTTCTCATGGACAGAATTTTTTGTTTCTAGTGTTCCCATCTAGCAATCCGTACCATTACCATTAACAAACATCTCATAAGGGCCTCAAAATAGCCCCGAATTCCTTCTTGCGTCTCTGATCATAGCCCAAGGTACATAGCATGGATTCAACCAAGTGGAGTACAACATTGAGTGCACCAAATTAAAAAAATTGATTTGCAGGAATTTTTACAACACAATGTTGCTTGTTTCTTGCACAATCAATATGATGCCCTTGATGGCTTGGAGGATGGGGATATGGCTCTTGGCTAATGTCTCCCATGAACTACTTCTCTTGGAATGTTTGGGTCTTACTGGACTCCTGCTTTGTAAAAATGTTGTTCTTGAAACTTGACAATAATGTGTAAACTTGGATGTTTTATTCTTGCAGAAGTAAAACTTACATGTTTTCAATTACTGAGATGGTTTGCAAGTCCATTTGGCACGATAGCTTGGCTTTACCGTAGTAATCATGAAGCGAGGCGTGGGAGATTAATTTCACTTTTCTCCAAATTACGGCCTCTATTAATTGACCACGGTATCGACCCCCACCAAATGTGTCATATGGGTCCTCTTTAGTGTGGATGGCCACCTTTTAGACTCATTAATATTTACATTGAATGATGCACCTAAAAGGGACGATTTGTGGTGGTGGATTTCCAACTCAATTCTTGATGCTTATTGGGTAATAAGTGAATATTTTAATATGGTTGAGTCTCGTAATGATAAATATGGCCACTTTGCCAATGAGGTGGACACCTGGTGAAATGGAAGCATGGTACTTCATGTGTAATAAATTTGAGTTTTTGACCCTAACGCATCTCGTTTTCCCACCTCGAAGCTTGATATACATGGACCAATCCACGTGGAGGGATAGATTGCGTGCTTAAAAGGCTTGACAAGACCATGTTGTCATTTCAAGATTTTGAGTTTGATACCATTTATTCTATGCAAAGTGGAGGTCATGCTTGACTTTGTCCTTTTGGATCATTCTCAAATATGATTTCATATTAATTGGAATGATGTGCACCCATTCTTTCATAAAGTCAATTCTTTCTTAATATTGCCTTGATGCAACATGGCCCCACCATCAATCATATCAAGCATGTTTGGAATTTAATTCCACGACCAGTCATTTCCAGTATCATCCACCTATGCAAGCCAGTTGGATTCAATGGTGGAGGACATGTTGACTCGGGAAACAAGATTTCTTAGAATCTACGGTCAACACTGGAAATTTTTTGGTGTTGTTCATACTCCGCTAACACCTCGGCTCTTAGCTAGGAAGTGGTGGCACTTGAGTGCGATCCCTTCTCTCTGACCCTATAACTTCAAGTTGATATAATTTGGAAACAAATCCAAATTGTGGATAAATTCAATGTCAAGGCGCAAAAATCCAAGCTCAGATGCACTGGCTCAAAATTGGAGATCGGGTTTTGAAAGAATTTTTTCTTTCTCTTAGAGCCAAAAAACCTTCCCAACAGATTTGGGCTATCATGGATGGTGGAGCTCAAATTATAGACCCATAACTTATGTTGTAAGCCTTTGTGTGCCACTACAAGCTCATGTTCCAAGCTCAACAACCCTTAGTAGCTCACCATCTTGATCAATGTTTGGATGTTGTGCCATGAAAATTATCGAGAGGCTCGAAGGTGATCGTGAGAGAATAATCACCATTGAAGACCTCCATAAATCCACCATGCAAATGGATACTGATAAAACATCGGGTTACGATGGATTCCCTTGCGAATTCTATAAATCCCTTTGGGATTCGGTTGGAAAAGACCTATTTCAGGTTTATCTTGAAGGTTTTCAAAAGTAATTCTTAGGGCTACACATTAGTAAAGAAAACATCAAATTCATCCCTAAACAAGGAGATCCGAGAAAATTACCTATTGAAATTTGATTACTGTGAATGTCTCCTATAAAATCATTGCCAAAGCATTAGCTCATGATTACGTAATATTTTGCCAGTTGTTATTCAGCTAGAACAAACAAGATTTATACAAGGTCGATACATCCTAGATAACATCATTATTGTGTGGGAAGGCATGGAATGGGCTCACAGGTCTAATCAAGCCACCATGTTTATCAAAATTTATTTTGAGAAGGCTTATGATTAGATTAAATGGCCATTCATACTCACCATGCTCCAAGCCCTTGGCTTTGGTCCCATTTTTATTCAATCTAGTCGATATGATTTTGCAGATGCTTCCACTCAGATTTATATCAATGACCTCATCTCGTAACCTTTTGGTATTTTTGTTCTATTTGACAAGGCTACCCTCTTGCCCCTACATTGTATGTGCTCACAACTAAAGCTTTTCCTATCATGTTAACTCATGCCAAAGCACGTGGTCTTGTTCGAGGAATCTCACTTCATCTTGAGCCCACTTCTTAACTTCTTAATGGGAATTTTATGGATGATTCATTTATTACACTCATTGAAGATGAAACCAACATTTGTGATGCTACACAATGTTTGGATACTTCTACTTACCTTCTAGATCATCCATTCGATGGCAAAAACCCATTGTTATCGGCATTCCTTCTTTCCCTCACCAGGTGGCTTGCCAACTTTGAATGGAAGATCACGGAACATGGTGAGATTCTCAAATTCTTAGGTATTCCTTTTTCTTTTCAATCCTCCCCAACCAAGCTATGGCAATATTTCATTCAACGGGTGGCGAAAAAAGTTGGAATATTGGATCACGAGGCCTCTACCTTTGGCTGAAAGTTTCAAATCTGTTCCAAAGTCCTTACAGCCACACATGTTTATTACTCATCGTGTTGGGTTCCTTTCAAAGCTTCCATTCGGAAAAATTTGAAAAGATTCTTGAAAGAGTTTTTGTGCACTAATGCTTCTACAAGAAAGGGTTTTCATCAGGGGGTAGCCTAGGAAATTTGTTGCTTGCCACGAAAGTCTGGGGTCTCGACCTTATTCAATGCCAAGGAAAAAATCTTTGTGCTAAATGGATCGAGTAGAATAATTACTAGCCAAGAAGCTTAGAAGGTTCTTATATGACATGGTATTAATGAAGGTTCTCCTTATGACCTCCATGTGTGGAAAGGTTTGGGGTTTTTAATCTGCTCATCACTCAAAGTGCCTATCAAAATTGTTGGCATGTTTGTTCTTAAGAGAATTTAGAAATGTTGGGAATGTGTTAAGCCCCAACTTTTGTGGAAGGGGATGGCTTTCGAAATGGGATCTCTCACAACCAGAAATCTCTTTGGTGGTCACCGATTTTTCAAGAGCAAGATAATTGTTTAGGAGAGGTCCCAAGAATCTCGACGCTCAAATTCTTCAAATGTGAAATTCACACTATTAAGGACTTCTTTTGTAAAAAAATCATCACGGTTCTCTTGGCGATTTTAAAGCTCTATTTCATCTTTCCAACCGGGACCGGATACTTTTACTACTATGATTAGTTCGAGTTCGACCACATGTTGCATAAGATTGTTGTGCATTCCTCTCACCCATGGTGGATGGACTAGAAGTGGTATATAGATACCCCATTATGTAACTACAAATCCAAGAAAGGCTATCATTGGCTCTAACCTCATTTATGGTGGATAAACTAAATACAAGGTTGGGGAATTCATTCCACTTTATCTATCTGGAGTAAGCAATTTGAAACTATTTGGACTCGTGTGTGGAGCCCAAGATTGCTCATTTCTGTGGTGTATTCTTCACCAAGGCCTTCCTATCGAGGCTCGTTGTGTTCAAATTGGGATCCTGACTCCCAAATGTCCCTTTTGCGTCCATTCGAAACAATCTTGGATGTTTTCTCGGTTTTTTAAGCTCAAAATGCCTAGAATTGGATCCATTCATATTTCCTTTACGGTCTCATTGTTTCACTGGCAAAGCATATCCTTTTGGGAGATAATCGAAGCTTTTTCCTATGTTCACCCAGATTTGACATGTTTTCAGAGGGGAGATTTTATTTTGGATATGGAAAGAAAGAAATGTTTTTTTCTTTTGCTAATTGTACTGATTGATCAATATTTCTTAGTTTATAATAAATATACGGTGATCTCCAATGTGCTTCTACATAAACAAGTTCGGGGCCAACAAGGTTACGTTGGAGGTGGACCACCTCCAAACCTTGTTGCGCCAACCGGGAAGCCCCATCTAATGTTGCTCGAGTGTCTCCATTTTCTACAGGTACTCCTCACCTTTTTCTGTGGTGGTGGTGCGGCTGGTCTCAACGTCATGTTTTTAATTGTACTCACCACTCCCTGGGCCCATTACATCAAAGCCACGATTACTAACCAACTTTACTCGTCGTGGCCGAGGATCATGGCCGCCTTCATCATCTCACTAGCAGGGTGGGCTCGCCACCTCATCAACATGGATGGGTCTCTCCATTGTCGTTGCTTCGTATCATGATGCTTTGGAACTGTCGCCACAACCACCACCATCAGAAAAATTCCCTTGCCTCAACCTCACCATTCCTACTCGCGGGAAGTGAACACGGAGGAAGAAGTTGCTTATTTTGGGAGCCTCCGATCTTTGTGAGGGCTTTCTGGTTCGGGATGGCTGGATGATCATTATTTACCGACTTGGGCATGTTTTCTACTCTTTCGCTTGATTTTATCTGCTCTTAGGCGATTCCTATATTTTGTACGCTCCTAGGCTTGGCTTAGTTTGTCTCTTGTTACTCTAGGCTTAGCCTAGCTTTTTTTTTCTTTTGGGGCATGCTCTCATACCACCCACTTTTTGTTGAAAGTCATCTTGTATTGTATTGAATTGAATTAATATAATATAAAATCCTTTTCATAAAAGTTAAGAATTTATTTATTTTAAATATATTTTCGACCTCAATAACGGTGACACTTTTCTTAATGCACAACATAGATTCTACCACAGTAACATCTCACTGTTATATTGTAATATGTACAAAAATAATTTAATATTGCATATAGTTTTATGTTTATTCATAGAGAAGGAGAAATTTACAATGCCAAACGAGTCTACATTACGAGAACTATATATGTGTGTAGCATGCTCTAAAATTTTTATTCAAAGAACACCAAAGTGAAAGACAAGATAACATAAGAACTATGTTTTTTTACATATAAATCCCCCAAAATGTACATTATGCTACTGAGATTTCTATGTTATATTCTTTCATGCACAAACCAAGAACAATATAGAAATATGAAAGCTATGTTTTTGAAAATTTCTTGTTGAATGCATGGGGGATTTTCTTCACTTTTCCCCTATTTTTCTTTAAAAATTTCACCTTCTCAACAATAATGCCCATTTTAATCTGTGAGGTGGTTCATATTTCTTTGCATCCTCCTTGGAATCATAAACCAATCAAAGCCATGGGAATGGGGGCCACTGTTTGAAATTTTGAAAGATACATAGCAAATGAAGATGAAAGGCGGAGGTGAGCTCGGGCCGTGTCTGCACTGCATCGTTAGTTTTTGAGGTTTTAGTTTCTTGCGATGCAAAATGTTTACCACAAATCCAATCCGTCTAAATGCATCTTCCCGTTGGAAGTGAGGGTAGTCACCGTCACGCCAACTAGAGGGACAAAACTTGTACTCCTAGACTTCATGTTGTTGAACAAAGGAGGCCAAAAGTGAAAGAATCAACGGTGATAAGATGAAAAATGTGTACGAATGCATGGTAAGGGGAATGAAGAGGAATTTAGGAGAAGCTCAAAATAGTAGCCATGGATTTAATTTTTGTTCTATCGGCGGGAAGCTTTAAAAATTTGTGCCCCATACAGTAAACGTCCAACATGGGGTGCTTCAAAGCGGTTTTCATAGGGGAATCACCCTGCTTAGCACATAACGAATCTTAACAGAAGCAAAGGCACTTGCCCCACATGCAGTTTGGTTCAAGTCAAGTATGATTGATGATAATATTGTCAACAAAAATAAATAAGGGCGAATGACATGCATCTACTTTAACAACTCAAATGTATTGAAATGGAAGGATATGTTTTTATAGAATAAAGTATCATGTTCAACCATGAAAGTTACGCTACCAAAGGAAAACATTCATTTCTTAAAAAAATACATTTTGATAATACTAAATATATAAATATTTAAAAGAAAATTTTAGCAACAACTCTCAATTTTTTAGTCATTTTTTTGGATAGTTTTTTCTCACATTTCGGTTTGGTATAGGTCAAGTATGACTGACAATAATATTGTCAACAAAACTAAATAAGGGGACCGACATGCATCTATTTTAATAACTCAAATGTATTGGGATGGAAGGATATGTTTTTACTTCGAAGGTGTTCCCCCGTGGGAAAGGCCTCTCCAGTGGTTCACGCTGCTGTCTTAAATTTGACGGCCATTTTGACGTTTTCTTCATGTGATTAAAATTTACAGGAATTTTGACGTTTTCGATGGGCGTTGCGATGTTTTTTTTTTTGGGCTTAGCACTTGCATGCTGCGGAAAATAATTACAAAAATGCATGCCCTTTAGAGAAGGAGGAGCATACATGCCTCCATTGCAATTTCAGAGTAGGAGCTTTAAAATACGTTCCCTAGTCAACGATGAAGAATCAGGTCCTCGCATTGCCAAAGGCATAGATAAGTTCCTGTTGAAGAAGTACATAGAAGAGGATTATGGAAAGCGTATGGCCCCTGCGTATAAAAGTGATATCAATTGGTTGAGGTTCGATAAATGCCTGGAGGACTCCTTGCAGCTGACGAGATATATAAAACAGAAGGAATTTCCTGACTTCAACTAGTTACTTTGGCCTCATTAAGGATCTGCGTTCAAGCAGGGAAACTAAATGAAGCGTTGGTGATTTTTAACAAGACAAAATCTATTCTAGGCTACTAACCCAATTAATGTATGCTACCATCATTGAAAGGCTTTGCAAGGAGGAGCGATTTGAATCGAGTCTTGAGCTTGTGGGGGAAATGATGCAGAGGGGTATGACGTCTTATTACGTTACTGTTGCTGGCCTCGTTGAAGCCGGGTATTATTCTCGGGTTATTAATCTTGTTGATGTGACCTGCCTGCCCAATCTTGCTAACTACAATTATCTCATTAGGGATTTTCAAAAGGCCCGGGAGCCAGATCTTGTGGAGGATTTATTGAAGCGTATGTAGGAAAGAGGCCTGAATCCTGAGTCTAACAGTTATATTGATGTTGGCCTAGTTGTTTTGGTCTGTCTTTTAGTTCTCACCCCCTGCTTTGAATGGAAATTTTCAATCTGGGTTTTACTTATCTTTAATGGTGATGCAGGAATTCATTATGAATTCTAGAGGATTAGAGATTTTCACATGTAGATGGCTACCTGTAAATCAGGAAGCCAAGGCTTTTATATGCCTCTATCACGGAAAAGTACTTTGAGTTTATAGTAGTAGAATTCTTAGATTCTATTATATTGTTGTTTATTCTTTATTTATTTTTATGGAGTCTCAGAGTTTTTAAAAGATTTTTTTTCTTTTAAATACTGGAGTAAGGCCCTCTTTCAGTGAGAAGAGGATTGCAGTCAGATGCGTTTGTGGGAAATGCCCTGGTAGATATGTATGCAAAATGTGGAAGCATAGAGAGTGGACTCCATGTGTTTGATATAATGCCTCAACGAGATGTAGTGTCATGGACAATTATTATTGCAGGGTGTGAGCAGAATGGGTTCTTTGAAGAATCCCCAGAGCTATTCCATCGAATGCAGCAGGTGGGTGTGAAGCCGAACTTGAAAACTTTCACAAGTGCTCTCTCTGCATGTGCCAGCTTAGCAGCTCTGGAACAAGGTATGAAGGTCCATAATCAGTTAAGTATAAGTGGATTCCAGTGTGATATCTTGGTGGAAAATTCCCTTGTAGATATGTATGCAAAATGTGGAAAGATAGAGAAGGCACGTGATCTGTTTGACAAAATGCCTCAGCGAATTGGTATATCAGAGATCCATGATTACAGGATATATGGTAAATGGTAAAGTTGATGAGGCCTTAAAGATATTTCAGGACATTCTAGAGAAGATCACGACATCTTGGAATGCAATGATTGCTAGGATATGTACAGAATGGACATTGTAAAAGCCCGTGAGTTTTACAAACAAATGCAACTTGCAGGGCAAGGCCAGACTTGAAGACATTTTTCAGTGTCCTCTCGGCATGTGGCAAGTTGGCTGCTCTGGAACAGGGTAAGGAGATTCATGAGGAAATTGTTAGAAGCCAATTACAGTCCGATGTCATAGTGTCAAATGCTCTCGTAGACATGTATGCGAAATGTGGGAGCATAAAGGAAGCGCACAATTTATTTGACAAAATGCAACATCAAAATGTTGTCTCCTGGACATCTCTAATTGGAGGATATGGTATGCATGGCTGTGCAAAAGAGGCCCTCAATCTCTTTGATCATAAAAACAATCTAGTACGAAGCCATGTCTTGTCACTTTTCTTTGTGTTTTGTATGTAGAAATTAAAAACAAAAAAAATACGGAAAATGGGAGCTATTGCACCGTATTTAGTAACTGTGATAGTAGCATTATGAATTAATATCTTGCAGCTCTCTAAGAAAGTATATAATAATTACAAGCCAAGTGTTTTTGTGTCCAAAATATGGCTGGGAATCGACTCGAAGGTCCTATTCCAGAGAACATTAGTTCATGTGTTGCTCTTAATTATTTGTAAGTTATATGGCGTTCAAGTAAATGTTTAGTGAATATGTTGTCCTCTAAGATTTTCTAAGTTTGCATGTTGCCTTCGGTTATAGCAATGTGCATGGCAATCGACTGAATGGAACAATGCCTCTTGAATTTTGGAAGCTTGGAAGCCTACTTATTTGTAAGTTCTTTCAGATTATATTTTGTGTTGTTGATTGATCATGTATATGATGATTGTGGAAGGGTTCTGTCAAGCACATTAAGCATGCATATATAATACACATGTGGTCTAATGAGTCTAGCAATATTATGTTATTGCTTTTATAGGAATCTGTCCTCAAACAATATTAAGGGAGAAATTCCGATAGAGCTGGGATATATTATAAATTTAGATATACTTGTGAGTCCAGTTATTTTTATTTTTGGTTATACTTCAATAGGCTATTAAGAATTGTGTTTGGAGTGAAATTTACTATCTAGATGACAGTTGTGAAAGACTTCCAAATGTTTTGTTGATCTTTGATTTGGCATGAAATCCTAGGGACCTCTCTGATAATAAACTTTTAGACCCATTAAGAGTGTGGGGATTTAGAACATCTTCTGAAATTGTAAGTCTTGTCCATATAGGATTTTATAGAGCATAAACAAGAAGTCTAGTTTCTATGAATGAACATTATATTGACTTGATGATTCATCTCAATTATAAATTCAAGGAATATGGAAATAGATTGAATGGGTTTTTGCCAGAGGAGTTTGGAAATGAGGAGTATAGTGGATATGTAAGTTCTTTATATTGAAAATCTGATTATTTAACTCACAAGGTCATGTTTTTGGTTCTATATGCTATGTATTTTCATTTCAAGGGAAACTGTAACTTAGTGTGCTTTTTTTCAATGTAGAGATCTTTGTGGTAATCGGTCATATTCCTCAAGAGCTTGGGCATTTACAAAACTTAGGCTCATTGTATGTTCCTTTCAACTATAACTTAAATGTAAATTTTTGGTAGGCTTGTGTTGATGTTCAAATAATATTAGAAATGGATCATATGCAGGATACTAAAAAATAACAAATTATCAAGGGAAGTGCCATTGCAGTTAGCCAACTATTTCAGCCTTGCTACATTGTGAGGATTGACTTTTTCCACCGTTTTTTTGTGAAGTTTTGAAAGATATGATTTGCAAATTTAATTCTCAGATGATACTGTAAATGGCTCTATTTCTTTTACAGAAACCTCTCCTACAACAATTTGTCTAGGGACATTTTGTGTCATTAAAAATGTTTTTCAAGGTTTCCTCTAAATAGTGTAGATATAACCAAAAAATTCTCTGCAGACCAATTCACTTTTTTTTGGCATGTCACATGAATGTTGCATGTAATGCAACTTTCATTTGAGAGTCTCTGTAAGACCTTATGAAAGTATTTCAAGTATGGATATAAAAAATACTAAGGAAATTTTAAAGTTGATTTTCTATTGCGGCTAAGTTTTTTTGGCCATCTTAGGAACATTTTGGAGTTTAGTTTGTGCACATTTAGAATTATTATAATACCATGTTTAGATTAGTTGGTGTTGACATTGGGTGTGTTGTGTTGCAGTATGCTTGAATTATCCAAAATTTGGGTTTCTGCTCATTTCAAGGTAATACCCCGTGAAGGATTTGATCCGCTTGCATCAAAAACATAATCATTAGAAGCATGCATTTTATTTGACATTTGTTACATTGCTAGGATCTAAATGGTGTTGATATGTAGGACTTTAAGATCCAAAATATTGTGGGATCCTGTGATGTGAAATTTCCTATAAGATGGAAGGGCTGCATATTCGCATGGTGTTTTTTCAAGTGTAAGTTGTTTGGGAACTTGTCAGTAAATTTGTCTCTATATTGATGCTACACAATTGTATTGATATTTTATGTTTCCTTCTATAGTATGAGCCAGAATTGTTCCCAGGCTTGATTTATTGGATGAAACAACCTAAAATTTTTCTTCTCATTTTGTTTCTGGAAAGATTGTCCTTACTAGAGCAAAGGTGCCTTTACCTCAACTTATTACATCTTTTGATTCTTGTGTTGTAGACTTTTAGTTTGTCCTCCACATATGACTTTTAGTCCTCCACATATAGGTAATGGATGAGACATACACAACCTTTGAGAATATATATCCAGTCTTAACTGAATTTAGGAAGGTCAACAATGGTAAGCTTCTATTATGGCTTTGTTATCGGGAATATGGTCTATGTTTTTAGATAGTTTATAAAATCTATGTGAGAATAGTAGAGTGATTGACCAGAGACTTTCCTTCTCGTCTTCAGACATGCGTCAGGGTTAATCAACACTTCACAAGCTATGCAATTCTGGACATGGAGATATTTGTGGCCAACTTTACACTGAGATCGTTTTGCTGGATTGGATTTTGTTTTGTTTGACCTATATTTTATTTACTTGTGAAGGGATATATAGTGTACATAATTTGATCTTCCATGTGCAATCATGGAAAAATTTGAACATGAGACATCTATGCTTCTCTTAAAATGTTGGCATTTCCGTGCTCATAAAATTTTTAGGCCAGATTGTTCATTTTACTGGTGTAATCCAAGATTCTTGTAATAGTGCCATGTTTCTGGCTTAAAGCCTGGAACAATGCTTCTCATTGATTTTATACACTGACATTTCAATTGTATTCCTACAAGTTAAATCAGAAGGTGCAACACGTTTCGACAAATATTTTCCTACACTTACAAAATCAATCACACCCCTTATCAACATCAACTACAAAAGTAATAACTATTCCTCTAAATAAAATAATGTATACCATTCAAGTGTTCACATTGTATTATACACATGCGATCGTTAGTTATATAATAAAGTATCATATTCAACCACGAAATTTGTGCTACCAAAGAAAAACATTCATTTCTTTAAAAATTACATTTCGATGATACGAAATATATAAATATTTTAAAGAATTTTTAGCAAAAAATCTCAAATTTTTAGTCATTTTTTGGACAGTTTTTCTCAGATTTATGACAAAGAACTTTTCAAAGAACAAACATTTTCATTTCTTCCGTGATAGAAAAGAAATGGATATGAGGAAGATCAAATAACATACAATGGAAAAATGCTAAATTTCATACGGATGCAAACAAATTTCGTTTTTTTAGTTGGCTCGCAAAAAGAGGCGGTGGCTTACGGAAAATTCACGGTGTTTCGTTGGTGAAGAGGTGGTGGATATGCGTTAGGGCTAGGACGATAATTTTAAGCACCGCGTATAGTCCGAAGAGGCGTCTTCTTGTTGCACACGAAGGTTAGACTTTATTTACATGATTTTTACACCTATTCAATTTTAGGAGAGTTGTCGGTCTCTATATTGTTGACGTTTAGTGTCGTACCAAGCTAGTTGAGGCCCTAAGGGGTCGCGTAGGAATAAATCTCTTTTTTTTCTTCTACCATTTTCCTAGATGGAATCCACTGAGAACCCATACGCAAGAAAAACTATACCCAATTTGGTCCAAGAAAAAGGGGAATCATCAAAAATGTCTTTCAAAGAGGCAGTTAGGGGAATTCGACCTTTGTGTGCTTGCTTAAAGAGGATCCTCAAAAGACGCCTTCTTCTAGATACATGAAATCTACTACGATGTTCCAGATTCTCAAAATTCCTCATTCAGATGTGCAAGGAGGAATACAAACTTTACAAGACAGGGCATTGATAGTGAGGTTTTTGGGGTTTAAGCCTTCTCTAATGGTGTTTAAGGAATGGGCAAGCAAGAATTGGCATGTCCCAGGTGAATATTCTATCTCATTTTACCCTAATAGTTACTTTCTTGTGGTCTTTGCAACTATGGCAGAGAAAGAATACATTTTCCAAGGGGGTCCATGGTTCTTTGGTAGAGCAGGCCTCTTCATGAAACCATGGCAGTCTATGTTTAAGGTAGAGGAGGATCTTCCCTCACTTGTACCGGTTTGGATCCGACTGTTTGGGCTTCCAGCTGAATTTTGGAATCTTGTTATCTTCCAAGCCATAGGCAATACTTTGGGTCAATATGTTCATGTTGCGGATGCCTCTATTTGCATGGAACACATGGTATATGCTCACCTATGTATTTATATGGACATGAACCAACCCTTACCCTCTAAAATCATGTTGGATTATGAGAACATTCCCTTCAGATGTAGAGTATGTCATGAATATGGACATTTGCTTAAGGACTTCCCTCATGCAATCTAAGACCCAACTGTGGGGAAGGAGAAACAAGATGAATTTATGGTGCCAAATAAAAAAAAGATAGTAAAAGGGAAACCTCTAGATAAAGACTTGCAAACCAATTCCAATCGTTATGTAGTCCTGCAGTCAGAAGATGCAAATCCGAATATGGAAGATATTGTTGTCTCACAAGTTCCTGAAACACAAATTGTGTTGGTAGCTCCTATGCCTAATGCAACTATAAATTCAAAAGAGAATGAACCTATTGCAGAACAAAGTGATAACAATGTTCAAGAGGATAATATCAACGGTTCTCAATGGAAACAAAAATTTCTAGAATAAGTGAAGAAAAGGATCTGTAATGCCCACTTCCCTACGACATTTAGTTGATTATCATTTTGAGTTATGCAGACTTTTGGATATGGATATGACTTATACTTACGTTGATTAGCATGATGTTTTGTGAGTAGATGCATTTGGGATATGATTGGATTTTTGTTTTCAGTATGATTTACACTGACTCATGGACAGACTATTGGATACCGATATTATTATTTTTATATGGATATATTGCATGTGTTCTAACATTGGATTTCTTCGCCATGATGAGTAGAATGTAGTTGTTGAATTTACATTACTGTAATTTTGGATAATGATGAAATGCATAATTAAGTTGTGATTTAGACCTAGAAATAATGATTGATTGAATTACGTATAGATGTTAGTAAATTTCATGCATATGGTTATTTTGGATATTTTAACATGGCATGCAAGGCCGAAGGAGGTATTTTATATTTTGCGGGAAACACAACATGATCACAACCAGGGGGATTGGGAACCAAACACAACATGATGTCGGGTGGTTACAACAATTGGTCGAAGGCAACTAGTAAATTGTATTGTGTTATCTTTGTTTTTTTATGTGTTGAGAAAATTTCCATGAGGGGGAAATTTTCTAATGTGACCAAGGGGGTAAGAATTTTAATTACTTGTTTTAACTTACTTTAGTAGGTGATTTTATTTGTGATATCCTTTTTTAAAATTTCCTTTGCTAAGTATGTTTAGATTAATGTAATATCTTGTTTTAATTTTTAAGTTTTGGAGGGAAGTCAAGTGGGTGTAATTAATTTTGATGGTTGGCTCCTTGAGCCTTGTGTTTCCTCATGTATTGAATGCTTGTTTTGAGTGTTGACCACTCCAAATCCCTTGAAACTCGAATTTGAGATTTAGGGCAATTTTGGGAGACTTGTGGGACAAGTTGAACTTGTCCCACACTTCCCAAAACCCCTTACCAACCATATCTATGGGTTGGGAAGCCAAAAAGGGGATTATTTATTGTTTTGGGAAGAGATATATGACTTTGGAGTGCACTTTTCTTCCATTTGCATTTAATTGTGCCTTAGGACACATGGGAAGGGATGGATGTGGAAGAGAGATGTCTTTCAACCCAACCACCCATTTATGGTGTTTTAGGATTTGAATTGACTAAAGGGAGGTGGTCTTGAGGATGTGTGATGTGGCATCCTACAAGGAGCCACATCACCCTCACTCTTCCTTTTGTCTATTTATGGAAACTTCCTCTCTTGTTGAGGGGTTGGAGTTTTTGTGAAAAGAGTTCTTTTGGTTATTTTCTTTTGGGAGAGGAAAGAATTGGGAGAAAAAAAAAAAAAGGAGCTTGGACTTGCATGCTTGGATTGTTTGGAGGGAGCTTGGAGAAAGCTTCTTGGTTTAGGCTTCTCCAATGGAGAGGTAGGAAAACTTCTCTCTTTGTGCTTTCTTTTGTTGTTGCTTTTGTGCTTAAAATTGTAGAAAATGCAAGTTGTTTTTGTGTATTGTGGAAAAATGGATAGAATGCTTATTGTGTAGTATAGGAGAGGTCTATGGGAATACTCTTGAGGGAGGCATAAGAGTCATAGGGTATTGAGTTTTATTGTGGAGGGTTTGGATGGGCATCTCATCTCAATTGGGAGGCATAAGGAAAACATTCCCATAGTTCCTTCTCTTGTTGGCTTGGATGCAAGCCTTGTTGTGAAATGTTTGGTGTTATTTGTGTGTCTCTTTGTTCTTCTATTTTAGCTTGAATGTTGTGAAGAAATTGTATTGTGGAAGCATGTATTGTTGCCTTGAGTTGGAGACCACCCTTTCATTGTGTTGTGTTTGGGGCTCGGGGGTCAATGGAGGAGATTGCTTCTCTTCTCCATTGAGTTTTGGTTGGGAGGAGAGTGTTGCCTCTCCCCCTATTTTGGTTGTGATTGAACTACTTGGAACTTGGAGCATGGATGAAGAGCACCTTGGAGCTTGTGGAGACTCTTTCCATTTACCTTATATACTTTATTTTGTTGTAAATTTGTAAGAGAAAGAGAGTTGTATCATCTTGTTTTCATTCAAAAATAATGGACATTGTAATCTATATTGCACCAAAAGTCACATGGTTGAATGCAAATTTTACTTGCAAGATGTTTACATTATTGAAGAGATTGTAAGGAAGTAAAGAAATGATATGTACAAAGGCTTGTGATAAATTTGTGAATATGTTAATGGGGAAAATGGTTCACAATACCTTCTTGTGAAATGTTGTTTTCATTTCATTGTTTTAATCAAATGAAATGAGTGGTAAAAGCTAGTTTCTTCCTTGATGATAGATAGAAAATTTGAAAACACAATTACTCCCATTTGGACAACAAGTAGACTAAATGTTAAATGGTAGTAAGAATTTCTTATTTGGTTCTCATTGCAAATGATTTCAACATGGATTAAAGAAATGAAATTTACTTGTCCTACATTACATACAACTATCATTCCCTAAAAAAAAAAAAATAGATTAAAACAAGTGTATAAATTGTCAACATTTCCTTCTAGGTTCATTATTATTTTGATGAAAAAGTGATATTTAATACCCATAGTAATGAAAATATTTTAATAACGGTAAGATAAGTCATTACTACAATATAGTTACTTTAACAAGCTATAAATTCTTTTATCTATTTCAAAAAAAAAATTTAATGTGTCATTCTCTCATGTGGGAAAATATATATATATATATATATTGTATATATAAAAAAAAAAAATTAATTAACAAAGAAATAATGTTTGAGTTATTATTGTGTTGAAATAATAAAAAAAAAATGGCTTTGAAAAAGGGCGCGGCTGTATGCAGTCGTGGCACATTATTCATTTACCACGAATTTGGGGGTGGGGAAGGGGCGTCGCCCCATCCCCACCCCATATACCATATGGGGTGGGGATGGGGCGGCGCCTCCCCCCATATACTTGTCCCTTATTGTGTGCGCGGCAAAACTCAAAACAAAAAAAAAAAACATGGCATTACCAAAGTCGTGCCGCCTCCTCCCTCGGCCTTTATACGGCCATCAAAATATTTTCATATATATATATATATATATATATATATACATATATATATATATATATATACATATATATATATATATATATATATATATATATATATATATATATATATATATATACATACATATATATATATATATACCTATATATATATATATATATATATATATATATCTATGTATATATATATATATCTATGTATATATATATATATATATATATATATATATCTATGTGTGTATATATATATATATGTGTATATATATATATCTATGTATATATATATATATATATATATATATATACACACACACTCCGAAACTGCGCGCCAGGGGGTTACAGGCAACCCAAACAAGAAAAGAAATCACGAAGCGGGGCATTACAAAGGACTCATACATCAAGATCTCGAGCCAAAAAATTGTTGTGAAAAGCTCCTTGGCTGTAATGGCCTCCATGGATTGACCTCCTTCCTCCTTCTCCCTTATCCCTGCAAGTTTTTTAAAAAAAAATGAGAGATTTGGGTGTGGAAGGAAGTTAATAAAAGGATTTAAAAAATATATATAAAGCAATCCATAAAGATTTCTAGGGTTTCCTTGCCCAACCTAGATCTAAGGGTGGGGAAATAGTAGATCAATGGTGGAGGATATATCCTACACCACTTAAGTGATGGGGTTCATTTGATGGGAATTAAAAAGATAAATAGAAATATAAGGGAGAGAATTTTAGAAAAAGTTGCACACCGACCCTCTAGGCATGTAATTGACTTTTTTGTATTGTATGACCTTGCGCTGCGCGCCTGGGAGTTCCAGGCAACCCAAACATCAAAAGAAATCTGAAAGCGAGTGGCATTACAAAGGACTCATACATCAAGATCTAAGCCAAAAAATTTGTTGTGAAAAGCTCCTTCGGGCATGTAATGGCCTCCATAGATTGAGCTCCTTCCTCCTTCTCCCTTAACCTGCAAATTTTTTTTTTTAAAAATGAGAGATTTGGGTGTGGGAAGGAAGTTAATAAAAGGATTTAAAAAAATATATAAAGCAATCCATAAGGATTTCTAGGGTT
Source organism: Taxus wallichiana var. yunnanensis (assembly GCA_018340775.1). NCBI lineage: Eukaryota > Viridiplantae > Streptophyta > Pinopsida > Cupressales > Taxaceae > Taxus > Taxus wallichiana. Next base: position 601,670,574 of record CM031242.1, on the reverse strand, counting down.
TTCTTGCCCAACCTAGATCTAAGGGTGGGGAGATAATAGATCCAATGGTGGAGGATATATCCTACACCACTTAAGTGATGGGGTTCATTTGATGGGAATTAAAAAGATAAATAGAAATATAAGGAGAGAATTTTAGCAAAGTTGTGCACACACACCCTCTAGGCATGTAATTGACTTTTGTATTGTAATTGACTTTTGTATATATATACACTCGAACTCCTCGCGCCGGGATTCGGGAGGCAACCCAAACAAAGAAAAGAAATCGGCGGGCATTACAAAGGACTCATACATCAAGATCGAGCCAAAAAATTTATTGTGAAAATCTCCCTTGGTTGTAATGGCCTTCATGGGTTGACCTCCTTCCTCCTTCTCCCTTATCCTGCAAGTTTTAAAAAAAAATGAGAGATTTGGGTGTGGGAAGGAAGTTAATAAAAGGATTTTAAAAAAATATTTAAAGCAATCCATAAGGATTTCTAGGGTTTCCTTGCCCAACCTAGATCTAAGGGTGGGGAAATATGAGATCAATGGTGGAGGATATATCCTACACCACTTAAGTGATGGGGTTCATTTGATGGGAATTAAAAAGATAAATAGAAATATAAGGGGAGAGAATTTTAGCAAAAGTTGTGCACACTTGACCCTCTAGGCAAGTAATTAACTTTTGTATTGTATGACCTTGGACTACAAGACTTTAGGTCTTTGCATTATTAAATTTTAATATTTAATTAAGGGTCCTTAAATAATTTAATCCAACCGGGATTAATGGAGTCTTGTGGAAAGGCTAATGAAATCTCTTAAATAAAACTTTAGAACCTTGTTGGGGAAAGTAACGAAGATGTAATTGAATTTGAATTTTGAGGCGATTTTAATAGATCGATAATCTTCTCCGACGCCTCGCAACTGTCCTCTTGTAACCTGAACCTAAAAAAATATATATATATATATATATTTCATAATTTTCTCTCTCTAAACCTGTTTTGTTTTGGCCTCATGCGAGTAGTTCCTACTGGCGTTACATTTTGGTATCAGAGCCAGGGGTTCGAAGCTTGGACCCTTGGGCACACGCAGAACACACGAAACCAGGAAACATTTAACTTAGTACAGAGATGAACTCTTTCAAAAAAAAATAAAACCACAATGTTGATAATTATAGCAAACCACAAATTTAGAAAAGCCGACACAAGACCTAGAGCAGTGAACTAACTCTCACCTTGATGCATGCGGGGAGGCGCGGATTGGGTGAGGGTCTCTTCATATAGACCTAGACATACCACCGCCGAGCGAGCCGTAGCAGCTCTCCTACCTCGAGATCTTGAAGACACTCCGGGATGTCAATCTGCATTTATACGCGGAGAGCCCTTGGGAGGACGACTTGCTAGACGTAGTCTGGAGCCATCAGTAGATGCCCAGGCATCCCCTCGACACAACGAGGAGCACAGAGCAGAAAACTTCCGCGCAGAGTCGGTTAGGGCAGAGTCACCATAGAGGGGATATGGGGACAGGATCTCAGGACATAGGGACAGGTCTCGGAGCCCTAGACAGAGGGAGGAGCATACAGAGAGACCTAGGATTCGTCACACATCAGCTGCAGACCATATCAGGGAGATCCTGAAGCTGCGACCATCTCAGTATTCAGGTGATACAGGCGGTTTTCGAGGCGAGAGGCACTGGTTAGTGAGCTTGAGTGGATGCTTCAAGCTCTATCCTTCATAAGTAGCAACACGAAAGCTCGTGTAGCTATTCACCTTCCCGAGGATGGAGCGGGGAGTGCGGTGGAGGACCGAGGAGCAGAAGCTCCATGTTGACTCAGAGACGGTTACACAGGAGTTATTGAGGAGTGTTTCAGAGTAGGTATTTACCCGGGAGATTTATTCGCGGCGGATAGGCGAGTTTCATGACCTCCGTCAGGCATCGATGCATGGTAGCTGAGTATGAGAGTTGATTTCTAGACCTACTCCGATCGTTGACTATATGCGGGATGAGCGGTGCAGATTCACGAGGTTCATCCGGGGCACGAACTTGGATTTAGGTGGCGCGAGTGCACATTCACTTGTCCCAGACATTAGCTTGAGGCCGTGGAAAAATCCTATATTGCGAGAGGAGATACGGGGGAAGATACAATAGGCTAGAGACGAGTTTGGAGCCGTATTCAGCGAGATGCGGGATGATAGGTCGAAGGGGTCAGTTCCTCCTCCACGTGGTGGACGAGTTGAGGAAACCTTCATTGAGGCCACCACAGCAGCAGCAGCATGACAAGAAGAAACCCGCCCACCTTACCGACCCCCTAGAGATTCGATGTGCGAGAGAGAGGGCGTAGTATGGGGCCTCCTCCTAGGGTCCCATCGGGACACGAGGTGCAGAGCTCGGTCGGTAGGAGCTCGTCGGCGAGACCTCGGCGAGTCCATAGCCGGATCGTCAGGATCTGTATCTCAGTCATCTAGAGTACCAGCTGGAGCTGCTTCCCACTGGAGAGGACCAGGCAGCTGTTATGGTTGCGGAGTTGTTGGACATATTTGGAGAGATTGCCCACATAACCCTACCAAGGGTAAGACACAGAGCTCAGAGCCTACTGTTGGAGATATGGCACGGAGTCATGGAGTTCTGTGGTCGAGAACCGCCATGGTGAGCATCAGTCTTGTGATTGAGGCGATAGAGTAGTATTGGTGGTATTTCCACCTCTATATTATTGATTGGCTCTTGATTCATTCATTGCACCATCCTTAGTAGAGCGTTGTAGGCTGGTGGCAGTTAGGCAGGGCCGTAGTTGGGACGTTGAGATGGCTTCTGGAGCCAAGATTTCTGTAGACTCCTTAGTTAAGGAGTGTGTAGTGAATTTGGGACCCTTCACCACTACTTCTGATCTTCGGATCCTTCCATTAGGATCTTATGGCGTCATTTTGGGTATGGACTGGTTGTCTGCTCACGAGCTAGAGTGGACTGTTACCATAAGACTATTGCTTGCATTGATGATCTGGGGGTGGAATTAGTGATATCAGGGGTTAAGAGATCCGTTTATTCGCACCATGCACAATCCCATTATGCGGCTTAAGCGGTGTGTGCGATGGGGTTGTCGATTGTATCTTTATTACTGATTAGTGATAGATCAGAGGATGAGTCAGAGGACCTTCCCTCGATGATCATCCCATCTTATCTGAGTTCACCGATGTGTTTCCAGGGGAGCTACCGGGATTACCTCCCCCACGTGAGATGGACTTTCATATAGATCTAGTTAGAGCGCGAGCCTATCTCACGAGCACCCTATCGGATGACTACACGAGTTATGTGAGCTCAAGTTGCAGCTTGAGGGCCTTCTGGAGAAAGGCCTAATTCATCCTAGTGTATCCCCTTGGGGTGCACCGATTATCTTCGTAAAGAAGAAGGATGGATCTCTTCGGTAGTGCATTGATTACCGTCAATTTGAATAAAGTAACGATCAAGAATCGTTACCCCTTCCACGCATTGATGATTTATTTGATCGAGATGAAGGGGCTACGATTTTCTCTAAGATAGATCTTAAGTCGGGATACCATCGGCTCAAGATTGCGGAGACGAGATATTCACAAGACGGCTTGCACTGCACGAGATATGGCCCTACGAGTTTACGGTGGTACCTTTCGGTTTGTGAATGCCCCGCGGTGTTTATGAGTTTGATGAATGGGGTATTCGGGACCTTCCTTGATCGCCGTGCTCATCTTCCTTGATGACATTCTAATTTACTCACACACACGTGAGGAGCACGAGAGCACCTTCGCGGGTTCTTGGTGTCTTCGCGACAGCGCCTTTACGGGAACTTGGAGAAGTGTGCGTTCTTTCAGCCTGAGGTGCAGTATTTGGGCCACGTTATTTCTGGGGAAGGTATCGCAGTCGATCCTTCCAAGATTCGAGCCATCATGGATTGGCCAGCACCCACTAGTGTGACCGAGGTGCGTAGTTTCATGGGTCTAGCAGGATACTACAGGAGGTTTGTTCAGGACTTCTCTCGGATTGCGCACCCTATCACTTCTCTTCAGCGGAAAGGGAAGAAGTTTTTATGGTCAGATAGATGTGAGCAGGCCTTCAGTACACTGAAGGAATGCCTTACGAGAGCACCTATCCTTGCAGTGCTAGATCCTCATGGAGAGTTTTTCGTTTACGAGATGCTTCATTGGCAGGACTTGGAGGAGTGTTAATGCAGGAGGGTAGAGTAGTTTCCTTTGAGTCCCGCAAACTCAAAGATTATGAGCTCAATTATCCGACCCATGACCTTGAGCTTACAGCGAGTAGTGCATGCCTTATTGCGGTGGAGACATTTTTCTTGGCGGTGATTTACACTCAAGACGAGATCACTTGAGTCTTCGCCACCTCTTCACGCAGCCCAATCTCAACGCTCGTCAGCGGCGTTGGATGGAGTTACTTTGCGAATATGACATGGAGATAGAGCATGTGAAGGGAAAGGAGAATGTGGTGGCAGATGCCTTGAGTAGACGGAGACATGTGGCTATGGCCACCTCAGTGGGCACAGATTTACGAAGTAGGATCTTGCAGCAACTTCCTCAGGATAGTTTCTACCTTGCAGCCAGAGCAGAGATTGAGTCTCAGAGACCTCTTGAGGGGAGGTTTGATGGATTTTCACTAGAGGCAGATGGTCTTCTCAGACACAGAGGTCGGGTATATGTACCTAGAGATGGAGGCTTGAGACATGACATTTTGATAGAGGCTCATCGTGCACCGTATTCAGCCCATCCCGGGGTGAAGAAGATGCACGCCACCTTGAGACAGTTGTACTTTTGGAGAGGACTTTGGAGAGACATAGCTTCATTTGTATCCCGCTATTTAGAGTGCCAGAGGGTAAAGGCCGAGCATCAGCATCCAGCCGGCCTCCTCTATCCTCACGCCATACCGGAGTGGAAATGGGACACCATTTCTATGGATTTCATTATTGGGTTGCCGACGTCGAGATACCACCATCGACGCCATCATGGTCACGGTGGATAAATTGACGAAGGTAGCTCATTTTTCCCCAGTGAAGACTACCTATACGGCTAGTGCGGTGGCACGAGTATATCTTGATGAGATTGTCAGACTACATGGGATTCCGTGGAAGATCATTTGCGACCGCGACCCTTTGTACACTTCCCATTTCTGGACCACCATGCAGTATGCCCTCGGGACGAGGATTAATTTCAGCACAGCTTATCACCCTGAGACAGATGGACAGACAGAGAGGGTGAATCAGATTTTGGAGGATATGCTCAGGATGTATGTGATGGATCATCAGTCGAGATGGGAGGAGTATCGTATTTGGTGGAGTTTGCCTCTGATAATAGTTTCCGAGTTCTATAGGCATGGCTCCTTTTCGGGCATTATATGGCAGAGAGTGCGGGACACCTCTTCGGTTGGGACGGGATTGAGGACGGGGTTTCCCTTCGGCCAGCATTATTACGAGGACATGGAGCAGCAGAGTTACCTTGATCGAAAGAGATTGCAGGGAGGCACGGGATGACAGAAGAAGTATGCGAGACCAACATAGGACGAGATCACAATTTTGAGGTAGGCACGAAGGTGTTTCTTCATGTCGGACCGCATAAGATCCCTATCCGTTATGGAAAAGGTTCTAAGCTTGCTCCTAGGTTTGTGGGTCCCTTCGAGATCTTGGAGTGCCTCGGTCCCTGGCCTATTGACTAGCATTGCCACCCAGCTTGTCTCACGTCCATGATGTATTTCACGTTTTACGTGTGCTTAGGAGATATGTTTGATCCTTCTCATGTGCTAGATTGGACTGCATTGCGGAGTGCGGGATCGAGGGCAAGTGATGGTGGAGCCGTGCGCATTTTAGATCGCGGGACCACTGGGCCTTCGGCGAGAGAGATTGATCGGAGTTCGGGTCAATGGGACAGTATGATGAGACTGCTGCTACTTGGGAGGATCTACATCATTGCGAGCTCGGTTTCCACACTTATTTGAGTGACTTCCGGGAGGAAGTCTAGTCTAAGGGAGGGGATGTAATGCCCACCCCTATGACATTTAGTTGATTATCATTTTGAGTTATGCGAGACTTTTGGATATGGATATGACTTATACTTACGTTGATTAGCATGATGTTTTGTGAGTAGATGCATTTGGGATATGATTGGATTTTGTTTTCAGTATGATTTACACTGACTCATGGACGAGACTATTGGATACCGATATTATTTTTATATGGATATATTGCATGTGTTCTAACATTGGATTTCTTCGCCATGATGAGTAGAATGTAGTTGTTGAATTTACATTACTATAATTTTGGATAATGATGAAATGCATAATTAAGTTGTGATTTAGACCTAGAAATAATGATTGATTGAATTACGTATAGATGTTAGTAAATTTCATGCATATGGTTATTTTGGATATTTTAACATGGCCGCAAGGCCGAAGGAGGTATTTTATATTTTGCAGGAAACACAACATGATCACAACCACGAGGGGATTGGGAACCAAACACAACATGATGTCGGGTGGTTACAACAATTGGTAAATCAATCTGCAACTAGTAAATTGTATTGTGTTATCTTTGTTTTTTTATGTGTTGAGAAAATTTCCATGGGGAAATTTTCTAATGTGACCAAGGGGGTAAGAATTTTAATTACTTGTTTTAACTTACTTTAGTAGGTGATTTTATTTGTGATATCTTTTTTTAAATTTCCTTTGCTAAGTATGTTTAGATTAATGTAATATCTTGTTTTAATTTTTAAGTTTTGGAGGAAGTCAAGTGGATGTAATTAATTTTGATGGTTGGCTCCTTGAGCCTTGTGTTTCCTCATGTATTGAATGCTTGTTTTGAGTGTTGACCACTCCAAATCCCTTGAAACTCGAATTTGAGATTTAGGGCAATTTTGGGAGACTTGTGGGACAAGTTGAACTTGTCCCACACTTCCCAAAACCCCTTACCAACCATATCTATGGGTTGGGAAGCCAAAAAGGGATTATTTATTGTTTTGGGAAGAGATATATGACTTTGGAGTGCACTTTTCTTCCATTTGCATTTAATTGTGCCTTAGGACACATGGGAAGGGATGGATGTGGATGAGAGATGTCATTCAACCCAACCACCCATTTATGGTGTTTTGGGATTTGAGTTGACTAAAGGGAGGTGGTCTTGAGGATGTGTGATGTGGCATCCTACAAGGAGCCACATCACCCTCACTCTTCCTTTTGTCTATTTATGGAAACTTCCTCTCTTGTTGAGGGGGTTGGAGTTTTTTTGTGAAAAGAGTTCTTTTGGTTATTTTCTTTTGGGAGAGGAAAGAATTGGGAGAAAAAAAAAAAAAAAGGAGCTTGGACTTGCATGCTTGGATTGTTTGGAGGGAGCTTGGACAAAGCTTCTTGGTTTAGGCTTCTCCAATGGAGAGGTAGGAAAACTTCTCTCTTTGTGCTTTCTTTTGTTGTTGCTTTTGTGCTTAAAATTGTAGAAAATGCATGTTGTTTTTGTGTATTGTGGAAAAATGGATAGAATGCTTATTGTGTAGTATAGGAGAGGTCTATGGGAATACTCATGAGGGAGGCATAAGAGTCATAGGGGCTTGAGTTTTATTGTGGAGGGTTTTGGATGGGCATCTCATCTCAATTGGGAGGCATAAGGAAAACATTCCCATAGTTCCTTCTCTTGTTGGCTTGGATGCAAGCCTTGTTGTGAAATGTTTGGTGTTATTTGTGTGTCTCTTTGTTCTTCTATTTTAGCTTGAATGTTGTGAAGAAATTGTATTGTGGAAACATGTCTGTTGCCTTGAGTTGGAGACCACCCTTTCATTGTGTTGTGTTTGGGGCTCGGGGGTCAATGGAGGAGATTGCTTCTCTTCTCCATTGAGTTTTGGTTGGGAGGAGAGTGTTGCCTCTCCCCCTATTTTGGTTGTGATTGAACTACTTGGAACTTGGAGCATGGATGAAGAGCACCTTGGAGCTTGTGAAGACTCTTTCCATTTACCTTATATACTTTATTTTGTTGTAAATTTGTAGGAGAAAGAGAGTTGTATCATCTTGTTTTCATTCAAAAATAATGGACATTGTAATTTATATTGCACCAAAAGTCACATGGTTGAATGCAAATTTTACTTGCAAGATGTTTACATTATTGAAAAGATTGTAAGGAAATAAAGAAATGATATGTACAAAAAGGCTTGTGATAATCTTGTAAATATACTAATGGGGAAAATGGTTGTAAATACCTTCTTGTGAAATGTTGGTTTTATTTCATTGTATTAATCAAATGATATGTGTAGTAAAAGCTAGTTTCCTTCTTGTTGATAGATAGAAATTTGAAAACACAATTACTTCTACTTTGGACAACAAGTAGACTAAATATTAAATGGTAGTAAGAATTTCTTATTTGGATCTCATTGCAAATCATTTCAACATGGATTAAAGAAATGAAATTTACTTGTTCTACATTACATACAACAATTATCATTCCCAAAAAAAAAAAAAAAGATTAAAACAAGTGTATAAATTGTCAATATTTCCTTCTAGGTTCATTATTATCTTGATTAAAAAGTAATATTTAATACCCACAATAATGAAAATATTTTAATAATGGTAAGATAAGTCATTATTACAATATATTTACTTTAACAAACTATAAATTCCTTTTATCTATTTCAAAAAAAAAAATTTAATGTGTCATTCTCTCATGTGGGAAAAAAAAAAAAAATATATATATATATATATATATATATATATATATATATATATATATATAAAAAAAAATTAATTAACAAAGAAATAATGTTTGAGTTATTATTGTGTTGAAATAATAAAAAAAAAAAAAGGAAAAGGGCACCGCGGCTGTGTCTGAGTCGTGGCACATTGTACTGTACCACAAATTTGGGGGGGGGGAAGGCGTCGCCCCATCCCCACCCCATATACCATATGGGGTGGGGATGGGGGGCTGCACCCCCCCCCCCCCATATATATCATGTCCCTTATTGTCATGTGCGCAGCAAAAAACTCAAAAAAAAAAAAAAACATGGCGCGGCCGGTGCTGCGCCGCCTCCTCCTCGGCCTTTATGCGGCCATCAAAATATTTTCATATATATATATATATATATATATGTATATATATACCTATATATATATATATATATATATATATATATATATATGTATATATATATATACACACTGAACTGCGTGCCCAAGGTTGCAGGCAACCCTAAAAAGAAAGGCGGCCGGCGCGCGCCTCCTCCTCGGCCTTTATGCGGCCATCAAAATATTTTCATATATATATATACCTATATATAAATACACACTCGAACTACGCGCCCTGTGGTTACAGCAACCCAAACAAGAAAAGAAATTTGAGCAGGGCATTACAAAGGACTCATACATCAAAGATCTGAGCCAAAAATTTGTTGAGAAAAGTTCCCTTGGCTGTAATGGCCTCCATGGGTTGACCTCCTTCCTCCTTCTCCCTTATCCTGCAAGTTTTTAAAAAAATGAGAGATTTGGGTGTGGAAAGGAAGTTAAATAAAAGGATTTTAAAAACAATATATAAAGCAATCCATAAGGATTTCTAGGGTTTCCTTGCCCAACCTAGATCTAAGGGTGGGGAAATAATAGATCCAATGGTGGAGGATATATCCTACACCACTTAAGTGATGGGCTTCTTTTGGTGGGAATTAAAAAGATAAATAGAAATAAAAGGGGGGAGAATTTAGCAAAAGTTGTGCACACTTGACCCTCTAGGCAAGTAATTAACTATTGTATTGTATGACCTTGGACTACAAGACTTTAGGTCTTTGCATTATTAAATTTTAATATTTAATTAAGGGTCCTTAAATAATTCAACCTAACCGGGATTAATGGAGTCTTGTGGATAGGCTAATGAAGTCTCTTAAATAAAACTTTAGAACCTTGTTGGGGAAAGTAACGAAGATGTAATTGAATTTGAATTTTGAGGCGATTTTAATAGATCGATAATCTTCTCCGACGCCTCGCAACTGTCCTCTTGTAACCTGAACCTAATCAAAAATAAAAAAAAATTATTTCATAATTTTCTCTCTCTAAACCTGTTTTGTTTTGGCCTCATGCGAGTAGTTCCTACGGGCGTTACGAGATCCACAAGTGGCTCAAGTGGAAGAAATTTGTCTAGCCTTAATGCTTCCTCCCGCCTACTTGAGTGGCAGCAATACAATATCATTGGGGGTGTATCAAGAATGCGAGAAAAATGAGATTGGACACTTTGCTATGCCTAGGACATGATTTCAAATAGTTCCGTATTCAAAAGACAGGTCATGGGTTAACTAAAGGAGGTAAGGTAGCAGATCTGACAGCCTTTATTGAATAGGTTTCACAATGAGGGTCATTACATGGAATGTGCGAGGGCTAAAGGGGAGCCCTTCTAAAATAAATGAGATTAGAAGATTGATGCAACAATATCAGCCTCAGATGCTATTTTTGCAAGAAACTAAGACATCAGTTGAATTAATGAATGTTTTGGCCAATAATATTAGCAAAAAGGACAAGTGCTTGCATTAGGCTCTGATGGAGCTTCAGGAGGTATGGTGTGTATTTGGGACCCTCGGTGCCTTCAAATCTTACATAGTGGGGGCTCGTATGGAGTTCTATATCTGGGTATGCAAGATATGGAAACCGATCAACATCGCTTGTCTTTAATATCTATGCCCCAACCAATGTTGAAGGAAAGAAAGCTCAATGGAACCTTATTAATTCTTTTGAATGATCACTTGGGGTATCTTTGCATAATAGGTGGAGACTTTAATACTATTCTCTCTACACAGGAAAAACATGGTGGAAATTCACACTTGGATGCTTCATCAACCATTATGAGTAATTCTATTTAGAACCTTCAACTAATTGATGTTCAGACCCAAAATGGTCTTATGACATGGTCTAACAAAAGAACCAGGGGATAGCTGCATTAGGGAAAGATTGGACAGATTTCTGATATCGAGGATTGGATGAACAGGAATTTTCTCCCAATTTCCAATGTCCTTGATCATGGGGGATCCGACCATTGGCCAATATTGTTGGATATTGGACAATCAAAGACATTTAAGGCACCCTTCCGCTATCAATTAATGTGGATGAGGCATGAACAATTTCCTGATTTGATTACAAAATGGTGGAAATATGGGAAGCCAAGATATGGGACCTGCATGCATAGATTTTACCGAACTCTTAACTATGTTCAAAGACAAATTAAGGAGTGGAACAAGAATGTCTTTGGAAATGTGCATGCTAGAAAAAGGGATCTCATTGAATTGATTTAGGTCCTTAAACAATGATTAGATTGCAAGGCTTTTCATTCAATCTACAGAAGAAGGAGATTGAGCTCACTAGAGATCTATGGGAGTGGGAGAAAAGGGAAGAGATATTTTGGAAACAAAAGGCACGGGTACAATGGTTAAAGGAGGGAGACAAGAATACTGCTTTTTTCCACAAATCAGTCTTGGCTCATCGAGCACATAACTATATAGCATCTTTGACTACTGAAATGGGCCATTAAGAGACATCCAAGAGGGGAATCCAATAGGTGATTTTACATTATTTCAACAATCTGTTTCAGAACTCTGCCCTAAATGGGAGGGCACAATAGACTATCTATGATAATATTCCTTCTATTATTATGGAAGATAATCACCAATTGCTTAAGCCTGTCTCTGAACAAGAATTACATCAGGTTGTGTTTACTATGAAGAAAGGAAAAACTCCTGGGCCGGATGGATTTCCGATAGAATTTTATCAACAGTTTTGGGAGTTGATTAAGATAGATATTTTGGAGGTGGTTGAGGAATGTCGTCAGGAAATAAATCTCTTGAGAAGTCTTAATTACACTCATATAGCTTTGATTCCCAAACTGGCGGAGGCATCTACCATTGCTGAATATCGCCCAATTGCTTTATGTAATGTTCTGTATAAAATCATTACTAAAGTGATGGCTGAAAGGCTAAAACAAATTATGCATAAAATTATATCACTGGAACAAGGAGGTTTTGTTCCAGGTAGAAAAATTGCAGATGATATAGTTTTGGCACAAGAAGTTCTTCATTCTATGCAAATTCAAAAAAATGCCATGTTCCTACGATTAGACCTTGCAAAAGCATATGATAAAGTGGACTGGGGATTTTTGGCTACTCTTTTACAAAGATTTGGCTTTTTCTCAGTGGATTGAGTGGATCCAAACTTGTATTACTATTGTCTTGTTCTTTGTTCTCATCAATGGGGAACCTTCCCCTATGTTTTTAGCCTCGAGAGGACTCAGGCAAGGTGACCCACTCTCTCCCTTTTTGTTTATAATTGTGGCGGAGTCTCTTGGGTGATTGTTAATTGCTGCCAGAAATGAAAAAAATCTTAAAGGTATCAAACATGTGTAACATGCTCCCCCTTTGACACACATGCAATTTGTGGGTGAATCTTCTATAATGGGGGTAGCCTCTACTAGAGAAACATCTCAAATTTTATCTATTCTACACCTTTTCTCTCAGGCTACCAGATAGGATATTAACGAAGGCAAATCCAACATCATCTTCCTTCATTGCCCCTAAGACTTGAGAAGGATATCCTTAAGAAGTTTAGGTTTCAACAGGGAACTTTTCCACTTAAGTACCTTGGTGTTTTCCTTTCTCCTCAAAATCTCTGATTGGACATAGGTTGTGGCCAAAATCAAATCCAAATTTGATAGATGGAAAAAAATGGATTTCTTAAGGAAGATGAATGACCCGGTCAAAATATGGCTTGAGAAAGCTTGTAGCAACATATATATGGTTGTTCTAGTAAATCGCCAATGCTAAGTAATCAAAATATGGACAATATACTTTGTCCGAATCTAGAATAGCTACCTCCTCCAAACGCTTTGTCAAAACTTCAAGCCACTTAGATGATAAGAATATCTTACAACCATCTACAGTAGCCTAGTATTACATAATTAATACATATGAATTAAAACTTATCTTGATTCATTGAATTTATGAGCACCAAACAAGTGTAGACTTGATCGCATTGCCAACATAGAACTAAATGGAGCAATGGAGATCTCTGCACTTTTCTCCTTTTTCTTAATGATCAAGTACTATCCGTTTTGAAGGAAATCTTTTGGTTGTTGGAGATTGATGCACCTCAGGCTCAATGCAAATAACATTAATCATAACACATATTGCCCATGATACGACATTAATAATAAAATGAAATCAAACTGTCGAGATGGACATTCTTAAAACTTATCATATCCCCATATATGTGATGCATTAACTATAGGTTGACGATGTCAAAACGCTTCAAAAATAGTGAGGAACAACTTTGATGTGGGTGTGATATGTTCTCCAATTCTTGCCGGCGAGATATCCATGTAAGTTATGACCGATTCTACATAAGGTTAACCATTTCTCATTTTTATCTCCCCAACATTAAACAACGCACTATTCCTCCATTAAATTAAAAAAATCATTGTTCACAAGTACACGACCATTGATCGCTCGATACCAAATCATGGTTTTGGATCAGTTTGATTACGATCGAATAATTAATAAAACTCTCAAGGTATATCACCATTCGAATAGATTACAAATATATAGGAATATACAACTCCTATAAACTAGGAAGTTGGTCTAAAAAATCATTGTTCACAAGTACGTGACCATTGATCACTCCGATACCAAATCATGGTTTTGGATCGGTTTGACACGGCTGAATAATTAATAAAACTCTCAATATATCATCATTTGAATAGATTACAAATATATAGGAATATACAACTCCTATAAACTAGGAAGTTGCTCTAACAATAATCCTATTTAGTTGTGATTGTTACTCACGTAACAATACATAACTCAAATCATACGAGTTGTTAAAAAAACTCCAATAATATATTATTGTTTATATAACAATAATATAACTACTAACATTTATACTTATTGAATACACAATTATAATGTAAACATTAATATCCTAATGTAATGAAGGAAAATCCAACATCATCTTCTTTCATTGCCCCCACGACTTGAGCAGGATATCCTTCAGAAGTTGAGGTTTCATCGGGAACTTTGCCACTTAAGTACCTTGGTGTTTTCCTTTCTCCTCAAAATCTCACAGATTGGACATGGGTTACGGCCAAAATCAAAGCCAAATTTGATAGATGGAAAAACAAATGGATTTCTTTAGGAGGACGAATGACCCTGGTCAAAATTGTCCCATAGGCCATTCCAATATATATTGTGTCTCTTCTTCATATTCCAGCTAGGATTCTTCATGATATAGATCATATTAGTCAGAGGTTTCTTTTGTGTGGAAAATAACAGGATAAAAATGGCATTTAGCCAAATGGGAGATTTTATGTTATCCTAAACACACTGGGGGACTTGGTTTTAGAGATAGTGTTAAGAACAACATGGCTTTGGTAGCTAAATTATATTGGAGGCTTCTCCAAAATCTGCAACAGTTATGGCTTATTAATGTGTGTGCTAAATATGCAAGTGGTTTACCAACGAGTCAGCTCATTCACCATTCCTTACCTACTATTGGATCTCCTATGTTGTTTTTCCTTTGCCTAGGGGAGACTCTTATCAAAGATAATTTATTTTGGATTATCAAAAAGGATGTCAAACAATTTTTGGGAAAATCGTGGAATGGGTTTCCACCAATTATATCTCAGTACCCGGATTTGCTACCTGTTATGAATGCACTCTTTGTATAGGGGTGGATAAAAGTCAACCATTATCAACAGTCACATCCTTAGAAAGAGTGGATTTCATTCTCTCAATGGTCACTTCCCTTATTGTAGTAATAGATTAACAACTGATGTACATTTTATAGTCGCATCAACTATCCTTGTCAAGCATGGAAGATGAATTGGGGTGGGGAAGGCAATCTGATGGTAGTTACATGGTGGCAGAGGGGTATGCTTCTTTGGCTAGACCACTTAATCATCCATGGGTGGATATCTTCAGAAATATATGGCAACCTGGTGCTATGGCGAAAGTGAGCTTTTTTACCTGGACCCTTCTTCATAAACGGGTACTCATAGGGGAAAATCTTATGAAAAGAGGGTTGAAAGGACCTTTTAGATGTGTGTTATGCTTAAATGAGGTAGAAATGTGTGATCATATTTTCTTCTCTTGCCCTTTTGCTTTACAACTATGGAAGTACATGTCCGACATGTTCACACTAGTTTGGAATGATACCACTGACCCGATGCAGGTTATTCACAATTGGGAATTGGTTGTAAAAGATACCCCTGTGATGAATATTGCTTGTTGGATTTCTATAACATTAATTTTATGGAATGTCTAGAAAGAAATAAACAGGAACATACAAGAACTAGCCTTTTCTAAACCTCTATCAAAGCTAATATTGCTAAAACACTCTAAACGAAAGTCAAATTACCAAACTCAGTATCGGATAAATGGAAGAGATTCCTTGCAATTCCATCACTTCGAGAGGATAATATGCAACAAATTACTTATAAAGAACCCATCACCACAACCTAAATGTTGGTAGCTTCCTCGTAAAGGTTGCATTAAAATTAATACATATCGGGCATCTAGTGGAAATCCGGGACAAGATAGTATAGGAGGAATAGCTAGATATCTGCAACACAATAACACCTTTTCATGGGCATCAAATTTGAATTACCAAAAATAATATGACTGAAATCCTTGCCATTCAATATGCTTTGAAGAAAGTGGCGAAAATGGGGTGGACCAAAGTTATTATTGAATATGACTCTCAAATGATTATTCGAATGCTTAATAAGCAAGGCACCATTCACTCTTCTAATTGGCATATTTCACAGATCCGAGAAAATATTGGTATTTTGGCTCAAGATTTCCAGACAGTTCTATATGTTCATACTCCTCGGAAGAGTAATAAAGTAGTGGATGCTTTGGCCAACTGGGATTTGGATTAAGAAAATGTTCATATCATAGGTCATATTCCTATTGGGTGGTCTACAGAGAAAATCCAAGCATTTTACCGAATTTGTAGCGCCCAACTGAATACAATGCACAAAACCAAGACCGAGCTCATTAATTACTTAGGAAAAAATATGGTAATTTTTTTTTGTTTAAAACAAGGTCTCAAAGGTGACAAGAATCACTTATGATCAAATAATATTACATTTAATAATTCCTACATAATCATAAGGTAATTGAAATTAAATTAATAATTAAATGTTATTAGGTTAATTCTAAAAGCATTTCGAACCCAACCCTATTCTAAGGTTCCACTTAATTTTTATTTAATTCATAAATATTTGATCACATTGTTTTACCCATTCAAATTCTTCTTAAGTTCATGATTTAATCATTTCCTAGGTTGACCTATAACTATTTCACATATTATAACACCCATGCCCATCATTTATTATTTTTACTATACATTTTAAAAAAATTAATCCCCTTTTTAGATCATTTTGTAAATACCCAAGCATAATAATATTGATTTAATACTCCCAAAATAACAAGGGTTATTGGGCCCCTAAAATATTGGCTAAGTACAAAAGGGCGCATAGGTGCGCAAGGCCTAGTTGAAGAAAAGTGCGCAAGGATAAAGTGCGCGGGAAGGGTTTAAGGAAGGTTTTAAGGAAACCCGTGGCGCACACTGCAGAGAAAAACCAAGGGTTCAGGACTCAGCCATCTTGGGTGTTTTTGGCGAGAACACATGAAAAGAATGACTCGGCGTGCATGCGGAGTGGATAAGGTGCCAACACTGGCGGCAATGATTGGCCCGAGAAAGGAGCATGCTTGCGGTAGAAGCTTCAGAAGCTGCGTCATGGTAAAAAGTGGAAAGCTCAATCTGGAGGAGCATGCTCGCATGGAGTACCACATTCTTACACTGGCATCGGAACTAAGGCCGTTGGAGGATGATTTGGCAGTCTAGAAATCCTATATATACTGACGCTAAAAGGGGATAGAGAGAGATAGATAGAGGGTGAAGCTCTATAGAAATATTGCAAGAAATCTATTAGTTTGGGTAATTGTGTTTAGGGAAGGATGTATCAGGGGTATGGGGTTTATAAATTTCTTTTGAGAGCCTAGCCATATGAGTCAGATATAATGCATGACTATGGTCTGCTTCTTTGTAATACTTTGTAATGGCTCCATGAATGTAATGAGGTTACCAACTTACATGAATATGAACATTGATGATTCTAATGCATACATATTTCTCATAGTTCCTTTTCAATTATGTTTATGATTAAGTATGGATATCTGTACAACTTCTTTCTATTTTGGTATAGTTATAAAATATGTTAAAGCACTTCCTGTCTGGAATGACTGTAAGGACCTAGAAGCCGTTCTGAGCTCTATGGTGCTTATATGTTTTACTTCCATTTAGATCTCATAAACATGAATCATAGATGATGTTTCCCACTAAACTCACATAAAAGAGAGACTCGACAACCAGCGCGTGCCTCGGTGAGCACCCAGTGCCCGCTAGGTGATAGGTTGGCACACATGGGGTTCCTTTCTTTTGTGATGAGGGTAAAAATGACTACATCTTGGTTCTGTTGCAGGACCTCTTTTCAAAGTTGTAGTGGGAAATGACATACATCATGATCTGGGTAATGAGTAATGACAAAACATTTAACTCTGGAAAGTGTTGAATCATGGTTCAAGAGCATGGAGGATGAATTTTCTCAGAGATTCAACATTGGACCTGAGTTTGATGCACATAGATGGGTAGAAGAGAACCTCTACCATGATTTGTATGAAATTTTTTTCTATTGTTTCCCAGTAGAGTTGTATGAATGGCTCTCAACATATGCATCTAGATCAAGCTGGTATTCTAGATCACGTACGTGGACCCAAGAAGAATACCAGAGGCTGCAGGATGCAGATCTGACGTGGACTCATGTTGTGGATCATTGGTGGGAAGGTGTGTTGGCTAGCTACACTCTGGAGTATGCTATTTCCACATATTCTTGTCTAGAAGTTGCTGAGTTTGAATTTCTATGGGAGCCCAGAGGATCATTTCTATATGCTATCCCTCTAGCAATGAAGATCCTAGTTGTTACTTTGAGTTTAGAGGCACTTCCAATGGCGGCTAAACCATTCTAAGTGTTGGGCGAGGGAGCTAGGGTGGAGGAAGATGGCAGATATTATGATGGAGAAGGAAAGGGAGGAGAGACGGCTCAAGTATAGTGAAGCATGTGAAAGGGAGATTGTTAGATGACATGAAGCTGTAAGTGTGATGGATCTATGGAGGTAGACGTTGCGCGAAGGAGTCGAGGTTCACATGGAGGATGTGGAACCGACCGATCTGTGTTACCCCATATTGTAAAGTGTGTAAGAGAGACCCTTCGGCTTTTAATGAGAGTTCATCGCACTAAGAAAGAAGATTCGTTGCACGTATCTCGAACTCACCCAATGACCAAACCTTGGTGCTTGGTTTTCTAGAACAAGGAAGGAGTATCATTGACCCAGTTGGTATCAGTGGAAGTGACAGATCTATGCCTAGGAGGTACAATTTTTCAATTCCCACTTCTATGGCTATTCCAAGTATTAAGAGGATTCTTTGGACAAGGAGAAAGTATACAAGCCTTTGGTCTCATGTCTGGAAGTGGCGCGAGGGTACAATAGTGGTAGTGGGGCATTATCACTGGCCCCTTGTCAAGACATAGTTTAGTGGAACCTTGGGGGCACTTGTCACAACTACTATAAGGCGGTGGTTGGTGGATCGGGAGGGACAGGACCTAGTGGACCTAGTGGTTTTGGTGGATCTAGTGGCTCAGGAGGCACGGGACACAGTGGATCGGCGGCGGAGGAAACACCGAGGGAAACCAAGGCTCTGGCTCAGGAGGACAAGGGCCCCAACCACCCCCTCAAGTCTTCTTTGAGATGTCATTACACTTGCTGATTATAGAGGGATTGAAGATGCTGAGAACATGTTCACAAGTGTGAGCTACTATGGCGTGTAAAGGGGATCACAACCTCGGAGCGGAAGGCTAGTCAATTTGCAACAACGTTGCAAGGGCACGCGCATAGTTGGTATAGGAAATATGACCCTCATCAAATGGTGGTGGATTATACTACTTTAAAGAATGCCTTCTTGGTAGAATTCCACATCCCTAAGTTTGAACAGAAGAGCATCAACACCCTGAAAGAGATTCAACAAGGAATGGCAGAGAATGTGTGGGAGTATGATGCATGCTTTAAAACTCTCTTGTCTAAGTTATCATATGATATTCACCCTTCACAACATGCTCAATGGTTTGTTGGAGGGTTGATCACACCTTTTAGAAGGGCCTTATCTCATAAAACTTTCACAAACCCGTGCGAGGTATTGGAAGCTGCTCTGCACACCGAGGCTGTTGGTAGTGTTGATACTGGAGTTAGCCCGTTCCTGGAGGCTCAAATTGCTACTATGGCTAAGCAGCTGGAGAAGTTGTCCGCAAACTCAGCCCATGAGACTCGCAGTGGTTTATGGTGCCTGATTGTGAAGTAGAGGGGCATGTCAAGGGTAGTTGTCCCGGAGGGCAATAGGTGTCATGACAGTGACTATGACATTTTCATGGGGACCATGATGCAAGTAGATGCCCCTTGTTACAGCGCGCAATCCGAAAGAATGTGTCTTACTACTGTAAGATCTACACCTCTACAACCCATGATACTAAGGACTGTAGGCTCATTGATTAGATCCATGAGGCCATTGATCATGGGGTGCGCTAAACCAACATTGCCAGTAGTTCTAAAGGGGATGATTGCCACTATGAGGAGCGCGCAGATGGTGGCATGTGTGGAAGGGGATTTCACGGAGGATTCCGTGGTCGTGGTAACCATGGGGGAGGAAGGAGTGAGTTCCATGTGGAACCTATTTTAATTGTGGGTCTACAGAACATTATAAACGAGAGTGCCTAGACCTATTGTAGTGCTCATGGTGTGGAAAGAAGCACAAGTATGAGGAATGCCCGGAGTTGTTTTAGCACATAAACTAGTAGTAGTGAGAAAGATAAGGGTTCTCGCAGTAAAGGTAAGAATTAGAAGATAGACACACAATGGATGCCATGGTGACATGTTATGTAGGCTTGGAACTTGTTTTAGTAACAACAAGAGCAAAGGCCGCATGTGGAAAGGAAATACCAAGGTAGAGGACCCTAACCTCAAGAGAGGAATTAGTTCATGGGAAGTACCCAGACCCTGTGCATCAAAAGGAAGTATATCAAGATACCATGGATGTCATTCATATTTTACAAGGAGAAATCTAGTGTCTAAAGGAGCAGTCCAGGAGGGAGGAGCAAAGGAGGAAGGTCAAGGCACCAAAGGATGACCTGGATGAGGTCAAGGAAGTATGTAAAATGCTAAGGCAAGAGAATTTTATTACCTTACTAGGAGCATGATTGAGGGAGAAGGTATCACGCGCAGAGAAGAGCACGAGAGAAAGATCCTGCATGTAAACCTTCCCCCTCACGGCCTTGAATATATGACAAAGAGATCACACTTTGGATGCAATCATGGATGGATGGCTCCTTAGTAATATCCTCATTGACACAAGTGTAGAGGTCAATGTTCTAACTTTGGATGCATGACATCAAATGGGGAGACTGCATTACAGCCATCTTCGAATGTGTTGTATATGGAAAAAAAAATGAAGGAAATTCCCATTGGTGTCTTAAACAATGTAGCTATCACTATCCAGGAGCTCGGTTTATTGGGGACTTTGAAGACTTGGTGCTCCTCATGCGAGACAATTTCAAAGACTACTTGGGCACCCATGGTGTTACAATAACAATGTTGACCTTCATTTCAACAAGGGGTACATCAAATTTGAAAATAAGGAGGAACGGGTTATTATACCCTTGGATGATGGGAAGTCGACACCCTATACTGAACCTTTGGGGGAAGAGGTCCTGGATAGGATATATGTGCGCTCAATCAGGGATCTAGAGATAATCCATCCTACCAACAGAGTTATCCAGTTTGAGGATGCTTAGTCAGTAAGTGACACCACTAGTCTAGCATGTGATAATTGGGCACATGGGACTTATGAATTGATCGGATGATAGTTGAGAGGATCGGTAACAAAAGTAATAAAGGCACGTCTGATGCCTAGTACGTAGGGGGTAAAAATTACCTAAGTATTCAAGAGGGGCCTTCCCTGAGATATTCTTATAGGAGATGGAAGCTTAGTGGAAGGAGGAGAAGGAATGGAGGGGGATGTTAAGTTATGTCCTGCTTAGCACAGTGGCACAATGGTGGATGCACATCGGGAGCGCCTTTGGAATGGCGCAAGGTGAGAATTTCTCTCTCTATCAGGTTTTCTAGAAGCAACGTACCCACCACCATCAAGGACTACCATGGTAAGGAACCCACCTCTTTCCACATCCAAGCTTGTGAGAAGGTCTGGAGAGAAGGCGCAGAAGCTTTTCCACCATCCCTTTGGGTGCACAAGTTGTATTCTACACTACAGGGTTGCATGTGCATGGTACATACATTCGACCTCATTCAAACATTTGAATATCGAATTACCAATCCATCAGTTGATAAGGCATTGCAAGTTGTTAAGTACCTTACCGTGGGGATAGTGTCATGAGGAAGATAGGTTGTTGGAACTACTAGGTGGACTAGGTTTGGAGGCACGCTTTGAAGAAGAGGAAGAGGAAGTAGAAGAGATACAACTTGAGCGCGTGTGCTTGGAAAAGGAGAAAGGGAAATTAGTATATGTTATTGATGGGGAGGAAGTAAAGAGCTTGGATGTTAACCATTCTGTAGGGATGCGCGAGGTAGTGGATAGTGCAGATGCTCACACGTGTGCCTACCATGAGCCTTTGAAGACAAAGAAGGTTAACATTGGCTCAAGAGAAGAACCTAATGAAGCTATTATGGATATTATTGGTCGGAGAAGGAGGTTTCTAAGATCATTGATCTTTGTGATAATTTGAGGATTTATTCACGCGCGGGTACCATGAGCTAAAAGGTGTCCACCATTCCTTGGGGGAGATGAGGATAAAGCGAAGGATGGGTGTGCCGGTCAGGAAGAGACCCTACCGGATGAATCCCAATTCATGTATAAAGGTAAAGGAAGAGATAGAAAAAATGATAGCTTCTAGGATCATTAAAGCTGTGGAAGAATTGGAATGGATAAGTCGATGGTAATCAACATCAAGAAGGATGGGCGGATTAGGATCTGCATGGATTATAGGGAGCTGAACATAGTTTGTGTCATCGATCCCTTTCCAACCCCTTCATTGAATAAATTTTAGAGGGAGTCGCTGGGTGCGAAATCTATTCCTTTATGGATGGATTTTCGAGGGTACCACCAAGTCCTGGATTGCAAAGGAAGACTAGGAGAAGACAAATTTCACCATTGAATGGGGAATTTTTGCATACATGGTCATGCCCTTTGGGTTAAAGAATGCGCCTATTGTTTTCTCGTGCATAGTGGTTTAGGCGTTCCAGGACTTCATCCACAAATTCCTTCAGGTTTATCTGGATGATTGGACAGTGTATGGGCTAGTGAAAGACCATTGTGATAATTTGAGGCTAATGTTTGAGAGGTGTTGACGAGTTAAGGATATCCCTCAACATTAAAAGAGTGTCTTTATTACACCCTTTGGGACATTATTTGGGCATATCATATGTAAGGAGGGATTGCTTTAGTAGATCTTGCCAAGGTTGTAGTTATATTGGGATTGGGGGAACCTACTAGCCAAAGTGCAAGTGCATGGATTCCTTGGGCATATGGGTTATTACAGAACTTCATCAAAGGGTATGCCAAGATTTTCGCGCCTTTAGAAGAATTGCTCGTACATAAAAGTTCCTTCCATCGGGGAGAGGCGCAAAAGAAGTCGTTTGACACATTAAAGGATAGGCTTGTCACCGCGCCTATATTATGTTTTCCCTCTTGGGACAAGCCCTTCCATGTTCATGTAGATTCCTCAAGAACCACCATTAGATTAGTGCTTGCATGCCTGTGAGAAGGAATTGTTGATCATCCTCTATGTTTTGCAAGTAGGAATTTAACACCAGCAGAGTAGAATTACACCACGACTGAGCATGAAGCATTGTTAATGATCTACGTGATTTTCAAGTTTAGACAGTATCTACTGGAAACACCCTTTGTATTTTACACCGACCACATGGCGTTAAAGTACTTGGTGAAGAATCTTGTTATACAAGGGTGGGTATATGTCGATGGGTGCTATTATTTCAAGAGTTTGAGTTTATGGTAGTTGTGAAGCACGGAAAGAGTAATTGTGGACTCGATCATCTATCAAGGATTGATTTAGGGAGGATGTGCAAAGTATTGAAGAGGATATGCCGGACGCGTAACTATTTAGGTTACAATGCGAACCCTTGGATTTAGAGGAGATTGCAGATACTCCTAAAGGAAGGTGTGGCACCGAAAGGGATGAAGGCATTAGAAAAAATCAACTAGCCATATGTACCACACACTACATGTTGATTAGTGGGGACTTATACAAGTTAGGGCATGACAAAGTTTTGCATGAGTTTGTACTAGAGTACATGAGCACCTTTCCATCATAGAGGAAGCACACAAAGGAAGTGCAGTGGATATTATGCAAATGACGCCCTGCGCATAAAATTTTAATGGTAGGATTGTGATGGGAAACTCTTTATAAGGATTACAAGGACTATTGTAAAGCATGTGACCATTGTCAATGCATTGGCAAGCCAGAAAGAGATGAAATGTCTTTACGCCCTATCCCTAGTACTGAACCTTTTGAGAAATGGGAAATAGACTTCATAGGCCCTATTGCACCAGCAATGTGTAGGACTGGATCACACTATATAATCACTTACATAGACTATTTGACAAGGTGGGTAGAGGCAGCCCCAACTAAAGACTACATAATAGCCACAATGGCAATATTTTTGTGGGAGAACATTATCACAAGGTATGGATGTCCTTTAAGTTTAACTAGCGATAGGGGTACACATTTCTTGAATGAGACCATGAGGATCCTGTTAGCAGAGTTCATGGTAGCTCATCACAAGACTACCCCTTATCACCCATAAGCAAATGGAACCGTAGAAGCATTTAACAAAATACTGAGTCATACCCTAACCAAGATTTGTGATGTCGGAAGACAAGATTGGGATGACAAGGTATCAGTCGTATTATGGGCTTATAGGAAAACTTATAAAAGGTTGAACAAATCCACACCGTTTCAATTAGTGTTTGGCGTGGAAGATGTTCTAACAGTTGAATTCATGTTACCGTCTTTGCGAATAGCACGCACAGGAGGGTTCACTGATGAGAAAGCACTGGAAGAGAGAATTGATGAACTGATGAAGCTGGATGAAATACAATCACTTGTCAGGTGGAGCCAAACAATAAAAAGAAAAGAAAAAAGCATGGCATGATCGCCACATCGAAACAAGAAGTTTGAGGTTGGGCAGATGGTCTTATTATATGATTCTAAGTTTCTGCGCCAT
Source organism: Taxus wallichiana var. yunnanensis (assembly GCA_018340775.1). Taxonomy (NCBI): domain Eukaryota; kingdom Viridiplantae; phylum Streptophyta; class Pinopsida; order Cupressales; family Taxaceae; genus Taxus; species Taxus wallichiana. The sequence goes on along the minus strand of CM031242.1, from coordinate 601,646,203 downwards.
CCTGGGAAGTTGAAGGTCCATTGGTTAGGTACCTATAAAATCTCATACATCCTTGATTTGAGTGCGTGCTAGTTACAAGCGTTAGATGGAACGAAATTTCTTGGACACTTCAATGGGAGTAGGTTGAAGCCCTACTATAAATAAGTCTTCTTGGTGTTTGTAAATAAGGTAGTTTTTCTAGTTAGTTTAGAATTTCCTTTATGCATTTATTTTCTTGTGTTTCCCTTTTCATGTTGTTGTTTTGTTTTGCACCTTGGGTGTCAATAACCCTTATTACTCTTTGAGGATTTTTGAGTGTGCAGAGGACCGCACATCATTTTAGTGTGGGGTAGAGTAATGTGAAGGAGAGCATGGGTAAAGTGCCAAGGAAGTTTGTGTTGAAAAGCCCAGTTGAATGGCCCTGTTGAAAGAGGTGCATGGAAAGAAAATATGGAAAAGGATGGTTGGTGTCAAGATAAGGCTACTTTCAGATCCCACGTACAAAGGAGGAAAAAGCACATAAGTAACACGAGGTAGGAGAGAGAAAAAATCGGAGATGGAAGAAGTACCTTCGGTGCTAGTGACGAGGGCATAAGAGTCTCCTGTCTAGACACAGTTGGTTGTGCAGCTGAGAAGGTTAGAAGATTGTCCACACAACGTCAGGCGCGTGAGTTAAAGTGCTAAAGTTAGAATTTGTTTGAAAAATCCGCATTAAATGTGAAAAGTATGGTAGTAGGTGAAGTAGAATTTAATGCTTAAAAGGGGAAAAAATATAAATAAAGAGTCGAGTCACTTCATTATTCACTTAACGTATAAGGAGAAAGAAGCACTTTTTGCATTTTCACAAACTAGGGCTTCAAAAACTGATCCGTGTGAAGAAAAATTTGAAGAGATTGAGCTTAAGTGACTAGTTTAGATCTACGAACCAGAAAAAAATGGATCTCACGGGCATAAGAGAGTTGTGAGAAGGTGTCATCTTGTTAAGGGAATATCCCAATTAGGGTTTGAGGAACTAGGGCACGGGTTTAAGGAATTTTCTTCGCAAATTTGAGATCTAAGGTGGGAAAGAGTGGAAGAATAGAGTTACAAGAAGTGATTGAAGTAAGAAGCGAAACCTAGATAATGGCACCCAAGAAACTAGTTAGCACACCCAAGAAGGGCAAGGGCAAGGGCAAGGGAAAACAAAAAGAAACTGACACACATACAAACAAAGAGTGGTATGTAGAAATGTAGTACCCAGATGGAGTATTGCTAGGGAAGGAGTGGGAGTCCCACCTAAGAAACATGTCTGTGAACAACTACAATCATCGTATGAGCACAATCGAGAAGGAGATGATGCTGGAGTTAGTGCGCCGATCGAATAAAAGGACACCAGAGGGTTTGCCCATTTATAACGATGATGTGAAGGTAAAGTTGGAGAAGGCAGGGTTATTGCAACTCTTTGAGTTGCCCTACTTCGGGAAGCCTGAGCGCCTATATCAATGGCTGATGTCACATGTACATGAAGACTACTTCCATTTTACAGGGCACAAGATGTGCATTACCCCTCAGCTCATCTCACATTTCACAGGCCTCATCTATGAAGGAGATGGTTTGGAAGATGACCTAGGTGACAAAGAGGCAATTAAGGAGACTATCGTTGCCTACACATACAAAAAGGGGTCAAGGTACTATGATATCACAGACATCAAGGACCGGTAATGAAGATGGCCATGCATCTGGTGACAAAGTTAAATGGCTAGGAGAGATGGACCCAAGTCAATAAGCCATGGTTGCATGTTTGCAGGAAGATCTCAGAAGGCACCATCTACAACTTGTCTGCATTCATTATAGATGAGATTGTTAGCTATGCGAAGGAAGGTGACAAGATCCTATTCAGTAATGTCCTACTAACAATTGTGTTTTTAGAAATGGAGTACCTGATGCATCAGACAAGTTCATATGGGAGTACCCAGCTGAGGACCCTTCGCCTACAAAAATATTTGAAAAATACACATGTGACTCCATGAAAATTATGCACAAGGCGCACACCGAAAAAATGGTATACGTGCACGAGGAACATGTTCGAGGGTAGAATGGAGAATTCTTGAACAAGCACAACGGCCGCAAAGGAGAAGCTGAATTTGTTGTGTACTAAAGCATTTCTACCTGGGCAGGTTCAAACTAATGGATGAGACATGGAGCCCATGGTGCAAGCTCCCTTTCCTTCACAACTCAATACTTCAAGCGGGAGTAAATAGGTTCAAAGAGTCCAAGAAGCTGAAACTGGACCTTGGTAATCTGGACCGAGAACACAGGGAAATGTGCAAAGGGTTGGTCTACCCGGAAAGTGCGTGTACGTGTCACATGAAGTTTAGATAACAAATCCCATGACTCGCCCATTGCAAGAGGATCTGCGGCATGCGTATACCTCCGCATAAGACCCAAATTGAAGAAGGGAACATATTTGGAGAACGAGGTGTCTATGCCTAAGGATCCAACTAGTAGGAAGAGACCCACGCCCAAGTAGGTGGAAAAGGAGCCGAGAAGAGAATACCAAGTGTGGTGGATACACATGTAATAGGCCCCTAGGAAAAGTGCTAGAACAAGCATGTATTCACGCAAGAAGAGGCCCATAGTCAAGGAAAATACTCTAGAGCTAGAAAATCCATTAGACAAGGAGTCCTCGGGAGAAGAAGAAACAAAGTCACCTACACCGGAATCCCTGGTTAGGAAGAAGCGAAGCTAGAAGAGGAGACCGCATCAGAAGACACTGGAAGTTTGGACAAATACATAGGTGGAGAAGAAGATAGTGAAGAAGATGTTAGTGGGGAAGATGAGCCTAAAAAAGATCAAGGGCCACCTATTTTCAACGTACATGATTCGTAAGAAGAAGAAGGCAGAGAAGAGGAGCAAGGGTTCCTCTTCGTGTGGCACAAGGATAGCTAGGAAGGGAGAGGCACCCAGGACATGAGAAGTGAGGAGGATGGTGCGTGCACAGACACAGAAGGCTCCAAGCCTTACGGTGGAACAGATAACCAAGGTGGTAGAGAAAGAAGAAACAAAGGCCATCGAGACCTTGGTGGAGGAGAAGTTGGAATGCAGCGCTGAGCCAATGTTAAACAAAGAGGAGGAAAGCGTAGGAAAGGACCACAACAACACTGGAGGCCCCATTTTAACTATAAGTATTCCTAAGGGCACACACGGGAGGAAGGCACACAGGGGAGGAGAGGCCAGGATGGGTTATATTGATGACCCCAACAAAGTGTTTCGGGTTCTAAAGTACGATTCCAGAGAAGAGCTTGTAGTAATGTCATCTTTTGACAAGGAGGTTGCATACCCATGAGACGAGGAAGATGCTCTCATGGGAAATTGAGTCCCATCTTGATGAGCCAGAATTTGAAGTAAGCCATGGGGAAATAATAACATTTCCAGGACCAACAGAAGACAACCCAGTGGTGAACACTCAACAGCTCTCGGATGAACACAACAGGCAACGTGCTCAACAAGGTCTCCATTGAAATTGAAGCTAGACTCTTTGGGTAGAATGATAGAATCAAAGATCTGGAGGAGGACCTAAAGAAGAAAGAGGAAGAACTAGCTGCAAGGGCCAAGGAGCTTAGTCAAGAGAAACTAATCAAGGCCTGCCAAGCGTGTGAGTTGAAGGATGAGAAGACCAATGTGTGCGCAATGTACAAAAAGGTGGAGTCTATTAATAATGATATAGTATTGAAGCATCCGGACCTAGCACCCCTACGCAGTAAGTATGGATCTTCCTTAGGATGCTTGGAGGATTTAACAAGAGTCCTCACCATGGAGAGGCAGCCGTTAGCCTTGGAATTTGTAGAAGAAGTGGCCATGCGCTTGGAGAAAGAAGATAAATTAAAGGTCGTGGCATTCGTAGCTGAATACAACAAGGTTCTTGCTGATATAAAAGTCACTTCCCAGACTATTGAAGCCACATACGATAATTACGTGGATAGAGACAAAGTGGCAGGAATCTTGGTTGCCACTCATGAAGCAGAACTCAAGGAGTTCCAAGAGAAGAATAAAGGAAATAGGGCAGAAAGGGACAAAATCCTTGCCGAGGTCAAAATAAAATCTAAAGCCATTGAAGCCTTAAGGGGTTCAATTAAAAACAGTTGAAGGAATTGTACCCATATATTACACGAAGAATGGATGTGTTGGATGATGTAGGCAAGGAGTTAGAGAAAGTTGCTAACACCATAAGCACACAAGGAAATGGGCTAAGATTTGTGGAGGTGAGCACCTTGGTCGGCGACCTTTGTTAGAGAGCACGGAATGAATTCGATTCTGGAACAAGTTGGAGGCCAACTTGCAAAAGGATTTTCCTAGCCTATTGCAGTGATTCCATCACTTCCCATTCTTTCTTCTTTCTATATTCTTTCATCCCCTTATTCTTTTCCCACGGTGTAAGTCTATTGTATTCTTTCTTTTCACTGGAGAAGTGTTCCATGGCTAGAGAACATGCAGTAGTGTGGGGTAATGTTGGGCCCCTAAAATATTGGTTAAGTACAAAAGGGCACAAGGCCTAGTCAAGAAAAGCACACAAGGATAAAGCGCACACGGGGAAGGGTTTAAGGCAGGCATTAAGGAAACCCATGGCACATGCACGGAAAAAACCAAGGGTTCAGGACTTAGCCATATTGGGAATTTTTGGTAGAACACATGAAAAGCATGACCCGACTACGCATGCGGAGTGGATAAGGTGCCACCTGGTGAGTTAGCCAAGAAAGGAGCATGCTGCGGTAGAGGCTTCAGAAACTCATCATGGTAAAAGTGGAAAGCTCAAGCCGGAGGAGCATGCTTGCATGGAGGACCACATTCGTGACACTTGGGATCAGACACGAAGCCACCGAAGGATGAGTTGGTAGTCCGAAATTCTATATATACAAGCACCGCAAAAGGGGATAGAGAGAGATAGATAGAGGGCGGAGCTCTACAGAAATACTGCAAGAACTCTGTTAGTTTGGGTAATTGTGTTTAGGGAAGGATGTATCAGGGGTATGGGGTTTATAAATTTCTTTTGAGAGCCTAGCCATATGAGTCCAGATATAATGCATGACTGCGGTCTGCTTCTCTATAATACTTTGTAATGGCTCCATGAATGTAATGAGGTTACTAGCTTACATGAATATGAACATTGATGATTCTAATGCATACATCTTTCTCATAGTTCCTTTTCAATTATGTTTATGATTAAGTATGGATATCTGAACAACTTCTTTCTGGTTTGGTATAGTTATAAAATCTGTTAAAGAACTTCCTTCTGGAATGACTGCTAAGGACCTAGAAGTTGTTCTGAGCTCTATGGTGCTTGTATGTTTTACTTCCATTCAGATCTCATAAACATGAATAACAGATGATTTTTCCCACTAAACTCACATTAAAGAGAGACTCAACACCCGCGCGTGCCTTGGGTGAGCACCCAAAGACCTGGCCTGGGTGATAGCCTAGTGCGCATGGGCTTCCTTTCTTTTGTGATGAGGGTAAAATGACAACAAGGGTTCACAATTTAATCTAACCATCTTAATGGTCCCATTAACTAATTACCCATACATTTTATTTAAATCACATTCCCATGAAAAAGTCAACAACTTAAAATTGTAGTATTAAATATCCACCTTTATATTGAATCATTTTGAACCCTTACATATTAGGGTTTTCTAAAAGTCCTAAAATCCTTGTAGGTTTCTTTTATTCATAGTTTTCCTTTGATTTTCATTTCATTTGTTCTTGCAGGTTTGAAAGGAGGAGAGGAAGGAGGCCATGAAATCTTGGGAAGCTCTCATGGAGGTTTTGAGATGGACTATGCCCTCTAAGGGTTGTTAAATATTATTTTATTCTTGTTATTTGAATTTAGATAAGAATTTACCCTATTCAAAGTTATGGGTATTGTTTGCCCCAATTTATTTTACTTTAGACATGAGTAATTGCAGGTTTGAGGGAGTACACACACACACACACACACACACACACACACACACACACACACACACACACACACACACACACACTCATTTTCTTAATAATAAAATGCAGGGTTTTTAAGCTAAGAAATCACAGCCCAAATAGGGCGGTGGAAAATGTAATGTGGTTTATATATATAACCTATAAACAATCCAATGTTAATAAAAAGTAATATATATATTTGTGTTATACTATTGTTTGCAAGTTTAAAATTGTATGGGGTGGGGATGACACCCCAACCTACCCATTGGTTTATATAAATGGGGGGGCAAGGCGCGCCCCCACCCCACTGTATATTGTTTTATTCAATAAAGTGGCTACTACCCTATAATACGACACACCACTACACTTTAACTTCATTTTTATTTTAATATTGTCATGTTGATTTGGAATATAGTCTTTTAATAATGAATTTGGTTAATTATATATACATATATATATATATATATATATATATATATATATATATATATATATATATATATTTGTTTTTGTTTCATTCTATTTTAAACAATCTATCAATTCAAACTTGATTACATAACGAACTATCCCAAATTACATATCAATTCAATTATCCCACATATATGAATAAATATGGGATACAAAGAAACCATGGAAACTTCATAAGGGATTCCACATCACAACACCCATGGCAACAAAGATATGCAGACATTCAAACACCAAAAACACAATAACACAATATACAAATCCCAACACATAGGCTTAAAATCTAAGCCAAGGGAGAAGATAAATATGGGAACCACCTCCTTTTACCTCCCAAATGAGTTAGGGGTTCCACCCAAAAGACCTCCAAGTGCACATCACAATTACTCAAAATATCCCTTTTCCTCCCAATTCAAGATACACAAAGTGTAGCAATATTATCCTTTCTCTCCCCATAGGTGGAACACCCTACTCATACTCCCTCCACAATGCCTCACAATTTCCTTTTCCCTCCCAAAATGGTCCCATTTTCTTTCTCCCACACCTTCCTTAAGGCCATACTACCCCAAATCCCAAACACAAACACATACACTCATTGATTTACCATACAACACAAACAAGTAAATAAAACAAGGGTATAGACCCTACCTTGCCATAATAAGCTTCCACAATCTCCTCCAAATACAAGTAAATCCCTAAAAACAATTTCCAAATCTCCAAAGCAAGAAGTCCAAGAAAATTCCCAAGAGAGCAAGCGTAAAAGTGAAACAAGTAACCCCCAAAACTCCAAAATAACTTGCATAAATAGAAAAATGAGGAGAGGAGGGTGAGGTGGCTCCATGTAGGATACCACATCACTCATCCTCCAATCCACCTCACTTGGTCAATCACAAAGACCAAGACCAATAAATAGGTGGGTGAGGGAATGACAAGTTCCTCTTACACACACAAACATTCACCCATACTTCCAAAGGACACCATTAATAGAATTTGTAAGAAAGTGAAATAAATTTCTCCTTTTTCCTTCCAAATCACATAATGAGGTCTAATTTTGACCCCTTACCCCATAGGTATAGTTGGTAGGTGAATTTAAGAGGTGTGGGACAAGCTTAACTTGTCCCACAAGCCTCCAAAAATGGATCTAAAGTCAAATTTAGAGATTTAAAGGATGGGTTGAGTACACAACATCAAAATCAATTAAAATCCAACTCAAATCAAAATATCACAAGGACTATCTACCCCAATTAAATTCCCCTTTGTCACATCCCAAACTAACTTAATTAACATGATTAATCAACTTAAACAAGAGCACATTAATCAACAATAATAATGTGAGTTCACATTACAATAAATAAATCACATACACAACTAAATAAATAAAATAAAGGAAATAAAACCAACATTCAAACCCCTTGGTCACATATAAGGTTACCCCTTCCCATGGGGACCTCCAAGAAAACATAACATGAAGTTGTCAAGGTGACTTTGTTACCAATATCCAATATTTCTTCATTGTTAGTCTCTTAATCCCCTTCTCGTTGTCATGATAGAATTCCTATAACCAATCAAACAATACCTCTTTAGTCTCAAGGCCACATCAAATACATCGGGAGATAAAAACACACGTACATATCATCTAATAACATCATACGTGAAGATATATCATCATCATTAGAATTAGGAAATTCTATCAATTATTTGAATCACTAAACATCTCAATTTTGGAAATCATATCATCAGTAAGATCATAAGGTTAGTCCAACATCCAAATATAATCATCATCATCAAAATCCAGAGCATCAATATATAATGAAACAATACTAGATCATCATCTATCAATGTCTGCTAATCAAAATATGATAATAATGCTCATCTACTAATGTCTTCTAATCAAAATATAACAATATGTCCACCCACAAATGTCTGATAGTCAAAATATAACAATAATGTCCATATCTCTAGTCCACAATAATAAAAATCATAGTAGGATAATGTCGAAGAGGAGTGGGCACTACAGAATCCTTCATTTGGATGAATCACATGGATGACTTCTTCCTATTGTAATATGCTTTAAATTGCTACCATGTTATCTCTAAGGATGCTTCCTGGTGTATTAGTTACACTCCTCACACTGTATCTACTTGTAACATACATCGGTATTTTAGTTTGCAATCCTATATATGTTTTACACAAATTATATTAAACACATATTAAATTTTATTTTGCAATCCTATATAAATTTTACACAAAAATGAATGTTGTAAATGGAATCCTTCCTATGTTTATAAATAGAGTTAATGACACCGGGCACACATATTTCTGTAGAGATCTATTCTAGGAAAGAAAACAAAAGGGCCAAACTTGCTATACTACAAGGCCATTTAAAGTAACATGTAGCAAATCAAAGTAGAATAAAGGTATTTTTTTGCAAGGATATGAAAACTATCATTTTCTCCGAGCATTTGGGCAAGTTGCATCTTGATTCACTTCCTTTGTTGGGAATCAAGGAGTCAAGATTTCACATTTTTGTTCATTTTATATTTTAGAAATTGGCTAACACAACATTTGATTTTTTTGTGTAAAAGTTAGCTAATTGGCAACCAAATATAGCCTAAAAAAATCCCTACACATAAGTGGCCCAAATATTCAGGAGATAAGGGCTTGAGAGTTTCAAAAATTTCTCATTGGAAAATACGATGTTTTGAAATATCTATTACAAAATAAGCATATTGCTGAAAACAGCCAATATTAAATCCATGCACAAAAGCTGAGCTGACTCAAATTCAAAGTTTAGGGACTTGAGTTTTGCTAATTAATAAATCCAGTTATTGGAATTTTTTTTATAAAATTAGCCAATTAAAGAAATCAAATCCTATAAAAAAATAAATCCATGAGCCAAAAGTGATGAGGATAATCATAATACAATAATGAACAACAAAAAAATTAGCCAACACCTTTGTGACAATATCCAATAATGTTCCAATTCTTAAACATCATAGTTGACATGAACCATCTCACAAATTTTCATGGCAGGCAATTCAAGTGGCTGTAAATGGATTTCTGGAGAAGTCAGGATGCAAGGCTAACTTTCATGAGTACCCATTACGTCTCATCTTTATTGAGTAGTTCCTTTGGAAGCGGGTCTTGGCTTGGCTTCCTAAAGTTCTTGTCACAAATGTTTCTATGAAGCTTTTGACCATGTGGCAAAATGGCAGATAGTTTGTATGGCTATAACTATATTCTTATGGAACTAAACATGCAAAGCTACTTTTCATGAGGAAACCTCACCTTTCAACCTATCAATCTAGGGGATTTGAGACTTTTCTAGTAGGAGTTAGTTTTAGCTGCTAATGATAAAATCAAATGTTTTCAAAACGATGTCAAGTCCTTGCCACATTGTTTGGGTGATTGAAATTGCATACTTTGGAACTACATACGCAAAGCTACTTTTCATGAGGACCCCAATTCTCTGGTTATGCAAGTTTAGAATTTATAAGTGAATATTGGAAGCACCAAACTAAGAAGACTTCAATGTGGGGAGAACTCATGGCTAAGTGCAAAGGACACCCTTGTTATAGGGTATGAGTTCAAGCATCAAAATCAAATTTCACAAAGTGCAATCCTCTGTAATTTACCCTGTAAACATCCACCGATCAAACAAATGCCCTATGAACCCTTATAGCTCATGCCACATGAATCGGAGAATAAACTCATGAGACATGGATATTATTGTAGAAGTCAACACTAAAACACTTAATTGAAAAAATATATATCTCAAACTCGTTGAACTTGGGGAAAATCTAGTTACTAAAAGAAATATATATGCATTTGAAATAAAGTATATTCATCCTGCACTCCCATATATATTTTAGGGTACTGTGGGTCATGGCATTAGATTTTGGGTAAAGCTAACCATTAATTTGAAATAACACGACTAAGATGTACCGCATCCCCAATAATAAAATCAGTAGGGTCTATTGAGAAAAGAATAAAAAGACGGATTCACAAGAAATGTTTTTTATAACTTTTAGGCAAGTACAAAATTACAAATAGACCACAAAGTGGAAAATTAAAATGATGTTAGATTAAAGCCATCAATGCAAACTCACATGCGATAGAAGACCTAAAAGAATAAATAGAAGTATTTATTCTCATGTTTTATGAAGAGCACATTACTATTTTGTATTAGTATTTTGTATTCCCATAATATATTTCAAACTATAATCCTTTTCTTTAATGCAAACCATAAAAGCTAATGATTGGAACTTATGAATCGATATTTTTGCGTAAAATTACTATCAGAACTAACTAGGAAAGTACAAAATCACAAATGCACCACAAAAACTTACAAGTGCTTAAATTAACGATAAAATAACCCATAGATTCCATGTAAAAAAATAAAATAGAAAATGTCTCAACTTGTAGACAAAATTTACACATATTTCTTCCACTATCAAACTCTCAGAATACAAGACAAATTTGAAGTTGAGAAATTTTTAAGAAGCTTTGGCATCTGTATGATCTAATTAATTTTCAATTTTTATGTTTTATAAAGCACAACATTTTATATAGAGATACTAAAATTCCTCAAACTCTCTCGGTTTACCAACTCAACACGACAAGAGAACAAGAATGTAATCCCCAATTTCAAGGGTAAAGGGAAATGTTTTAATGAAAACCATGGTAGAAATCATAAAAACACATAAACCCTTCAAAAAAAAAATCGATGCCAATCCACCACACACACATAAAAACCGTAAACCCCAAACACGCCTTCAAAAGAGAGCCAAATTGATGCTTTTATAACAATCCCACAAACCACCATAACATAAAAACATAACTACAAGACCGTAAAACAAAACCCTCGAAAAGCACACGCAAATGACCAACAAAGCAAAAACACTTTCCAATCACCGAATAAAAAAATTTTAAAGGGTGTTTTCCGAAATGGACAAAAAAAAATGTTCCCACCTTCCGTCCTACTACATGACATGAACTCCATATCACACTCACAGAGAGCACTATAAAACAATACTTTACCACACACCACCATCATCAATGGCAAGGGCTTTCACCACTATTTCCACAGAGACCACCTCCATTTCCCAAAGGGTTGATGCACGAGAAACCATTACATGACATGCACAAATGAAAACCCATGTTTTCATATTTTTGCAATAAGCTAGATCAAGGCATCCTCTTCTCACACCCTGCTAAGAACATTACCCACCATCACTTAAAAACTCAAGATTGCTTGCAACATGAGATAAGTAGTCCTCCATCTTCAAATCAGCCACCAAATGCACTCCCACGCGTACATGAATGTTGGTACCGAACTTGATCACAATTTCAACACTTTGTGTGTTAGACTCGTGGAGGGCTTTCTCCTATTTGGATGATGCCTTTCGACGTAATTAATACACTCGCAAGCTAAATGAAGTTTTGAAACTTGAATTTCATATAAAAATAGAAGCATGGTCCCATGGAGGAGGATCCATAAATATCTTAGCAAATGCTACAAAAAATTTAGGAGCATTTTAGTAGGTGTTGCTGAGAAAATTTAGGAGCATTTTAGTAGTTTTAAGGTCCCATGTTTTTTCATTAGTTTCCTCAACAACACCTGCCGAGATATTATATGATCCCATTAGATTTTTATGGGTATTTGTAGGTAAATAAAATCATATTTCCCTCTAAATCACCATAAAATAATTCCAGAATGCATATTATATTCCACATAGACAAAAATCAGCCTAAACAAAGTAGGGGGAAACTCCTGTGCCCCCTCTCCAGCCACCTCTTAAGTTTAAGGGCCAAAAAGGTGGAGCTCCTATTTTTAGGCCTAGATTCTATTATTTCCTGTAGCTAGATTTAAACATAATCATGAGACCTTCGCTACAAGAAAATAGGAGCTACAACCACTCCATGGGACAATGCCTTAAGGGAGAGAATCCAGTTGTTGTGCACCCTAAGTTGAGAGGTGTACAACACTCATATAAATACCATAAATTTTGAATTAAAAAGTACCCTTTACTAGTTTTAATTTTTTTAATTTTTTATTTCTTTTGAGCATTTATATTGTATGGAAAGTGGTTTTTAAAGGTATTTAAATCAAGTAGTTTTCCATACAATTAACAATAAGGGTGGACCATTACTATGACATCATGTAATGCACTTTTTTCCAATTATGTGGCATCATATGATAGGGTGATTATTTGATGTGATTTGATGTGACTCATTTTATTGGCTACTTTTTTTTTTTTCAAATTTTAAGTGACAAATATACATGTACTAGTCCTTGACTTCACATCTACCCTCACCATTATTGGTCCATGCTCCACTATTTGCTCCTCTCCCTTAGGTTCACTTATGTGAATGTTGCATAGATAGGAATAAATTGAGTCAAATTTATCATGTTATTGTTGAGGATGACGCAGGGGTTAAATTTGATGGTCACTTATGCCTATCAAACAATTTGTAGGTGACGGTAAATTTCAAAATTTTCCCTTCAAAAATATAAAATAGTGTTTTTTTTATACTATTAATAAGAATTATAAAATGTTATTCTATATAATTTAACTCTATCTAAAATAGATTTGTATAGTTTACCAATAAATTTGTGTAAAAAATGATGGTCATACTTTAAATTTGAAAGTCGCATGTGACAGTTTTTCAAATATTTGCAAGTATTTTATGACTAAAATCATGAAAATGTCTAAACGATCAAATTTAACCCTGGGATGGTGAGATGAGGAAAACACCAAATCAACCACCACATGAATTCTTCAAATAATTACAACATTTGATCAAATGTTGACAAAATATGGATCACTGCGAGAAATAAAATTCAAAGCCCTATTAGGTGCAAACCCACGGTGGGAGAGTGAAGGGATTTTAATGGCTTAAGGAGCTAATCATAGATAAATGTGAGTGTTGGAAATTGGAATATGAGAAGAAATCACATGAGCTAATGGGTGTACAAATCACAATCAAAAATGTCCTAGATAGATCTTGAATCATTAATGCTTGGATTTCAAAGGTTGACCAAGATTTGACCAACTCTCGTGGCCTCTCTGCGCAAGTTTGTAGTCAACTTTGCAATTACATAAGTAGAGTCTTATCATAGGTTTTAGCATACTAGCATGGAAGAAGAATAATTAACTGGTGTGAACTTAGCTCTCATAATGGGGCAATGAAAAATAATAGTTGCCCCTTCCTTGAATACTCTAAAAAAACCATTACAGATCAAAATCAATTATATCATTGTGATATCAAATCTTTTGGTAGAGCATATTAGTATACAAAATAATAGAGTAACCTTGGTATTTTATTAATATATAAACATGCATATTTATAGGTATGGTATTATCCTCGTTTTTAAGGAGGCCTATAACAACTACAAGTCTACAACTATAAATGTGAGAGTTGTTTTAACAACTCTCCTAGTATAACAAGGTCATGCTAAGGAAAATCCTCCCAAGCAAATGTAATAGATATAGTCAAACGTAATAAAGATGAAAGTTACAAAATAATTTATTGCAACTTTTGTGACAATACCTTGTTGTTTATTATTAAATGCAATAAATGATATGGAATATTCCATATAGACTACTCGTATAAGGGTGTCTATACGCTGGAAAAGTGACACGAGCGTGGGAATCTACAGTGTAACTCTTCCGCTGCACTCCAACCTCCCGAGGTCGTGCCGAGATAGCTGGTGGGGATGGAATATGCGTGGGATGCAGACAAACTAGTTAGGCAAGTCTAATTTCTTCGACACGCACTAATGGAATTTGCAAATCTAAGGCAAAGAAGGCCCTTCTAACTTGGACTGGTGTGATAGATCGATCAACAAGGATGACTGCTCGAAGGCTCCAATCAATATCGAGCTCTGGCGTGATTCGATCTATGGGTTGTGGAATACGTGGGAAATGACCTGGGATAGTTTCGTGTATGTCTCCAGATAAGGTCATATGGTGGATGTTGAATACAATTGACTCTACGGACGATTCTCTGGCCTAGTCCAGAATTCTCTAGCTTCGTTAGCCGCTATATCTAGTAAGGACAATTGTTCGATGATGATGGGTGGAAGTGGAGTGGATTGGAATACTAGTGTGCGTAGGCCAGTGTTTATATCTGATTGACTTATGGATTCGTTAGGCTGTGGGACTTGTGGGTCACAACCGTAGACTCTTGGTTGTTGCGGTCCTGTTATGGTCATATACGAAATCAAGTCCTGATTCCTAGTATCCAGTAATCATATGCTTTCTCAGCTTCTATGTTTAGGACCAACAACTGCGTGATTTTCTCAGAATATCTCACAGGCGTTCGTGCAACCTGGATCCTTAAACTAGTATCTATGTCTGTGAGAGTGTCTCCTGCACCTGGCTGTGGGACCAAAGGATCACAACCAAAGGTTTGTTCTCTTTCGAACCCTTCTACAGTCATGTGAATGTTTTTCTAGGGTAATCTGTAGTTTGGTTGGTTTGACCAAAACGTGTGTGCTTGGTCATCTTCTATATTTAACCCTCTCAACTGAGAACTGATCAGTTGTAAATCTGTTGTTGTTTGGAAGACTTGTATTCTGAGATTTTGGTCTATGTCAACTATTACTGTGACGAGGTTTGGTTGAGGCATGATTGGCTCAAATATGTATTCCCTGGGCTCCGAGGTCCCGTGATTGTCATACAAAATAAAATGTAAATCTAACTGTAATAAAGCAAATTCTAACTACGTGGAATAAAACTAAAACATATATAACTTCTATTTTTGTATTTAACTTTATGAGAAGAAAAGTAGCTATTTAGGTATATCTAGAAATAACAACTAAATAACAATTTAAAAACAAACAAAATAACCGAGTGTAGTTATTTGCTGTGTGCAATTTGTAGATTTATTCTAAATAATGCAATAACTTTCCTAATCTACCTGCAAGATTCTCGATCCTACCTCAGAAGTGAGGAGTGAATCATAGTTTCTCAGAAACTATCAATCCTCACAACTTCCCTGGCAATATCGAGAATTGAATTACTGAAATGAAGCAATTTAACTACCTTATTTGATATGATTCTAACTAGAACTTTGAAAGCTAGAACCTGGATTCCGCAGAACAGTGGCGAATCCGATGGTGTATGTGATCTTGTCCCCTCAGTATGATCTCCTCGTTCTTTCGTGTTCACGTGGATCCAGAAAAGCGTGTAATGCCAAGCATCGACAGAAATAGATATTGGGACAAGGACGGCTCAGAATGCAGACTGAAAATGCGAGTAGGAGAGGGATAGCGCAAGAGTACAGAGCTTGGCTTATGTAATTCCTAGCGGGATTTTACTGTAAGTCATGCAACATGAAGCGGCCAGAACCTGAAACTACCCTATTTGAAGAGCAAAACCTGCAACTTTAATGGCTTCCTAAGCTATTCTACTTCAATGGAATGGGTAAAACAACAACACTGTTTGCACAAGCTGGATATGTGGCTTACCAACAGCTGGACAATACTAACTAAGCCTGCAAATGAACTGAAACTATGGCTTCTAAACAAGATAAAAAGCTGAACTATGAAAATCAGAGCATGAAAGTGAATGAGGGGAAAAGCAGACCGTAATGACAACATTTGCACAAGATGGATATGTGGCTTACCAACTGCAAAACAATGCTAACTAGGCATATAATGAACTAAACTAAGAACTCTAAGAAACAATGAAAATTAAATCTACAACAAAGAGAAATTCAGAGGCAAACTTGAGGCCATTTGCTTGAGCACAAGCCATTTATTTATAGCTTTCATTCACCCAAAGATCAAAACCAAACTGAACTCTAAAAACCATAAACAATGGCCAAACACTATTCCAGGGGACCAAAAACATAAATGCATGCCCAAGTCGGCAAGGAAAGCTGGTGAAACGTTGATATTTTACGTGAGTCACGTCAAAACATCGGAAAACACAGGACCGCCGCTTTACGGGGTGGCGCGTGCTGAGACCGCCGCCGCCGATCGGGGGCGGCGGTCACTGAGACCGCCGCCATACGAGGCGGCGGTTTAATCACTGAAGATCAAAAGGCCAAGGAAAGAGGGAAAAAGGGGAAAACAAAGGGCGCGGGGCTAAGCGGGGCATGTGGGATGTTAACGCATACTCCGAGGGCTTTTCCGGATCCCGAACACCTTGCGAGGAGACCTGTATCATCATTGGGGAGCTTGTTACCTTTGTTCAGCGATCAGGATACCTTACAATTTTGGGTACGTACATATTGCCCCCTCGGAGAAGTGTTTTAGCCATGAAGAGGCATAAAACGGTGGGTCCGAGTATGGTAGTCCCGAAATGGGAAGTTTGGAAGTTATACCTTACACGTCCGTGTGTTGAAATGATGCCATCCGAAATTCCCGCTACCTGCAAAATGAAAAGAGAACTCAAGTGCAGATAGATACAATAGTTTGGAAAATAAACGCTAAAATAATAGGGAATGAGAATGTACCATTCATGCGGGGATAGGGACTTACCTCCATCAGCGCTCCAAACCTGCGAAAAAGTCTTTTAAAACGAATCAGGGTGCTATATATATGAAAGTGGGCCCATTTTCCTATTCATTTGCGCGAGTTGATTTGATTGTTTTTGAGCTCTGGGGCCCACGGTGACGGTTTCTTGCGTGAGTAGAGTCAAAACGTCCGCAGCGAGATCGTGATCATGCCTCCACGTGCGGAACACCGCCCCGCTAGATCACAGGTTGGTTTTCTTTAATTTTGTGTTTTTCCCCCTTTAATTTGAAATGCTAAATTTGTTGTAATGGGGGGGTCATTTTTGAAAATGCTAGTGTTAAAAGGTTCATCTAGGGGGGGCGCCTACTGGGTAGGCTCCGTTTTTAGGTTAAATGGTCTTTTTTTGCTTGTTTTTAGGCTTTTTAGATTAAAAACCCGCGTGGGTTTTCGGACCACGACCGCCGCCCTGGCCAGGGCGGTGGTTACATGACCGCCGCCCCTGTCCAGGTGGCGGTTACATGACCGCCGCCTTTAAGGCGGCGGTTACAAAACTACCTCCCTGCTCAGGGCGGCGGTTTTGCACAGAATGCAAAAGGAACTTATATTTGAGATTGCACTTGTATTTTTTGCATTTCTACGCGTTTTTATGACTCTCTCGGTATTGTTCGGATATTAACTTGCTCTGTTTTGTGTGTTTTTGGGTGTATGCAGGTGAGAGAGGAGTACATTAGATGGAGCAGGAGAGAGAGAGAGTGTGATTGGCTCTCAGGGGTACTGGATGCTCTCTCACAGGACGAGGAGGACACACTACAGAGAGCCGGCATATTGCGTATATCGCGCGTGCCCCACGTTGCACCATCTAGTCACATCCTTTGTGACCTATTTTCTTATTGGGATGCAGATCGGAACACCTTCCGACTGCCAGGGGTCCGTGGTGAGTGGACCATCACCTTAGAGGATGTCTACCACATTCTGGGGGTCCCGATCATCGGGAGGCGACTTACACTAGAGACAGCAGGCTCACGGGCACAGATTGCACAGTGGGCAGCTTACATGGGAGATGCAGCCATCTCCACGGGGTCGAAGAAGGGGGTGAGAGTTCGATCCATTCCTTCTTTTCCTATCCCCGTATTTCGACAGGCCATCATGGGGATCCTTGCCTCGAGATTGATCGGGGACAAGGGAGGGGACACATTGTTATATTGTTGGGCCCCCATCATTGCACAGATAGAGGGGCATGGCCGGATATACGCCTGGGGTGCAGATATTCTGGGGACCACCTACCATGATCTATATAGGGTGGTCTGTTTACAGGGACAGTCATTGAGCCACCCAACTCTAGTCATGAGTTGGGTGTATGAGCATTTTATCCCTTATGGCAGGGGTGTGGAGGTGGCAGATCCTGGGGCTGTGAGGGCAGCCAGATGGATGGACATGTCGGTGCTCAGAGCACCTCATCAGCCAGTTGCCTCCCTTACTACTGCAGACATGGAGGCGACACCGTACCGGCTTATGGCCGGCATATGGGGTGAGGAGACTCTTACCCTGATCTCCTGCTCCACCACAGGGCAGCTTATTGATCGAGTGGGATGAGTGGAGGTACATCCTTTCGGCCGGGTTCCTCAGCAGTTTGGCCTTCCATATACGGGCATGCTTCCCCCAGTGGCGCCAGTTTACAGATCAGTTCGCGAGGCCAGAGGGGGGCCTAGAGGCCGAGGTTGGACAGTGATTACTCCTGGCATTCCTATTGCAGCCAGGAGGATAGTTCGTCGCTAGAGGGAGAGCCGGTGCACCTCGGGCACCTTTGCTTCAGATTGCTGCGGGTCCTGCTCATAGCAGCGATGACCCCATAGATATTGACTCCGACTCGAGGAGTTTTCAGAGGGAGGGACAGAGGAGGAGACCGAGGACAGTGATCCTGAGTGGCATGACACTCAGGATATTATGCAGGCAGAGAGGGCTGAGCAGAGCGCAGAGAAGGACACTCTAGTTTCAGAGGAGCCACTCTCTCAGGGCCATGGTGGAGAGGATGAGTCCGTTGTAGGGCGACACGTTGCTCCTACCACAGGAGCAGCCCCTCAGTCGGCAGCGGCATCCGCGGCAGGTGCCGGTCCCAGCGACCCATCTTGGATGCCTGGGGATCCGAGTAAGTTACCCTTTCTCCTTTTAATGTTTATATGTATGCCCTCCTTAGTTGCTATTGTTGTATCTTTTAGCCTCTTGCTTGGTTTCTGATTCATTTTTCTCCTTTGTTTGCAGAGACTATTGACGAGTGGCGGGATTTGATCCATAGGGTATGTACCGATTCCCTGATGATCCCCATGGATAGGACCCGTGCGGAGCTATCCGTAGATGCTGGGGAGCCCTCAGCAGCTGGTAGGCATACCGATGTCTTCACTCCCATTTGGCACGTGGCCAGGATGGTGTCGACCCTCCACACAGAGTTAGCGGGCTACTAGGATGGCTGAGCGCCTTATGAGGAGCCATTCTCATGGTGAGACCGCGGCTGCCCCTCGGGACCCTGAGCCCTCCGTACATTCAGAGCGCCGGTGCAGCCGGAGTCCTAGGCGTGGGCGTGCACCTTCGGAGGGGTCGCGTAGGGATTGAGAAGCCATTTGGCTCTCGTGCATTTTTATTATATATTCTTTGTATATCACGGGCTCTTTGAGCATTTTGACCATGCTTAGAGCATGATGGCATTGTATATAAACATTGATTATTTATATATATGCATTCATTTTTGGATCAAAAGCTTGGCACTCATGTTTTCCTTTCTATTTCTAGTTTCCTTGTGTATACTACGATGTATGTTTATATGCTTTTTAGAATGTATGCAATGGAGAACAGATGATGCAAATGTTTGCTTTCTTTTTGTGTTTCATGATGCTGATACATGATATTGCAGATATATTGTGATTTTGAATCTTAGCTTCTGTGAGCAATTTGGATACCTCATGTTTGTTTTGCAAAGTGATGAATATAACCAGTACGATGAACAGATTAACTTGCCCCATTCCTAACTCCACGCAACTAGTAAGATGCGAGGGCTCATCACCGAGAGTTAGAAGGGCGCAAGTTATGAAATGTGGTGAAACGATAGTGATGAAAGACAGACAAAGCTTTGGCGGAACCAAATTGGAAGCTACAAGCTTACTCTACCCGAATGACTTCATAGTTTAGAATGCACTTGCTTTGTGGTTTATCCAGACTTAGACCCGTAGATGGCCACATAGTAGACAAGATCTGGGTTTTTAGGATTTTAATTCTTTTGGAATTTTGAACATCTGATTCATCCGTTTTGGACTCAAAGTTTGAATTGTTTGTTTATGACCTTTAACGCTTGCTTTGTCAAGAGGACCCCCTGTACTTTGCCCCATGCTACTAGTAAGAAGCGTGGGTTTATCACCGTGGGCAAGGCATAGGCGAGTAAGGGCATTTCCATCCTTTCCCAACCCTACGTCACTAGTAAGAGACATGCAAGCTCATCACCGAAGGTTGGTGGGGCAAGGAAATGTGTAAATTTAAAATTTTCTGTTTAATCAGTTGTTGACTTGCTTATTTGAGTAAAATGTCAGTATGTGCTTATTTCCAAAGAGATGTATATATGGGATAGATGTGACACCATGAAGCTTCTAGAACAGACCATAGGCAAGACACCTATCCTAAGAAGAAATCAAAGTGAGAATAAACTTGCAGATCTTGGTATGGTTACCATTAAGACTTTGTCATGTTTGACTTTATTTGATAAAAGATTCCGAGATGATTTGATGATATATGAAGATGGAGAGGTATGATTAAAGAGCTTTATGCCAACAACATCACGAGTTTGTAATGAATTGCTTTGAGAATAGATTCCTTGATCACAATTTATGTAAGAAACAAGTGGACAGAATGATCTTAATCTATATGAAGATGCAATGTAGATAATTATACAAGTAGTGCTAGTTGCTTATGCGTAGAATCACTTGAGGTGGAGGGAATTGACTGTTTTGCCAAATTCCTCACCTTCTAGCGTACATAAGAGGTAAGCACCATTTCCGTAGTCCTTCATGACTTGGTATGGGCCCAACCATTTGGGCCGGAATTTCCTTCCTTCACCGGTCTTCTTGTCGATCCGGTATGTCTAGCCTTAGAACTAGATCACCTTCGTATATGTCACGTTCATAGACCTTCTTGTTATACTGCCGGCACATTCGGTCAGCATAAGCTCTATGCCCTTTATTCACATCTAACCTAGTTTCATCTAGGCTTTCTAGTTGGGAAAGACGTGCTTCTCTGTAAGCGTCTTCATCCAGAATCCCTTGTAGTGAAATGCGGAGACTGGGTATTTGACCTCAAGTGGGAGAAGCCGCTTTACGCCCCAAATACCAGTGAGAAAGGAGTTTCTCCCATTGGTGTTCTTATTGAGGTTCGGTGGGCCCACAAGGCCGGATATAACTTCAAATGCCAATCTCGTTTGTTTTCTTTCACCGTTTTAAGGAGAATGGCTTTCAGTGTCTTGTTTGTCACTTCAGCCTGTCCGTTGGCTTGGGGATAATACAAGGAAGCCGTATGATGGCTTATCTTAAATTTATTGCATAGTTCGTGAACCTCTTCATTCTTAAAAGAAGTTCCATTATCAGAGATAATGATTTGTGGGATACCGTACCTGTAAATGATTTGGTTCAAAATGAACTTGGCGATCACAGAACCAGGTATAGTAGTAAGAGGCATGGCCTCCACCCATTTGGTAAAATATTCAGTGGCCGTGATTATAAAATTATGGCCATCTGTGGATGAGGGAGAGAATTTCCCTATTAAGTCTAGACCCCATGTAGAAAAGGGCCATGGAGTAGCGATTGGTTGTAGAGCTTGTGCTGGCATGTGGATCTCATGAGAGAATTCTTGGCACTTACGACACCTGCGTACAAACTCTATTGCGTCATGTTCTAGAGTGGGCCAGAAATAGCCCATTCGATGTATTTTTCGAGTAGTGGCGTGGCCACCGAAGTGGCCTCCACATATTCCGCTATGAGATTCATGGAGAATCTTCTTGGATTCCTCTGTGTCGACACATCTTAGGAGCATTCCATCGAATGCTTTTCGATAGAGCACTGCTCTATAACGACGTATTTAGCTACGATTATGCGTAACCACCTTCTCTGTTGCGGTGTAACTCCTTCTGGGTACGTATGGTCCATGATATAATTAATGATATCAGTGTACCAAAGACACTCAGAGATAGAGGGTCGGGCTTCGATGTAGTATACGCACTCATCTGGGAAGTCTAAATCTACTAGATCACCTCCGTCTAATGGGTTGTCGGCTAACCAATCTGCGATGATTTGTCCTTTAACCGACTTCTGATTTACAAATGTTAATTCGAATTCTCCCATTAAGGTTATAAAACGTCCAGCCTTTTTAGACAATGACCCTTGTGTGAGGAAAGTCCGTAAATGGTCTATTTTTACCATGACCCTCGTTTCTTGATTCAACATATAATGTCTTAGGCGTTTAGTAGCAAAGACTATGGCAAGGCATTCTCGTTCTGCCTATGTATAGCATGTTTCATAGTCGAGTAGCGTTCGGCTGATGAAATAAATCACGCGTTCTCTCTTGTTATCATCTTCTTGGGCCAACATACAGGCCAGCGAGACATTGGTAGCTCGTGAATATAGAATTAACGGGTGATCTAGCTTAGGTGGCATTAGCGTAGGTGGTGATAATAGGAAATGCTTAACTGCATCAAAGGCTTCATTGCAATCTTTGGTCCAATCAATGCTATAGTCTTTCTTGAGTAAATTGTTGATTGGATGAACGACGAAGCTTAAGTCTGGGATGAATCTTCGGATTGCACCCAGCTTTCCGAGAAATGATCTGACTCCAGATTCATTTGAGGGTGGAACCATTTCGAGGACAGCCCGGATTTTGGTTGGGTCGACATCTATCCCTCGTGACGATATGATATAACCTAAGAGCTTCCCTCCCGTTACACCAAAGACGCATTTCTCTGGGTTTAGTGTGACTCCGTATTCTATTAAGCGTGAAAGAATGACGCGGAGTACTTCCGGATGGTCACAACATTTCTTGGCTTTAGCCAATAAGTCATCTACGTAAGATTCCACGATTTTATGAATTAGATCATGAAATATGTATGTCATGGCCATTGGTACGTAGCACTGGCGTTCTTGAGACCGAATGGCATAACAACATAGCAATAGGTTCCCCAAGGAGTTATAAACGTGGTTTTAGCTTGATCTTGCTCAGATATTCTGATTTGATTGTATCCCGAGAATCCATCCATGAGAGACAAAAGTTCAAAACCAGTTGTTGCATCAACAATAACATCGATGGATGGTAATGGGAAGTCATCCTTAGGACATGCTTTGTTGATATCTCGAAAATCTATGCAGATGCGTATCTTTCCATTCTTCTTGAGAACGGGAACGATGTTAGATACCCATTGGGAGTAGTCGACTGGCTTGATGAATCCTACCTGGAGGAGTTTTATTACCTCCTCCTTTACCATGAGAGCTACCTTGGGCTTCATGGGTCTTGACTTTTGTTTAATTGGCTTTGCATCTGATTTAGTGACGAGGTTGTGCACCGCAATGTGGGGTGTGACTCCTGTCATTTCCTTATAATTAAATGCAAATGCCTTCTGATGTTCTTTGAGGATCCAGTGTATGTATTTCCACTTCTTCGGGGTTAAGGATGATCCTAATTTCAAGATTTCGGTTCATCATCTTGTCCCGATGTTGACATCGATTGTTTCTCTTCGATCAAAGAGGCGTTACCCTCTTGAACTAGGTGGTGCTTTGGAGGTAAATCCAAATCATCCCCATTTTTCTATTGCGTATATGCTAGGTTCTATTTGTGAGGGAGATCCATCATGGGATTCCCGAAATAGGAAGAGGCGAATGTGGAATTAAGGACAAATCTAGCATATGATAGGAGAGATGTAGTCTTTGCATAGGTGTTTAAGTATTCCAAAGTGGCCATATTATTATCGACATGGTCTGGGGTGGTAGATTCACTTCTGCTTGCAAGGGGATTTGTCATTGTTTTTATCAATGGTTCATCACGAATGGACACCGTGAATTGGGTATCTTCTAACTCATTACTTGGAGTAAAATGTGATCTTGAGTTCTTTATTGAATCGGCGAGAAGATTTTTCTCTCGTGGGATTGCTTCAATGGATATGAAGTTAAATGCCTTGCTTAAATTTAATACAGACATCTTTGTAAAGCTGCAAGTGTTCGGCTTTAGTTTCATATACTTCAGAAACTTGATTTGCCACTAATTGCGAGTCTCCTAAGACTCTGATGTTATCAACACCAATTCTTTTGGCTAGGGTGAGGCCAAGGAGGAGGGCTTCGTATTCAGCGTCGTTGTTTGTGCATTCAAAGTTTAGCTTAAAAGCGAATGGGAGGACTTTCTCCTCGGGTGAAGTAAGAATTATACCGCCCCGCTCCGTGTGACATTTAGCTCCGTTGAAATGGAGAGTCAATACTTAGTCGGGAGTATAGATGTCGGGGCATCTCTTTGTGTTTGCGCATTCTACTTCTACCATACTGAGGTCTTCCACTTTGGAAGGAACCAACACCTAGGGAACATCCTATGCCCTCTTGAATCAAATGGTAAGAACATTGGTGAATCTTGTTCTATTAACTCAATGATTTTTGTAGTAGTTCCTAATGATACCGTTTCTTTAGCTTTATTTTTGGGGGTTGGGGTTGTTTTGGCTATGCTGATAGCTTCAAGATCCGTCGTAGGTACCAAATTTTCCTCTGGTTTTGGGTCAGTGGGTTTATTAAGTTGGTTGGTTGGAAGTTCAAATTCGAATGCACACCTGGTCTTTTCTTTAAATCAGCTAGGTGCAAATCGAAAGGTTTTGGATCGCCTTTGGCTACAAATACCTTTCCTAGATGCAAGAATCTTACTTCTTGGAATAACGTAGAAGGGATTGCCTTCATTCGGTGTATCCATGGTCGGCCGAGTATCATATTATAATTAGTTTCCTGATCTATAATATAAAACTCAGTCAGGATTGTTTTGGGTCCTAAGGTGATTTGGCGAGTATTATAGTTCTATCGAAGTGGCTTTAAGGCTATCATAGCCTCTCAATGTATTTCGCGTGGTGGAGCAGTTTGTTTCCCCATATCCTAGTTTTGGAGGAAAGAGAAAGGGACTATGTTAGCTGCGGCCCCATGTCAACCATTTCCCATTTTACATAGTTATTATAAACCCATACTTGTAAGTGTAAGGCTGGATCACCTCGGCGTGCGATCTCAGCATCTGTGGGCATTTTACTTATTTGAATATGAATTCGACATCCTTGTCCGGCTGTCCCGGAGGGTGGATATCAAAATCTACGTGATTTACTTGTGTTTCAGGAGGTGGAGTGATGTTAATTAGGTGACCTAGACCTAATGCTTCTAAAAGAGCAGCTCTATGAGGAGGAGAGTTCTTTAGTAAATCCAAGAATGAAATGTGCGAGAAGGTCTTTGTTAGGTCACTAACTAAATCATAGGCACCGATGGGTTTTTCTACTATTTGTTGACTCTTATCTGTTTCTGGCAGATGACTTGGGCTCGGTTGAGAGAAATATTCTCGTGTTCTTGTTATAGCTTCGATAGGTAGTTCAGCGTCTAATTCTACCAAACTGACTATCTTGGGTCTCGGTTGACTTCCTAACTGTGGCGCAACTGATGGATTTAGTGAAGTCGAGGCTTCGTGATCATTGTTTCCCGGTATTGCACCCTTGTTCGTCCCAGTTGGATTTAGTCTATTATTATCATGATTTGGGAGTGGATCGTTAAAGATCTTAAGGGGAGCATTCTGAGGGGAAACTGCTCTCTACTAGCGTGTTTGGTGGTGATGACACGGGATCTGCCAAAAACAAATCTGTGAAGAACTGTCTTTGTTCTTCTGGTAAACGTTGCATGAATTTATTGTAGTCACGACACGTTCTAGTATCATGACCCCGAATTTTGTGGAAACCACAATAAGAATTGGGATTGTAATTCCTATTTTGTTGGTTTGGTGTATATTGTGGCCTAAAATTCTGATCAAACTATTGCCTATTAGGATTAAAATTTTGCATTTGTTGTTTCTGGCTTTGGTTTTGATAACCAAATGAGTTTTGTCTGGCCCTTGTATAGGATTTCACCGTTGTTGTTGTTGTTGTTGTGGATGGTTAAAATCCACTGTATTGATTGTCGGGGTAAAGTTGTTGTTTCGTTGGTTGTTTGTTTGTGATGGAGTATTGACAACATTTACCCTCTTGGGCTGGTCGGTTACTCCATCCGTTGTTACACCCCGATTTTTGTTAAGGATTTTGGGTCCTTGGTTGACATTCGTGGTAGTTGTAGTGTTCTGGCTGGAGGTGATTAACCTCCCGTTTGCTCCATATGTCTTACGACCACTATCTATCGCTGCTTGGTCTATTCGAAGAGCGCTCTCAAGTACTTCATCGTAAGTTCTTAGTGGGAACTTCTGGACTTCTTCCTTCACCTCTTTGCTGAGAGAATGAAGGAATAAATCACATAGTTCCATCTGATCCATGTTTGGAGCACTTGCTGAAGAATAAAGAACTGTACGCCACCTCTGGATGAAATGGGCGATGATTCATTGTGTTCTTGTTTGATGTGCAAGAATTCCCTGATTCTGTTCTTAATAGTTTGTTCATGTCGAAGGCCTTAATGAACTCTGATACGAGTTGTTTAAATGAATGGATGGAGGCTTCAGGTATTCTATAATACCAATCAAGAGCGATGCCTTCCAAGGTTTTGGGGAATATTTTAGCAACAACCCCATCCCAAGGGAGTAGTTCATGTATGGCTGTAGCGTAAGCTTTGATATGTGCGTTTGGATCTCCCTCACCTTTGTACTTGGGTAAATTGGGAAGGGGTCTTGGAAGCATGACGCTTTGTATGGCAAAGTCTAAGGGCTCTTTCAGATATTCTGAATAAGTCCCTATCGCATAGGTTTCGACCATTGATGGTGGTTCTTTGAGGAGTGGTGGTGGGATGGGTTGTTGATATGGGGCAGCGTATGCATTGGTAGGGGCATAGGGAAGTCCTGTGTTTGAGAAAACATGCCTGGGAGAGGAGAACATATCTCCTTATGGTGATTTGGAGTACATGTTTAAGTATGACGGGGTATTGTCTAGTAATGGATTGTTTGATACTAGACCGGGAGGAATAGTGTTAGAGATGATGGGCCTTGTTGGCGTTTGTTGTGGATACTGAGGAGGCATGCCTAACGTGCCTACTCCTGTGAGGAGATCTACTTGGCCAGAGTGATATGGAGGATTGGAACTTCCTGCTTGCATGAACTGAGGATTTTGACTTGCTTGAGCAAGTTCTAACCCTCTCACTTTTTCTACTAATGTTGAAATGACTTCATTTGGTGAAGTCACGGTGCTTTTCCTGAGCGGCGTTTGTTGTATACCCTGGTGTTGTATAGGCATGTGATATCCTGCTATAAACTGATTGCTATCTTGCCAAGTTTCTCCAAGAGTATTTCCTATATGCAGTGGCATAGAGGTATTTTCTTGAAAAGAGATCTCGGGTTGTATTTGTAAACCTCCTATAGGTGGGTACATACCCGAGAATGTTGTTCACTCCTAGGATAACGTATTGACTGTTCATCATCTAAGACCAGGTATGGATCAGATTGTCTACTAATTTGTGGTCTAAGTAGCATCTGAGGAGACGAACCAGATTCTCCGGTAAACGTCATATTGTTCGAACCCAAGGCTCTGTTTTTGCATTCGAGGGGTTGATCTAACTCCCCCGTTTGAAAAGATGAATTATATCTGATTCTTGGGGTTTGTGTTGACAACTGATTAGTTGAATAGTTGTCGCCCCATACTGAGAGCGAGGGTGATGATTGTGCATGCATTTGGGCGTAGTATGCCTCAAGACCCAAGAGGGGTCTGCCATATTCATCGAATCCCGACATATTCGGGGTATATGAATACCCGCGAGAATAATGGGAAGGAACAAAGGTGATTTGTGAAAGAACAGATGAAACTTGACTCGAAGAGAAAGGTGAAAAGTTAGTTCACGTCGGGTTCACTAATTTTGTTTGAAACTAATGTTCACGTCGGGTTCACCAATTTTGTCTGCCGGAAAAGTGACAAGCGAGCGTGGGAATCTACAGTAACTCTTCCGCGTACCCGACCTCCCGAGGTCGTGCTTTGAGATAGCCTGGTGGGGATGGAATATGTGGGATATAGACAAACTAGTTAGGTAATCTAATGTCTTCGACATGCACTAATGGAATTTGTGAATCTAAGGCAAAGAAGGCCCTTCTAACTTGGACTGGTGTGATAGATCGATCGGTAAGGATGACTGCTCGAAGGCTCCAATCAATATCGAGCTCTGGCGTGATTCGATCTATGGGTTGTGGAATACGTGGAAATGACCTAGGATAGTTTCGTGTATGTCCCCAGATAAGGTCATATGGTGGATGGTGGAAATAATTGACTCTACGGACGATTCTCTGGCCTAGTCTAGAATTCTCTAGCTTCGTTAGCCGCTATATCTAGTAAGGACAATTGTTCGACGATGATGGGTGGAAGTGGAGTGGATTGGAATACTAGTGTGCGTAGGCCAGTGTTTATATCTGATTGACTTATGGATTCGTTAGGCTGTGGGACTTGTGGGTCACAACCGTAGACTCTTGGTTGTTGCGGTCTTGTTATGGTCATATACGAAATCAAGTCCTGATTCCTAGTATCCAGTAATCATATGCTTTCTCAGCTTCTATGTTTAGGACCAACAACTGTGTGATTTTCTCATAATATCTCACAGGCGTTCGATGCTGACCTGGATCCTTAAACTAGTATCTATGTATGTGAGAGTGTCTCCTGCACCTGGCTGTGGGACCAAAGGATCACAACCAAAGGTTTGTTCTCTTTCGAACCCTTCTAAGTCATGTGAATGTTTTATCTAGGGTAATCTGTAGTTTGGTTGGTTTGACCAAAACGTGTGTGCTTGGTCATCTTCTATATTTAACCCTCTCAACTGAGAACTGATCAGTTGTAAATCTGTTGTTGTTTGGAAGACTTGTATTCTGAGATTTTGGTCTATGTCAACTATTGCTGTGACGAGGTTTGGTTGAGGCACGATTGGCTCAAATATGTATTCCCTGGGCTCCTGAGGTCCCGTGATTGTCATACAAAATAAAATGTAAATCTAACTGTAATAAAGCAAATTCTAACTACGTGGAATAAAACTAAAACATATATAACTTCTATTTTTGTATTTTAACTTTATGAGAAGAAAAGTAGCTATTTAGGTATATCTAGAAATAACAACTGAATAACAATTTAAAAACAAACAAAATAACCGAGTGTAGTTATTTTCTGTGCAATTTGTAGATTTATTCTAAATAATGCAATAACTTTCCTAATCTACTGCAAGATTCTCGATCCTACCTCAGAAGTGAGGAGTGAATCATAGTTTCTCAGAAACTATCAATCCTCACAACTTCCCTGGCAATATCGAGAATAGAAATTACTGAAATGAAACAATTAACTACCTTATTTGATATGATTCTAACTAGAACTTTGAAAGTTAGAACCTGGATTCCGTAGAACAGTGGCGAATCCGATGGTGTATGTGATCTTGTCCCCTCAGTATGATCTCCTCGTTCTTTCGTGTTCACGTGGATCTAGAAAAGCGTGTAATGCCAGCATCGACAGAAATAGATATTGGGACAAGGACAGCTCAGAATGCAGACCGAAAATGTGAGTAGGAGAGGGATAGCGCAAGAGTACAGAGCTTGGCTTATGTAATTCCTAGCGGGATTTTACTGTAAGTCATGCAACATGAAGCGGCGAGAACCCGAAACTACCTGTTTGAAGAGCAAAACCTACAACTTTAATGGCTTCCTAAGCTATTCTACTTCAATGGAATGGGTAAAACAACAACATTGTTTACACAAGCTGGATATGTGGCTTACCAACAATTTGGACAATACTAACTAAGCTCCTGCAAATGAACTGAAACTATGGCTTCTAAACAAGATAACAAGCTGAACTATAAAAATCAGAGCATGAAAGTGAATGAGGGGCAGACCTGTAATGACAGCATTTGCACAAGATGGATATGTGGCTTACCAACTGCAAAACAATGCTAACTAGGCATATAATGAACTGAACTAAGAACTCTAAGCAACAATGAAAATTAAATCTACAGCAAAGAGAAATTCAGAGGCAAACTTCAGGGCCATTTGCTTGAGCACAAGCCATTTATTTATAGCTTTCATTCACCCAAAGATCAAAACCAAACTGAACTCTAAAAACCATAAACAATGGCCAAACACTATTCCAGGGGACCAAAAACATAAATGCATGCCCAAGTCGGCAAGGAAAGCTGGTGAAACGTTGATATTTTACGTGAGTTGCATCAAAGTGCTTTCTGGAAAACGTGTGCAGGACCGCCGCTCGGCGGGGCGGCGGTTATGGACCGCCGCCACGGGCGGCTGCGGGGACCTGGCCCCGCCTTGCGGGGCGGTTTCATCCTTGAAGATCAAAAGGCCAAGGAAAGAGGGAAAAAGGGGAAAACAAAGGGCGCGGGGCTAAGCGGGGCATGCGGGATGTTAACGCATACTCGAGGGATTTTCAGATCCCGAACACCTTGCGAAGAGACCTGTATCATCATTGGGGAGCTTGTTGTTATATTCTTGATATTTAATGAAATGTTTAGTGGAACATTGTTTGTAATTAAAGTCATTGTAGTTTTGAACGAGTCCTAAAGTCATTTTTATTTTGTAGTAGTTTTTTGCACTTGCACTATAATTTGGCATAATTTTGAAAGGCATGGGATGATATTGCAATCAATGTGCTACTTTAGCAATATAAGCTTGGCATAATCTTGTACACCATGGAATGATATTGCATTCAAATTGTTATGCTAAATTAATAAACATATTGATTGATAAACAATGTAAATCAAAAAAATTCTAAGCAAGAGAAAGAACATGACGACAAAAAATGGGCTAGTCATATAGTTACTTATCAATTGATTATCTAAAATATTCAACAAGCAATTGTTAAAACAACCACAAATTTATTGATTTGATTATATTATAAAGCACAAAACATGTAAGAAATGGTAAAAATAAATTACAAATTAGTAAATGTGCAAACTTATAAAGACACAATTATAGTGAATCGTAGCTAACACTATATTACAAAATTAGATTCATTTATAAGATTAAAACTCGCATTGTTGTTTGAAGGTGAAACATGATAACATGAGGTTATTGTGAAAAAATAAAGAATTGAAATAGGTAAGAAATGAATTCAAATTGTTAAAATTTTATAGCTAGAGTTTTCTACTTTTGTTCAAGATTTCCATGTCCATCATAGCTAAAAAAATCATCTAAAAACATGTATGCAATTTTGAAAGTAAAAATGATTTACTTTATGTTTGAAGGAACTATTTTCATTTTATTCTTAACAACTTCATTCATGAATGAGGATAAGTTAAGAATTATTCAAAGAGATTTGACATTTGATTGAAAGTGACTTGTTTGAGTTTTTTCATTAGATTTTGGAAATGTCCTCCATGAGTTGTTCAAATTGGAGGAAGGAGTTATGCATTTATAAAGACACTTAATTTTGGGTTTGGGGTGTTGGTTTATGCACCATGTCATCGACCAATGCCTTTGTAATTTCTACAAAACAGAGTACGTTTTTAAGGGAAAACTTTTCATATTCATCTGAGAAGATAATTTCACTTGGATGTTTTAGAATAACATTTATTAGTTATTCTTTTAGTGCAGTAGCAGATCACATTGTTGGTAGCTCAAGAACCTTCAAAGCATTTGTGGTTTTATGGAATTAGAGATATGAGCCTCACAGATCTGGCTTAAGAAAGGGATATCATATTTGTCAGCTGCAATAAACAATGCATGTCCATGTTGTTCTATATTCTCCTCAGATAGGATTCCACTATATAAAAACTTCAGTAGGCATCTCAGCTGGTTATGATCCATGTCAGGAAAAAGGACTGAACCAGTGTGTGGCCCCTTACATTCATCTGTTTCAAACATGTTTCTGAAAACTAAGGATTTTGTTGCCAATAATGGAAACCCAAAAGTGTTAGTGATAGGTGTAAACCTT
Organism: Taxus wallichiana var. yunnanensis; assembly: GCA_018340775.1. Taxonomy (NCBI): domain Eukaryota; kingdom Viridiplantae; phylum Streptophyta; class Pinopsida; order Cupressales; family Taxaceae; genus Taxus; species Taxus wallichiana. The sequence continues at coordinate 601,614,221 of CM031242.1, read as the reverse complement.
ATAACTCTTATAATTTACATTATAATGCAAATGTGACATTCCAAATCTTCTTTCAAATTTTAATAAATCTTATGCTACTGCAACTAACTACAAAGATACCAAAAAGTGCCAATTGTTAACCAATGCCAAAAGAATCCTCCCATGCAATATGCAGTTATTACACACAATTAAAAATGCTAGATTTTTTTATAAAATAGGCAAGAATAACTCTGGGTGGTACTGCATAGACCAATTGCTGGAACAATATTGTACATGTCAGGGGGAATAAGTAGAATTAACAATCACAATTTTTGAATATGTAACTTGACATGAATACTGTGAGAACTCATAAATAGAAAGCCTTGAAAAATGTCAATTTTTTATTCAAACATCAAATTGTAGACTAAAAATCAGTTGCCTCATCTATAACTGAAAAAACATGCAAGAATGGGTTTTCTAGTTGGTCTTGGCTCTGCTCAAACGATTAGTATTTCATCCTTTCAAGGCATTGCCATTGAAAAACATGTTATATATGAGGTTATATTATTAGTTCTAGTCCTTAGTGTATTTCATAATTCAAAGGCCGAGCATATAAATCTTTAATGAATAGATTATTACTTCCAGTCATAATCACACACAAGGTAGAATTTAGTCCTTCATAATCTTAAGGATGAGGCTTATGATATTATTTTTATTGCAAGATTGGTCTCGTGGAGTTTTAAAATATAATACTATATTTATTGAAAAAAATTCTGTAAAATATAATCCATTTGTTTGGAAGTAATTCACTATAATTTGTAACCTAAAATTTCTAAATGCACAAAAATCTATGGGACAACTGAACTACAAAAGACATACTTGGTAGATATAAATGTACTTTACAGAGGAGATAGTATATTGAAAATAGAAAGAAGCAATTGATAAAAATTCAAAAGGAGAATAAATGTTAACAAAAAGAGTGGATCAAATTCAATAGGAAACCAAAAGATAATAAGCCTACCCGGAACAATGAAGATGTAACTGAGAAATTATACAACAACATGGAAGAATCCGAGATTTGGAGTTAAAAGAAAGAAAAGCTTTCCTGATCAGCTGGATATGATTTTCCCTGGTCTCTGATATTCCTGTAAAGCTTATATCAATATTTACTTCATTCGCAATAGCAAGAAAACAAACCTAAAATATTAATACCAAACAAATGAAAAGCTAAAATAGAAATTAATTAAATAAAAAATTAAACAGAACTATAAGCATCTAAATTCCTTAGAAATATGTAATGGTAGCCTTTTACTACTTGGAAAGTAGAGAAGGGACATTCCCACCTTGCTTGTACAGTTTATGTACCTACACCAACAACTGAATCGTTCCCCTACACACCCTTATTTTAATCTGACATGACTCATTATTTTGTGAATAAATAATGTGTGTTTGGGAGAGTCTTGAGTTTCTGATCGAGTTCCACTGAAACCTTAGATGCTCCTTTATTCTGAAGTAAAGGTTCCAATATTTTCTAAAAGACAATTCACAAGTCCGGAAAGTCCAACCCTGTGCCAGGTCATATTAAAGTGATCAAACCCAAAATTGTAATAGTTTTTCAGCCAGGCAATATCCAGCCAGTCATAGATAATAACTCCCACCGGAAAAAGTTATAAGAGACAAATTAATTTTAATTTAGATATTAATGTCCACAGAAGGCCAAGAATGGCCTATGGGACAGAAAAAATACAAACCAAGAACCAAAACATAAAGGGAGTGCCAAAACATCTCCAGAAACAGAAAAAGGAAACAACAAATCAACCGCTAGAAGGTTGCAGATCATGAAACCAATAGAAAGTGCGTTGTCTAACACATCTGGACCAGGTTGTCTGCATATGAGATCTCTTAAGATTCCTGAAATCAGTAATGTGGAAGTAAGAACTGATATTTCTGTACTCATTTGTATTTGAGGACTGCAATTTGAGTGTTCTTTCCCGAATTTGAAGTATTTCACGAATAAATAAAGCTAAGCATTTCTGATCTTCATATCGAAAATTCATAAAGGAATAGTTATCCGTGAACTACAAGATATGGATAGTTTAGTAATTTGAGAAAAACCCAAAAGCAAAAAAGAAACTATCCAAATCCAAGTTAGATATGTCAAAGTGGCTTGCTTCTCGAAACTTTTGTCAATTTTAGCTCAACTTTATCCCAGTTTTGCAGATTTAAAATCCTTTTTCCTTGGTCGTATAAAAGTAACTGCTGGAAAATTTAAAAAAAAAAACTTTCTAAAGTTAAAAATTATACATTCTATCTAGAATTTTTAAATTAGTTTTAAATTTTCAAATTTAATGCGTCCCCCACTAGGAATAAACCCTTACCCAATGAAATTCAAGAAAAAGTTTCTTTTTAATTTAAAATTTTACTATCAAACTTTTAGATTGGTTTAAACAAAATTGAATATTGTTATTGTTGAAGCCTAAATACCTTTCTTCACAGGATAATAACAAATAACAAATTATTAACCTATAATAAACAAGAGTTACAATGTGAGTAGTCCCTACCTTAACGGTGAATTGTTTATTGTTTTAAAGTAAATGACATTAAATTGATTTAAAGTAATTATGTTATAAAGAAGTGTGTATGGGTTGTATAAATATAAAATGATTAGTGTTTGTTGAATTGTTTTAAAAGTATTATTATTGTTTTTAAAAATAATTAGCATCAAATAGCTTAAATCCACCCAAAAAAAAAAAAAAAAAAAAAATCTCTAAAAAAACTATATACATTATTGTAGGTGCCCGACAAATTTGCAAGGGAAGATATTATTGAGACAAACTCAGCTCCATTGTGTCACCATTCATTAATATGCGACAATTAAAAAGTGATTCATGACACTACAATTTTATGCAACAGAAATCATATATATAATGAAATCCCACATTGTCTTTTGTACAAATCATTCATTCTGTAGATTAAAAAGCTCCTGTCGCTCCAAAAGTTCCTATGATTAATCCACCTTTGTTGAGGAATTCATCCCTTGACTATCAAGATTTTCTAATGAAACCCTATGTATATTTTCACTATACATGTTTGAAAAATTGTAATGAAACCCTCTAAAAAAAAGGAAAATCTATTAGGAGGAAGATAGGGGTTTGTTAGAAGTTCCAACAATTTTACAAAAATTTAAAGAAAAATGTAACTAATTTGAAATTAGTACCTAGCCTATGGTTTGTGTATGCCCAAAATCTTCCAAGAAAATGGTGTTGGATTCAATCTAAGTAAACAAACCCACAAAATAAAATCATCTTCTTAATAAGACAATATCAGGCTTATGTACAAATCACAATAGAAAATCCGTATAATGTGAAATGGGTTTTGAAACAAGGGTTTCACCTGGGTATGTCACAGTCATTTGGCTGCCATCTCCATTTCTCATAATCATGATCAGGTCTCCTATTGTGGAAACAATTGAAGGATTCATCTATATGTGGACAAGAGCCTCTAAGATATAATGGCTTGTATCCTCAGGAACCCACCTTCTAGAGAATATATCACATTTATTCTTCTCTTCTGTTTCTGTTTTTGTTGGTGCATTAGAGACATCAACACCATCAGATTCTGTAATGCTTGATCCATTGGAGACATCAACACCATCAGGTTTTGTAATGCTTGATCCATTGTAGACATCGACACTTTTAGATTTTGTAATGTTGGAACCGAAATCAGGTGTTTGCGTCATATTACTGGAAACAATATCCAAATTTTTGTCCAATGTAGACACACAAGACAATGCCTTATTGGCCACATCTGGTTGTCTTGAATCAACTGGCACAGAACCATTAAATGGCATTTCTTGTGTATTGTTCATATCCGTGCCCTCGGTTTCCAATCCATCCTCAGTTACTGTAAAATTAGTTGGCACAGAATCATTGAATGGGATTGTTTATGTACTGTTTGAATCCATGTCCTCATTTTTAAGCCATCGTCGGGCATTCTCTTCATGTAGTTCGCCACAATCTCAAACTTTTGGTGGATCTTGTGTGTAATTATCCACTTTAAAAGTACAGTCTAGATTGGGGAAAAAATTAATAAATTACCTGGACCTAGAAGAATTGCCTAACATGGCAGGAAACCAAGAGTGTCTTTGATCCATTGGATTGGTCAACAGCTTATTGGGATTGTTGAAGGCCAAGAATATTGAAAACCACTAACAAATTTTTTTCTCTCTTGTTCCCCAAAACGTGATATTTTCCTAGTCTGAAACAAGGAAATAGAAGAGTTGTCATTTACAAACTACCTTAACTCTATAGGAATCATTAATCAATCCACCAGATCTCCCACTTGGAAAATCTATCTGCATATTGAACAACTGGGATAAATTTATAAATATCGGGTTTCCTCAATCTGAACAATCCTGAAGCCTCTATAACCAGCTCACATGTTTCCCTCAAAAGAATAACCATATGATACGAGGAAAAAGGATAAACAAATAACATAGGAGGGGAGAAGAAAACATTAAATAGAGATATTCTGGAGTTTTAATGGAAGAATGTTTGCAGTTATACTGGGATTCAGATTCTGCATGAAAAATCCCAGGTTTTAAGGTTCAACATTGATTATGGAGACATGAAGATAGTGGGTAGTGAGGTAAAAGTGTGTGGAGGTGAAACGAAATTCGAGTTGTTAATTTAAATCCACAAAAAATATATTGCTCTCCAATTAAAAAAATTGTTTGGGAAGTGTTCCATGAAAATAGGGAAGTGATCCATGAAAATAGGGAAGTGTTCCATGAAAATAGAATGAATTATGACATCATTTTTGTTGTATAAGGAGAAGAACATATCAACCAATCACATACATGAAAATCAGTATTTGTAAATGAATTAAAATATATATATTGTTTAAAACTATTTCCTAGATCATATGAAAAAAGTTGATTGTGATTGGTTGAAAAAAACTTGAGTAATAAGAAAATGATTATTATAATTGTCTGCCTTGACGGGGACCAATAATTATTGTTTAAAAATATTGCCTAGGCCATATGAAAAAAAAGTTGATTGTGATTGATTGAAAAATAAAATAGTAATAAGAAAATGATTATTGTAATTATCTTGCCTTTACATGGACTAATAATTACGTGAGTAATTATTAGTCCTTGCCAAGGCAAGGTAACTATAGTAATCACTTTCTTATTACTTAATTTTTTTTCAACCAATCACAATCAACTATTTTTATTTCATATGGTCTAGGCAATAGTTTTAAACAATATATAATTTTAATTCATTTACAAATACCAATTTTCACGTATGTGATTGGTTGATATATTTTTCTCCTTATTCTCCTTATTCCCATACAACAAAATGATGTCATAATTCATTCTATTTTCATGGAACACTTCCCTATTTTCATGCAACACTTTCAAGCAATTTTTTTATTGAAGAGAAAATATTTTTTATTTTAAAATTCTTTAAATCTTCCATTATCCATGATCAAATTAATGAAATCAATAGCCAACCTTAAATAGTTCTTGATATTGGAGCCATCTTAGTAATTTATCTAATTCGAAAGCTATTAAAATAATATCCCACCATGGACTTTTCTCAGTAGAGGTGGGACCTACTTGGACTATATAATTATGAAATTTGAGGTAAACTTTGGGGAGGGATACATTATGGGTGTCCTGGGTCCCACTCAATCGCCATAAGCTTAGCTCATCATGTACAAAGTGACACTAGTAAAAGTAAATCGACTTTAAAGTACGTATCAAAAATATGTCCGGGTCCCACTCAATCGCCATAAGCTTAGCTCATCATGTACAAAGTGACACTAGTAAAAGTAAATCGACTTTAAAGTACATATCAAAAATATGTTATAATATGTGCTATTATAATCCATGTAACTTGAAAGTTAACCATATAACTATCATTAAAAAATAAGCCTCACTTACTCTAATGATATTTTCAATATTAATAAATATTGTTGCCGATTTTCCATAAATGTGAGTGTGTACAACACGTAGTGCAAAGTTGCTTTAACCATAATTAATAGTCAATATAATAGTTAATTGGGAATAATCACACCCACATATGTGGCTTGTCTATCCATTCATTTTTTCCCTTACTCTCTTTTGATTACTCGTTCCAATAAGAGGAATATTTAAAACCACCTTAAACATTAAAAATTAGTTTTAATCACAACCATAGAATTGAACCGTAGCAAAAAAACTGCCAAATTAAGCGAAATACTTTTAGTCCAAAGAGGAAATTAATAATAAATCATGTGCACGTTGTTTATTTGATACACAACCCCGTAACATGCACAAATACAAATGTTAATAGTAGCAAAATGTGTAAATACAAATTCATCAACAATAGAATTTGTAATTGCAAATTCAACAACATCATGATCCGAGAATGCAAGTTCTTCATCTATAACAACAAAAAGATCTGTTATCACCAAATAACAACACCCCTTGAATGGCCCGAGTTTGTGTGGGGCATTCGCTGTAATTTTGTAACATTGGGTCATCTCTCAAGCTATGGGACTTGCGGGCTTGAGATGACCCTCTGAGAAAGGTCAAGATTCTTGCTCCTAAACTACCCGCCACAATCTACTTCTAATTCGGGTAAGAAAAATAATCCTAATCCTATATTAACATTACAAGGGACCAAGGAGAGAGAATGTATAAAAATAAACTGACACTAAAAGTGGTAATACACTAGAAAAAGAGGTGGTTAATCACTATCCAAATGCCTAAAGTGGAGAGAGGTGAGTAAAGGAGAGGGTGGACAAGATGCACCAAAACCAGAGATGGGATTCACAAAAACCCACTTCAAACCCATTAAACACAGCTCCCAAAAACATGCAATAAACATGAAATATGCATAGTATACCTTGTAATGAAGAGAGGAAAGTAGAGACAACAAAACATGCAAAGGATGGAAAAAATGCATCACAAAACACATTATATTTCTCCAATAAGTATGCACAATACAACATCAGTGGGAAAGAGGCAAGAAAATTCCATTACAAATCTTGGGAAGGAGGCTTAAGCTCCACATTCAACCCTAGCAGAGAAGAAAGAGAGGGGAAGAAAGGAAGAATGACTAACTCCCTTACAAATGAGCCCAAGATTACAATTTATAAAATGAGAAGAGAGAGAGAGTGAAATCCTAAATTTTCCTTTCAATCGCTTGCAAAATACAATAAATGAGTACAATTAATGGTATTTTGCTTGTAAAAGGATCCCCATGTTGTCCCATAACCTGCAGTAGAGAAAGAATGATTGTACATGTCCATTTAATGCATTCTCAACCACCACCGACAACAAAGTGGTCGGGCTAATTTCCTAGGAAATTAACCATCAAATCTTCATCAATCCTTGAATTTTTTAATTATTTTGCATTTTTCTTGGAGACACAATTCCAATAATTATTCATTTGCATTATTTTGTTGAGAATTTCTCAAGCTATGAGCTTACGAGAGCAGTAGCTGTTTGGTGTTTGTCAAGTTTGCCTTGATCTTTACGAGACCGAAAATTAAATTATTTGGTTGGAAATGACCTTTTTAATAATTTTTCTCTTTCTCAATGTTTTCAAAATCCTTTTGGAATGATTTTTTCATTTAAAGTTGGCCCCACTACTCGACTTACATCAAGTAAGTGGGGTGGGTTTGATGTTTAATTGAAAAAAGCCACTCGGCCGAGATGGTTCTCCCTCTTCTTACATTTCTAAATACTTGCACTTTGGGTTATGCCATAGAATGATCTTTTGTGTGTACATGTATTTGTTAGAATGCCAAAATAATTAGAATTAACACCTAGTAGTCCTAAAACAAAGCTAAATCAAAATCAACGCACCATCATGCTTAGAGCTTGAACAAGACTAATCTACCAACATCCTTACATTAGAAGATGAATAAATATTCAAACTAACATGTTAATCCATTAATCTCAATCTCTATTAAATTCTAATCAAATGAAGTGAATCTATTTAGATCATTGGCAATCAAAGGTTTGATTGTATGTTTGAATCCAAAGGTTTTCAAGAATGGAGTCTTGTCAATCCATGGCTACAAGACCATTTGACATATCCCCATATGACTTCAAAACTTGGATGGATGAATACAAGAAATGAAAATAGCTAGCTCCTCCAATGAAGAATGCTCCAAGATGATAAAATGGCTATAGCTTAGGCTCTATGCTCATCTAGGAATGTAAAGGTGTAAGTGTAAAGGTAGGAGGAGGGCTCTTTATATAGCCCAATGGATAGAAGAATCTCTACATCCTCCTTCATGTGGGATAAATGGAGAGATTGGCTTAGTTGTGAATAAGAGAGGTTTATAAAGGGTTGAGTCAACCTTAAGAGAGTTTAGTTTGTCCTATAGTGACCCATGGCATTTGAGGGGCTTTATTAATTAATCAAAGTGATTAATTAATAGGTGTGCAAGCTTATAGAAGCTTTTAGAGGAATAATTAACATGATTTAGACTATGAGAGGGATTCAATCAAACAAATGATGATCCATTGATTTAATGGAAGAGGAAGCTAATTAATTAATAATAATTAATTAGTCTAGATAGAAAGGGGGATTAATTAATTAGAAATAATTATTTAATATATATAGAAAGGGAGATTAATTAATTATAAATAAATAATTAATCTAGATATAAAGGGAGTGATTAATGGAAGGTCATTAATTGGTACATTGGTTTGACAAAAGAGTTAATTAACTAGTGTAATGTCGCTAATTAATGGTGATATAAAAGGAAGTGTGCTATATTGATGATATGTCGTCAATTTGTGGGAAAGATGATAATTAGCGCAATTTAAGTATTTAAATTGCTCAGGTTAAATTATAGGTGTCTAAAGTTTGTCACCATGGGAAGGTCCCTACTTATATGCATTGTTGACTTTCTCACCAAGCAAGTCGATGCAACATTCCTACCATCCCGCCTCAATATCTCGGATGTTGAGTCATTCAACCAAACATGGAATCCTTTTCAATGCATTGGGTATCGTGTTGATATACATTTCCATCTCAAAGAACTTTATTTCATCTAATGACCACCTTTTCCTTGGTGTTGATCTTATCTCACTTGCCCTTTGAACCATCAAGCCACAGCGTTTCCATGCGGAACCCCCTTATACTTGACTCGGTGCCTCGGTCTCATCTCATTATTAACTCGATGGCTCATTATTTGACTCAGCCACATACATGGACTCACCCTGTAATGGCACCGAATCAATCACGCCGAGGATCTATGTTTTTCAACACTATAGACCCTATCTCGACTCGCCTCAAGATTTTTTCCACGTACCTCCATCATTCCACATGTTTGGCTTCCCTTTTAAATAAGTCGATCAACATTTAAATGTGCTAAGATGTCCCTCAATGCCAATTTTCCATATTTCACCTCGGGCTCAATCTATTTCCTATATCTTCAAGTGTCTGGTCCTTTCTCTTAAGCATCAACCTGATCTAACTCACCTCAAGATTGTGCATTGTTTTGATGACCCCACGTATGTCAAGTCATTCTATCATAGGCATTGATTTGGTTATTACTTCGGGCCCCACAACCTTTAACCATCGTCAAGTCCTTTTGCACGGGTCATTGAGCTCCTTGTGCCACCTAGAGGCCCTGCATAACTTAGGGTCTCCACTTTCCTTTGACCCTTTTTGAATTCCATTGAGTGGTCATGTGGTGATCCCATGCAACCCCATCTTTCTTGGGCCACTTGGTCACATTTCTCCACTATGCCCGTAATGGGATTTTCAATGACTTGGTGAGCTCAAACCAAACTCGTCGCCCCACCTCTACTTTGGCGAGTGATGGCAATGTCAACCCAATTGTTTGAATAGCTTGGCCCTTGCCTTTAACTCATATTTGATTTGGATGGCTCGACTCACCTATGATGGACCATTCTGAAATGAATCAGCCTCGAATTTTCTTTGTTGAGTTGAGTTTGCTGCCAAATCTTCCAACGATGCTTTTCTCAAGTCGATCTTTTTTTTCTAAGGAATCCCCTTTTTGCATACACCTACTTCTCTGCGAATTTTTTAAATTGGTTACATCACCCTTGATTTGATGAAAAATTTCCCCTGTAAGTGAGCTTGGTATAGAGCTTGGTGTCCTTCGATACCCAATGCTCATCCATACTACATTGAGATGGATTGATTTTGTAACTTAGTGTTTGGAAAATTTTCCCCATCATTCAACTCACCAATCCTAACTTGCTTAATCGAATGGCTTGGATCTTGCCGATGGATGGACTCATTGGCCATGACCCACTCACCATGGAGCCAAGTATTATGGATTATAATTAATTCCATAGCTTTCAACAAGATCTTGATTATGGTACTTCCGATGTGGCTTAAGATGTCATGCTTTGTTTAATAAGCCTAACTCGTCGATCTATACCACCGCTCAAAACGTGCCTAACACCACTCATAGTTGCATGAAGTATCTCCCCTTGAATCTACAACAAGTTCAAATTGGAGAAGTAAAAAGAGCCCAACCTTGAATTACAACCGGCGTGTTCGCAATGATGAGAGAGCTCGGGAACTATAGGGTTTGGGAAATTCGGTTTTAAATGCGGTTTGATGAGTAATCTTCAATAGCTCAATTCTTTATTTAAACAACTTGCCTAATTCCTTCTTCATACCTACATCTCGGTCTTAATATAATTTGATCTTGATGTATATTATTCCTTGAAGCTATAGTTCGGTCCTAATGCAGTGAACTTGATGAGTCCAAAACCATCTCAATGAAGTCCCTTTTTCAGCTCGGTGGTAATGCATGGATTTGAGCTTGGTCAAAGACCCAAATTGTAACCTTTCTAAAATCCATGTGATTTGGGATTCCTCATGTTCATGGGACTATGCAATGAGTGGAGATGCTTTTAGACAAAATGTTGGGTTTTTCCATCTCTTACTAAGTGTTGCAATTAATTAATGATCACAATAAGCTTGTTTGTTATCAAATTTCACTGGGGTAGTGAAATTAGATAACAGCTTGATTTGGTGACTCATGGGGGCCATTAGCTTGCTAAATGGAATGTGACCAGTATTATATTTGGTCCATATTATAAACAAATAGAACACATAAAAACACATAATTCAATTAATTCGGTACATATTATTCATGATTGATGAGTTACATATATAGATCAATTAACCCCTACAATGGTGGAGTCAAACATGATCTTCAATCCCTACATAATCTCAACCCCATCTCCTAATATCTCTCTAACATCCCTTTATTCTCTCATACAACTTTAGCTACGTGAGTTATTCTCAGAACTCACCAATATAATATAAACTAATTACAATTATATTATTAATATGAGTTCTATAAACTCATTATTAATAATATTATAATTTATTTAATAATGTTACACAATATTTTGGTAACATTCACTCCCCTATTGTTAACATTATTAACTCCCAATATACACTCCCCTAATGTTGACATGGTAAAACATAACTCCTTTTACTGCAACATGTTGCACGGGCTTGCCTCATAATCTAGATCAAAGAAAGGTGTGTAAACTTCCAACTGGCTGATTGTCTTGCTACACATGACCAAAACTATGCGAAGGAACACATCCTGCATTTACTCCATGAAAATAATGCACTCGACATTCCATTGGTGGATCATCTTCATAAAGAAGGAAGGTAGTCAAAGGACCACTACATCAATAAAATTTTATCTACCTTTTTACATATGTGGTTTTACGGATCTAGCTTTTGACCCTTTCCAAATCTATGAGTGTTACAATAAACTTAGAGACATACTCTACAATATTTTCTTCTAGGAGGTTACATATAGGAATTTCTCACACATTACAATTGAACAGGAATGTGACATCTGTTCTTATTTTTAGAAAATAAACACACAACTAAAAAAATGAAATGCCACAACACCATTATGCGGCCCCTGTCGCTTGCGGCTTGCGAGAGGTCACTGATTGACCTCCTTCCTCTATTGCCTCCTTCCTCCATGTGTCTATTGCTACCTCAGCTGGATTTGATCATGAGGCTCAATTTAAATTGATGGACGTCGGTTACCACTGAAAATGCATCCGTAAGGAATTTTTTATTTAAAGTTTTAAAACTATTTACGACTCACAAAATTGGAAGACAAATAAATTTTGACTCTTATACAAAAAATGACAATACTTTACTTACAATAAAATGTCTAAAAACCATTTCAACAAAATGACGATAACATGTCATGGAAACAAAATAAAAGAAAAAACACTTTATAACAACTTTTATGACACAAAACTACTATTAAAAAACTTACATTTATATATAAAAGTAAAAGACTTAAATACAAAAATATCAAAACTTTAAAATAACAAAATAAAATAAAAGACTTAATTTAAAATACCCAAAACTTTAAAAACTATAATTCATATAAAATAATAACAAAATAATATAAAAGCCTAAACACTAAACAATACTACAGAAACTAATGTATTTTCTAAAAGTAATACATATAATTACTTTTTAGTTTAAAATGATTAACAAAAAAGAAAAAAATATATATCAAAAATAAAATATAGAATCAATCTGCAAACCTTTTAATATACATTTTTTAATGACTCAACTTTATACTTTTGACATTAAACAAAATCTTTTAATAAGTCAATGATCTATATAATTTTTTATTATAAAAATTGACTTTAATTATTGTGTGATCTACACAATAACACAAATACCAAAACAATGCAATACTAAAAACATTAATAATAAAAATGTTCAATGACTCGACACTTGGAAGATCACTAGGTGTAAACAACATGAATGTGGGTATGAATGCATACATCTATAATTTCTTTATCAGTTGAGCTTAATGGTGTACTGATTATTGAAGAAACCATGTTTGTCAAAAGATAAATGACTTGATTGATATACAAATCGCCTTCAAATGTAAATTTCAGTCTTTGCTTGGATATGTGAATATATTATAGGATAGAAGTCATGAGAGCGGGTGCATGAGATGCTAAGCGAGGTGAGGTAGATTTCAATGCATTGACTAGATCAAACTGATTCAAAAATCCAAAGTCAAGTTGGATCTGCAACAATAAAATAAATGGATCTCGGGAATTACAAGAATTAGAACGACACACGCCTCTTCATTGAAATTACACATAGGTCACATGTTTGACCGACCATGCTCGATACCAAATATTATATTTGGTCCATATTATAAACAAATAGAACACATAAAAACATAGAATTCAATTAATTCGGTACTTATTATTCATGATTGATGAGTTACATATATAGATCAATTAACCCCCCTACAATGGCGAGTCAAACATGATCTTCAATCACTACATAATCTCAACCCCATCTCATAATATCTCTCTAACATTCCTTTATTTTTTCATACAACTTTAGCTACGTGATTTTTCTCGAACTCACCAATATAATATAAACTAATTACAACTATATTATTAATATGAGTTCTATAAACTCATTATTAATAATATTACAATTTATTTAATAATGTTACACAATATTTTCGTAACAACCAGTTGTTTGTATCTTTCCATTGGGCATGGAGTCTTGCTACATTTTCTCTCGGGAGTCATCAAGATCTTTTCCTTCATTGATTTTAGTTTCTCTGCATTTTTTTGTTTTGAAGTTTCAAATTGTTACCTACAACTATGATTTTGTTACTACAAGGTGGAGGGCATGGTGCACTATACTACCTGGAGAAACATGGACAAAAACTATGTAAAAATAACAAATCATACATGTCTCGAGTAATACATGCGAGTGTACAAAAGAACTTCTTTGGTTGAAAACAAACCTACTCCTAGCCTACGCTAACCAAAGAAATGGGAAGCTAAATGAATCGACATTGGTGATGAGAAGTAGCTTGCCTTCGTCATAATTGGCATCCATGTGGATGATTTGGTACTAAGCACAACTATGGTTAGGATTGAAATATTGGCTGCAAACTGGTTCTCCACTCCATGTATCAAGGTATCAACTAAGATTAGAACAAATACCTCCCTCATGCCTCTCGTTATTTAGTTGGTTGTGGGAGACATTGTGGTTGATCATTGACACGTTGATGCTCTTCTTCATGCTCGAAGTAAGCATGATTGTTTATGGATTCTCCCTTGACTCTAATGAATCTAAGTATCTTATTGGGCAAGGTCTGGTCCATCAAATTTTCCCTTGCTAGGGACTCCAACTTCAATAAGAAGGTCTTCTTGCAGACTTTCTTAGAAAAGGTGATTGTCTCGTGATTTTTTTCTCTTCTTACATGTCTACAGACAACTAATGTCCCCTTTGAGTGAATGGTATGGGAAATGTGGTAGCTTCTTTCTCCTTCCCCCTCGTAGGATGTTGGAACTCCTCTTCAATCTATAGCTCATTGTGATTTCTTGCAACAACTAATGGAGTGATTCTTGGATCATTGCAATCAACAACAAGTTGTTTACTTGAGAGTTCCTCCTCCATCAAATCAGATTTTCCAAATGAAAGTAAAAAACTTTCAATGATTTCTTGCTCATTTAGTGCCTCTAAATCTGATTTTCCTTCTTCCATGTGCTCGGCTTCTATGTAGTAGGTTGTTGAAAGACATATGAAGGACCAGCCAGGATATTGATTTCTATGGGATTTTCTCCACCAAATCATTCCTCTAAATCAGACAAACAATCAAATACTTTGTTTTCCTATTGTGACGAAGAATCTTTCTCTCCCATTGTGACCTCCATATTTTCAAATTGTTCACCCTAGTCTTCTTCCTCTTCGAACACGAAGTTAGTAAGCTCAAACTTATCCTCCAAACCATAGTTTTGAAAGGATGAGGAGGAAGAAGGAATTGGAACCTTTGCATGATTCACTCTACACTCAAAGACTCTGAACCTGCATGATTCTCTTTTATGGTATAAGGCTCTTTGTGCTTAGTTGCAACATTTGAAAATGCTTTCAATGGATTGCTGCAACCTTCTAAGAGTGATGCAAGCTCTTGGAAAGCTAAGAAATGAGGGTCACTACACTGACTTGATATACCTTGCACACTTGGGAATTTCTTGTCACTTGCATGTACATGACTTTATTTTGGTTTTTATTGCTGACTTATTCTCCCCTTTTCTGATTTTTCAGCTAGTAATGGATCAACAATTTATATAAATAAAGTGTCATCATTGTGGTCACTACACTTGGAGGAAATTGATTGTTGATCTTCATTAATTTGCTCTAGCTCGCCTTGCTACAATTTCAATTTTCTTATCTTGTTTTGAGACGTCAACTCCCACCGAAGGCTTAACCATTAGTGGTATTTGCTTTATATTAAATTTAGCAACCCACTCTTTCAATTATTTTTCCAAATCCTCCTTGATAGGATTGTTAGCTGTCTTCTCCTCTTGTTCACTAGTTTTCAAATTCTATTCTTTGGTTTGTTTAACCATCAAGGGATTTTTTCCAATACCAAATCTAAAATCCAAACTTTTCAAGTTATTTGGTATTTCCCTTTCACTAGGTTCTTCTTCTTGTTTCCCTTGGATGGTTTTTGGTTCTCATCTTTCCACCATGAACTTGCAAGAGGAGGGGTGGGTTAGGTAACAATTAATCTTTGCATTGTTTTTGGAGGTGGTAGAAGTGTAAATTCTTGCTATTGTGGAAGGTAAGGTTCCTTTGGAGGAAAAATCATAGAAAATTCTTAGTGGGATGGGAGATTAGATGGTGAAGAATGTGAATCCACAAATAGGAAACAACCGGATGGCATTCATCTAGAGATTGCATGAGTGGAGGCATAGGGAAGCTATATGATGGTGATTTCATGGCTTCCCATTGACATGTTTGGATAACATTAGGTTCACAAACCTCCCTCATTTTAATCCATTCCCCAACTTGAGTCAATACTTTAATTATAAATTGAAGTTTTTTGGGGGATTTAACTTACTTGGAAAAGATCTAGTCCATGGATATGGGACATTGAAACCAATTTCAGCTACTCTTTTCATCTCCTTAGCTCTAATCAATACCATGCTATGCTCCAGCTCTTGAACCTTGCTTTGTAAATAAACATCTCTAGGCATAGGATAACCTCCATGTTCCACATATTGGTGTTCTATAGTTGTTGCATACTCTGGCATATAACTATATTGATTTGCATCTTGTTCTTGTGAGTATGCATACTTAGATTGATTGTAATCATAGAATTGGTGCGAGAGATGTCGATAATAACATTTGAATGAATATTGCAAGCCCAAAGATGGATTACATTGATATGGTTGTTGCTGTAAATATGAATTCCACGTGGGGAATGAAGCCATGATTACACAACTTCATGAATGGAAGAATATGGAAGGACGTGGAAAGAAATATGAATGAAAATGGAAAGAAGGAAGGAAGGTCTACAACTTTAGATAAATGGGTTGTTTGGACAAAATGGAGTCATTAGGTATGTTTTGTAAATTCTCCCAAAGCTAAAATTTTAATAGGAACACACCAACCTATTAAAATTAAAATTTGATGCAAATGTAAATATGCACTATGCCTAATGATCTTAACTTCCTCTCGATTCCTGTTGACAATTTTTGCACTTGTGTAAAAATGGGCAGCTCAAAAATTTTGTTATGATGGATGGCATTGGTGAAGTGAACCTAAGCTAGGGGAGTTTCTTTTAGTTCGTGTTGTTTATGTTGAATTAATTAATGATTACATGAAATTTGTAGCTATGTGTGTTATTACAAAATGTAACAGATCACATAGTCTGTAATTTCATGACTATCTTCAGCAAAAGAACACAAAGCCCCAAAGGAAAGATGTGTTATCTTGATGAAGACATTGAATTGTAGAATAGATGAATTGTTAAGCTTTGGAACAACAATCATAACTGTAGATTGCAGCAATTAGAGTTCATTACTAAATGTTACAGGTATTCTTTAAGGTTCTTTCCTTCATGATTAAGACATTCAATTATATTATTGAGTTGTTTAATTCATCATACAATCCATATAGAAAGATGAAATGTAAAAAGAAATAAACAACTCAATTCAAGAACTTAATGTTTTATTCATAAGGAATTTCAAATGTTCCCACACAAGCCATGGGATGTAACTGAAAAGTAAAATACAACTACTGAAGTAAGAGGTACATATGCATGAAAAATAAAGTAGAAGAGTATGAATGAACCCATCATTTCCTTGGGGATTTCTTTCATTGCGGTTGATGTATTTCAGCTCCATCTTTCTTCCATCATCATCTTCGATGCTTTGGCGAAAGCACTGCACTACTGAAAAATAAAAAGAGAAAACTATCAATTATGAGCTCAGGGTTAATCCATATTCCTATACTATCCAAATTGCAGATGGATCTCTTAACAATAGGAGATATAAATTACATGAAGATCAAAGGCACAATTGATAAAGTACTTTTCTGTAACAACATACATGATTTACTCACTCAGAAATAAGGAGAGAGAAGAAAAGAAAAACCATGGAACATAAGAGAGGCCAAAAATCCTAAATATTTTCTAACTATTTTCTTAAGTGTATAGGTACAAGTTACAGTCAAGAAGAAAATAAATCATGTCTTACAGTCCTCACTGTTAGATAAAGATTGTAGAGTTCAATGACTTCTATCCTATGGTACATCAAGATTGGAATAAATCACAAGTACATACTGGTATGAAGGAAGAATGCAACTCAAAGTTTAGTAGCTATTCTAGAAATAGAAGAAGTTACAGCAGCGAGATCGAGGAGAGACTGACACACTTACTTTCACTCAAAGATAAAGTACATGTTTCAGAATACAACTCAAAGGTGAAGTAGAAGAATCATAATATAAAGGCTGAAGTTAACTGGAAAGATAAGATTATAGCTGAAACAAAATAAAAGAAGGAAATCTAAGAAAATTTTGATAAGGCTTCACCATGTAAAATTGACATTTTAAATTTTCCATCATGCATATTAAAGTTGTAATGAAGATCAAATATAGTATTTAAGAAGAAAAGAAATGGAACTATACTTTTAGTCATCAAGGTGAAGGACTTTGGAGCACTCATTATAGCTTAACAACTAAAGAAAATGGAGTTTCAAGGTAATCTTACCAAGTACAACCATTCTAGAAGTACAATTTTCAAATGAAGCAAATATGAGTGCACATAAAATATCAAGGAAGTACAGCTATTTAAGAAAGGAATCAGATCAAGAAAATATTAAGATCAAGTTCATTACAGTCAACTGAAGGAGATCCAATTTATCAAACAGTCATGCTTTACCAGCAGAATCAAATAGGTACGGTTTGAAGAACAAAATCATTGTTTCAGCATGTCTAGAATTTAATGGTCAGTTACAAGATTTAAAACAATTTGTTATGAATATACAAAGAAAGTAAGTGAACATGTTCAGAAGATAGAAGTTTTCAGATGACTCTGATACACTCATCTAGACAACAAAGAGCCAAGATAAATCAACCAAGGAGGCTTAAAAGGTGAAACAGAGCATAAATATGGAGAGTTTTCAGAAGCAATAAGAACTGACAAGGATAAGATACAGATGTAGACTTAGAGATAATGTAATTTCCCAGATTTTACAGGTATGAACAGAAATTCACTAAGGAGTGCAAATATGTCAAAACATAAATGAGAATGGTGAACAATGCTATGATGAGTGGAAGTAATGTCATCCCCGAGCCATGATTAACAAAATCAGGACAATGAAGAATGATTAGAGGAAGCTCCAAAAGGAATCAACTCACAGAAAGCTCATACAAGAGAAGAATGTAAAAGAATCCATCTCAGAACTTGAAAAGCTAGTGGAGAAGGCATCTACAGTTTTAGAACATAGAATCTCCATCTTCAAGAAAAAGAATGGAGTAAATACCCATATCAAAGGAGGAATACCAGATCTGAGTTGTTTAAAAGCAACGATTCGAGCCACAAAAGGAAAATATATATGCAGATACAAATCTAGAAAATGGGTCATTCATACATAACCACTACATGTTCATCTAAGTTTTGTAAAGAACTCAAAGGAATGAATGCAAGTAGCAAGTAAATAGAGCCCATTTAGTGTTCAAAACACAAACACAAGTAGAGGAGCTTTGAATAAGAAAACTCATGCATATCCAGGTTAAAGAAAGATTCAATTACTTTAGAAATTTGTCATTCCCATTGAAATCAGTTTCAAGTTGCAGTATTCGAGGAAGAAAGGTATAGATCCTGGCTTTGATAAAAAAACCCATTAATGGGTATCAAGAAATCAAAGTAAGAAACAAGAACTCACCGATTAAATTGGAGCTATCAAACCCTCGAAAGATCATCAAATTCAAAGTAGAAAAACGAGGACCCAGAATGAGTCTCAACTTGAAATCTCCAAGGAACCACAAAATCACAAAGATAATGCCAAAAAGAATGAAGTATCAGTATCTTGAAATTCAAAATGGAAATGATGAAGTGGTTGTAATGCTTAGAGATCAAGACTTACCATCCCTCATCAAATAGTGATGCACATAGCAAGAGAACCGAGCTCGACAGAGGTTGACAATGGCAGCCATTCTTTTACTACAGAAGTAAACAAATCTTGAAAGGAATAGAAATGGTGTCCACAAACCTCAAATTTTTTTCGCAGAATCGAAAATGTATTCACAATCGGGAACCGAGCTTGAGGGTTACCCTAAAAATGACGAACATCAACCATTCACTCATAAAACTCAAAAGAGATCGAGGTGATAAGATACAGATGCATGAAGGTATAGAAACAAGACAAACCTCACAGATCTAAGCTCAAACCCATGAAGACGATGGCCACTTTTTGCTATAGAAAATTTGTAGAAGCTCAAAGAAATATCCATAGTGGAAATAAAGTTTCAGAACTCAAATATCGAGCAAGGAACCATAGAACAAAGTTTTCACGTTCACAGAAAAAATCGCAAAGACCAAAGAATAACACAATTCCGAGCTTCAAGTTCTCAACAATGGCAGCCATAAGACCCTGCAGAGAGTTCAAAAGAAGCAAGAATGATAGAGAACCATTTTTGTAAAGGAGCCAAGCTCGAAAGGCTTCAATAATGGCGTTGAGCTGAAAATTTTCCAGTGGCTTCGCCGCAAGCTAGAAAACCAAATGAAGTGATCATTAAGGTCGATTGACCTTTACCACATGAGCTTGAGAGATGAGTTAAATGAAACTCAACCATAGTCAGAGAATCAAAGGTAGAGAAGAAAAGGTACGCAAGATCAATGTCCTCAAATCAATCTCCAAAATCAATGCAAACCACCATGGTCGGATGCCACCGACCACCTTAATTGCAGGGTTGAAACCCTAACCATGGGTACGAGATCGACGGCCTAAGATCCAACAGTACAGAGATCAACGGATTGAAATCAATTACAACTTTCAAAGAAAACTCGACCTGGGTTTCATATGCCACCAACACAATGATAAAGGGGTGAGTCATCATCATGAGGGGGCCAACCCATATTATATTAAAATTATTGCATTTGACATATCAAAAGGGGATCTCAACTATAGTCCGAGCACCGAATATTCCAAAATGCCGACCAAATCATGTTCATACAATGATCACCCAAAAGGTAAAGTATAACCTTATTCCATTCAAAATGCAAAAGCCGACAAGTAATTGCATGGTCATGTGTTAATCAAAGGTGGCCGAGTATGGCATGGTAGCCTTTTACAAAGTAACTCCATGTGTTTTCTAAAACCATGGTAATGTGCTAAGTCCACAAGAGTGGCCAAACCCAACGAATACAAGTGCTCACAGCCACAGGTGGTCCCCACTGATTGTGATGGATTGAACATGACTTGGAATGCAAATTTTTCATGTGATCACAAGGGATAGAGCAGAGGTCAACATCAGAATGCAAGCAACCTTTTGAAGACTTGATTACCTTATTTTTCACAAAATAAGAGTTGATTATGATTGCACATGTGCTCCCAGTGGTCCCCACAAAGTGAGGTGAATAATTTTTGCTAAGTATTGGAGATCAAAGGTATTTATTTTCTTGCACAGGAGTATTTTTGCATACCTTCACAAAAGGACAAAACAGACAAGAAGACAAATTTGCATACACAAGGAGACTTGCTCATCAAGCAAGATTTATTATTAGAAAATTATTCACCCATGCTTTTTCTTAAAAATAGGATAGTCAAATTTAGTTTGACTGAGATGTAATCAATGGCTATTAATGCCTCTTTGTATTAGCTTGCTTTATTTTATTCATTTATTTAATAGATAAAGGATAAAAATAGGATGCATGGGCGAGTAAAATTTTAGCCTATTTTTAGGAAGGGTGGGTGAGTCAATTTTGCTATATATTGTGTGCCTTGGCAAAGCACAAAGGGAGGAATTTTAGATACATGAGTGCTAAAGCATATTTTACAAAATTTTCCCTGTGAATGAGAAGTATTTTCTGCCTTTCCAATTATTTGTAGCCTTGTGTATGTCCCATTAATCTCGTGAATGTTGAATTTCCTAATTAATCATCTTACCCTATTTCAAAATTCAAGTAATTTCGCATGATATTAATGTGTATGTTTAAATTAATAGTATTGTTATGATACTTTCCCTCAATACATCAAAGTGTTTGCCTTTAATATTTTATAAAAACTATTGGCTTGTGCATCAAGAATTCATCCTCATATCAATTATGCATGTAATTATTCAAATACCTCATACAAGTTTGGTGTATCACCTCATTATAAATATTTTTATAGTCTTCTTTTACCCTCATACCCCAAAAAATTAGTTTAAGATACATCAATAAGCAAACGACCTTGATCTGGAGACTCAACTCAAAAATAGGTATACCCGTAGATCCGAGGTGTTTCCATTATATTTACAAAAGAGAGAGATCAATTTCGCAAGCTTAGAACATGTGCAACTGTTGGAAAATAATGAGTTTGGTAAACCCTTAATGTATATGGGTCCATCACTAATATATAGGTTAATATTTAATAATATGAAATATTTATATTTCTATTATTAAATATGCTAACCTAGGCATATACTTTAGGTTAAATATTTAATATCATGAAATGATTATATTTCTAATATTAAATATTATAAACCTAGGTGTATATGTCAACCGTTTAGGTTTAAAAGGTGGGTCAAGGGACATACATGATCACATTATATAAAAAAGACTTCTCATTTGATATATTCGGAAAATATATCAAAGGTGTGCAAATCAAGTGATTTGTTTTACCCTTGGTAAATAGGGTTTCAAAGGAGGACGTGATCTTATTGGATGTAAAATCAGTTCTCGAAGTAAAAGGTTATTTTCAAAGTGATTTTTACCCTATTGGGGTTTTCCACTATAAATATTTTGTCACCTATGTTATTTATTTTCTATAAGTATTTTCTTTATTTACTTATGTTATAATGTAATCTTTATTTAAATATTTATTGTAACATTACGTAATATGTAATTATTTTTTTGGAGATTAATGTGTGCATAGGTGAAAGGGGCTTCAAATATTTACTGCGTGAAAGTCACATACGAAAAAGAAAGGATTTATTACTATATGAAATAATTTTCATATTTTCTATAATTTCAAATATTTGCAAAGTTAAATATTTGGAAGGTAAATCCATATCTGTGTTCTTTGTTTCCCCTCTAAAAGGATTCAATTTGAAAAACTATAGTTTATAGTTAATCTATAACTATATCCTATATAATTTGAAAACTATATTATTATTTTTAAATAAAAATATATATAATATAGAATAAGGTTTATATAATAATTTATATAAACATCATATTAAAATTTATATAGTTTTGAAAAAAATTATATATTAAAAGCCTTAAACCATATTAAAATTACATGGGATTGAGGGAAGAGTCAATGAGACCATATTCTAAGCCTAAGTTTAAATCATATTTAAACTTAACTTATAAATCTAGGCATATATAGTTTAAAAAGAAAGAAACAAACCTAAGTTTGAATCATATTTTATATATATGGTTATTTTAAACCGCTTAAAATATAAATTTTATTAGATTTGGTTTATATATGTTTAAAAAAACTAAAGTGCTTACTTTTTTAGTAAGAGGGCCCGTGTTTATTTCTTGGCCATGAAGGGATTACTTTTAAATCTTAATACTTATTAAATAAAACCTAACATGTGTCCCTAACCATTTATATTATCCATGTAAGGGGGCGACCCTATTCATTTAGATCTTATAGTTTATAAAAACTATATAAATAAACCTATTTAAAGGTTTTCTTTTATATAAGAGTGAGAGTGGAGAATAAAATGAGATAATATCTCAGGTATAAATGTGGAACTCTCAAGTATAAATGGAGAATTAAAAAAAGGGGCTAGTTTATTGGTGGCCCACGTGAAATGTGGTAAATATTTATTAAAATATTGGTAGTTATAGCAGCATAAAATTTTAAAAAAATTTAGCGTGAGGAATTATATAAAACATTTTGCAATATTTCCATAGTTTTAAATGTGTGTGGGGTAAAATTAAGAGTAAATGAAGGAGAAGACAAGGTGTATGAAAATAGGGATTTCAATTTATTTCATTGGTCGAGTGAAATAATTTGTCTCTTTTGTAAAATATGCGAGTTAATCTATACTCTCACAAATCTACTTACACTGGTAAAATTCTTTTAACCTCGTCTATGTCTTTTAAATCCTTTTAATAAGGGTTATGTGTTTTTATATAAAAATAATATACTATAGTTAATAATTTTTATGAGTCATATATTATTTTTATTTACATTCTATAAACTATATACTTTTTTTAAGTATATATATTTTTACATTATAAATTATAATAGGTTATTATAATGTATTAAAATATAACCTTCCTAATATTATACAGAAGAAGAAATTATGGAATTTCACATTCTGGAAATACATAGCAAGTTTTATCTTCATTAAATTTGATGGTCAAATGACCATCATGGTAGACCAAACATAAGACAATATGACGGTCATTTAGACGTCAAATTTAAGCTCGTAGGTTCTAGGAAACTTTCATTGTGTTAAAATTGACGGTCAAATGACCGTCACAATAGACCAAAAAAGCCATTATGACGGTCATTTAGATGTCAAATTTAAGTTGGTCAGATCTTTGTCTATATTTTTTTTTCAAAAATTTGATGTTGTTATGCATTCTTAGGGGTCTCTTCTTCACTTCTATATGGTCGGAAATAATTTTTATATAAATCTGGGGTATAATGCAGAGCCCTTTATAATACGGATTATTATTTTGATCATGGGAGGTTAATTAGTATGCATTGTAATGACAAAATTAGTTATGATCAAATAGTTTCTTTAGATCTGATTCTATTAAAAGTGTTATTTTTATTGATAAATATGTATCTAACTCTGTGGTACATTGTATATTATAATGGGGTGTGTTTTACAGGTTTAGGAAAATAATGATGTCCAACTATTTTTGTCTTGACAAAACCTAGATCCTGAATGAAACCAACTACAACATTTGGGTCAAAATAGAATTTATGGCGAGGAAACTCTGACGAATGTTTCTAGATTTGAGGTTGCTCCCCAATTGATGTCAAGCAACTATAGATAACATGAATGCATTCTTGCAACAAATGTAAGATAATCTTTCTATGCAATGTGAACGATGAGTACCTTCTACACATTGGTAATATTGAACATCCGAAAGAGGTATGGACACAACTAGTATCCATGCATGAAGGATGCTTGGTATATCAAAGATAGTAATGAGAGTATAATAGCTGAAGGAATTCAAAGAAATGATCTATATATTTTTATTATTTCTCTTCTCGCATCTTGTTTTATATTTTAGAATTTAAATAATTCAAAACTATGGCATGAAAGGTTAGGACATGTTAATTATCAAAGTTTATATGAAATGTATCGATATAGTCTAGTGAAAGGTTTACATGTGTTATCTTCTACTCTTGAATTTACTTCACTAAATACTTCTAAATAATAGTTTTGATTCCGATTTAGTAAATGGTCATGATGATGTTTTGATGCTATCGATGTTTTTTAAACTTTTATCTTCCTAGATAAGAAATTAAATGGGACTCAATCTATGTTAGAAAAATCAAATCCTATTAACCTTAGGAAAATGACCAGAAGCCATCATATGTATCATGCATTAATTACCTTGTATGAACTTGATCGTGAAGTATTATAGGGTCTAGGTGGATATACACAGTAAAATATAATGGTGATGGTAGTATTAACAAACATAAAGCTAGACTTATTGCTAGAGGTTTCACTCAGAAACTTGGTATTGATTATGTTGAGACATTTCCTGTAGCTAAAATGAGTATTGTTAGGGCCTTATTTGTAATTGCCGCTCAATTTGGGTGGAAAATCCACCAAATGGATAAGAAAATACTTTTTTGAATTGCAATTTAAAAGAAAAACTTTACATGTTTCAACCTAAAGGATTTGAAGAAACTGGTAAAGAAAACTATGTTTGTAAGTTGATAAATCCTTGTATGGTTTAAAACAAGCTCTTAGAGCTTGGTATGTGAAAATTGTTTCCTTCTTTAAACTGTTAGGTTTTGTTAATTATTATTCTAACAATGATATATTCACTAAGCAATAAGGCTCGCATATTATCATTATATGTATATATGTTAATGATTTGCTTATGTCTAGTGACAATTCTGATTTAATTCATAGGATTAAAGAGAAATTGAAGCAGTAATTTGAAATGAATGAGTTAGGTCTCTCACATCATGTTATTTGTATGATTGTATTTCATTCTATTGTTATTTTTCAAAACACAATATGCAACCATTGTATTGAAAAAGTTTCTTATAATTGATTGTAAATCATTTTCTACTTCAATGGAAGTTAGAATAAATATTGATCATAAATCTACATATGAAAAAGGTTGATCCTATTTTATATATGTTGTTAGTTGATAGTTTGATTTATCTAACTATAACTAGATCAGATATTTCCTATACAAAAGGAATTACTTCAAAGTTTATGCAAGAACCTTTTTAGACATCATTGGAATCTTATAAAAGGAATTTTTAGATATTTAAAAGGAACAATTAATTATGGATTGCATTATAATAAGAATGAAAATGCTATCTTATATGGATTTTTTAATTCTAACCATACGATGTTGTGTTATAAAATATACTAGATATGTGTTCAATTTTTTTCTTTGTAGGAACCATTACTTGGAATAACAAATACAATCAACGGTCTCCAATTTTTCTACTAAGACAGAGAGAAATACAATGAAAGAAGTAAAGAAGCCAGTGGTGGCTGTAATGGCTATTGGTAAAGATACACATGGAAGCTAAAGGAAGTATTTATCTTCTATGTGGTGGTCAAATTTGTATTACTCTTGATTAAGAATCCAATTCAACATCGAGAGGACAAAAATATTGAGATACATATACCCTTCACCCGTGAAAAGGTGCAAAGTGATGAAATAAATCTCAATTTCATGTTGATGAAGAGTATGTTGTCGACATCTTCACAAAGTTCCGAGTGTTGCAAAGTTTTGTCACTTTCATGAAAAGCTTGGATTGTCGAAGTTTCCATAGAGGGGGTGTGCATAATAATGTCACCTCCTAATAGAACTTGGTTTTTATAAAAATACCTTCAGGCATTTATAAAAGAACTTTCGCAAGTGTAAAAAGACCTTCGAGTATGTATACCTCCTTGACTTATTTTTTAGAAAGAAGTGTAGAAAGATCTAAAGGCAGTCTTGATAAACTCTTTAGTGTTATTGAGTTTACTAGTAAACATCCAAGTAAAAACATATTGTTAAGGAGGTCCTTGGTTTTAAAAGGATCCTATATACTTGGATTCAATAACCTTTAATGAGAACCCTGTGAGAACATGTAAAACTTAAAAATTATACTTAGCCATTGATCATGGTATGATATTTGGGATTCCAAATCCTTTTGTATCAAAAGGTAAATTGAGTATAATGAAGGTGTTATAATTCCTTCAACTGATATTCTAGCCTAAAAACTTTATGGTTTAAGGATTGTAAATCTTATAGTGTACCATGGGTAGGTAATATATTGGCATATGTTATGTTATTTCACTTAACATTAAGGGGAGTGTTGGAACATAATGATTAAGTTGTTTGTGCCAACCCTTAATTTATATGCGTCCATTATTAATATATAGATTAATATTTAATAATATGAAATATTTATATTTATATTATTAAATGTGTTAACCTAGGTATATAATTAGGTTAAATATTTAATATCATGAAATGATTATATTTCTAATATTAAATATTATAAACCTAGGTGTATGTGTTAACCATTTTAGGTTAAAAAGGTGGGTCGGGGAGACATACCGATCATCTTATATAAAAAAACTTTAGGTCCTCATTTGATATATTCGGGAAATATATTAGAGGTGTTCAAATCAAGTGATTTGGTTTTACCCTTGGTAAATAGGGTTTCAAAGGAGGAGGTGATCAAACCTGGATGTAAAATAAGTTCTCTAAAGTAAAAGGTTATTTTCAAAGTGGTTTTTACCCTAATGGGGGTTTCCACTATAAATATTGTGTCACATGTGTTATTTATTTCGTAATTATTTCTTTAGTTACTTATGTTATGATGTAATCTTTATTTAAATATTTATTGTAACATTATGTAATATGTAAGTTGATTAAATCGTATTTATTAGAATCCTCAAATTCTAACACAACCATCTTTCTACAGGTGCACTTTCGATAGATAACATTCACATTGGGCATGCTTATAACTGTTATCACCAAATCATAACACCCCCGAAAGGCCTAAGTTTTAGTGTGGAATTTGGTGTAATTTGTGTAACATTGGGTCATCTCTCAAGTTATGGGACTTGCGGGATTGAGATGACCCTCAAAAGAAGGATGGTTTATTCTCCTAAAATACCTACCATAATCTACTCCTAATGCGGGTAAGAAAACTAAACCTAATCCCCTCTTGTAACATTCAAAGGGACCAAGGAGAGAATGCATAAAAATAAACCTACACTAAAAGAAGTGATACACTAGAAAAGGAGGTGATTAATCACTATCCAAGTACCTAAAGTAGAGAGGGTGAGAAAAGGAGAGAGTGGACAAGATTCGCCAAAACGGAGATGGGATTCACACAAACACCACTTCAAACCCATTAAACACACCTCCCACAAACTTGAGATAAACATTAGAATATGCATAGTATACCCTGTAATGAAGAAAGGCAAGTAGAGATAAGAAAACAAGTAAATGATGGAAAAAATGTCACAAAACACATAATATTGCTCTAATAAGCATGCAGTAAAAAAACAATGGGAAATAGGTAAGAAAATGTCATTACAAATCTTGGGAAGAAGGATTAAGCTCCATATTCAACCCTAGTAGAGAAGAAAGAGAGAGGGGCAAAAGGAAGAATGACTAACTCCCTTATAAATGAGCCCAAGATTATAATTTATAGAATGAGAAGAGGGAGAGAATGAAATCCCGAAATTTCCTTTTCAACCACTTGCAAGATGCAATAAATGAGTAAAATTAATGGTATTTTTCTTGTAAAATGTTCCCCATGTTGTCCCATAACCTCGCAATGAGAGAAAAAATGATTGCACCTGTCCATTTAATGTATTCTCAACCACCACCACCAACAAAATTGAAATGGTCTCATTTCTTGTAAAATTCACCATCAAATATTCATCAATCCTTGAATTTCTTAATTATTCTACATTGGTATTGTATCCATGATTCCAACAAGTATTCATTTGTGTAATTTTGTTGAGAATTTCTCAAGATATGAGCTTCTAAGCATAAATAGTTATTTAGTGTTTGCCAAGTTTTCTCGATCTTTATTGGACTAAAAATTATATTATTTGGCTGGAAATTACATTTTAAATAATTTTCTCTCTTTCCAATGTTTTTCATATCCTTTTGAAATGATTTTTGCATTTAAAATTTGGGCCCCACTACTTTGCTTGCATTTCTAGTGCGGGTGGGTTTGATGTTTAATGGAAACATGCCAACTCGGTCAAGTTGACTCTCTCTCTCTCTCTCTTCGACATTCTTGACTACCTACATTGGGTTATATCATACACCGATCAGTTTGAACACGGGGAAGCTCCCCGATTATATGCACCATTGATTTTATCGCTAAACAACTCGATGTCACATTCCTACAATCCCGACTCACAAGACCTTAGAGGTAGATTCATTCAACCGAACATAGAATCCTTTCAATGCATCGGTAACCATGTCGTTATGTGTTGTCGATTCGATGGATTTATTACATCCATCGACCACCTTTCCTTGGCTCCGATCTCACCTCACCTACCCACCGAGCCATCAAGCCACATCATTTCCACGTGGAACCCCCTTATACTGAATCGGTGCCTCGGTCCCATCTCATTGTCAACTCGAGTGGCTCACTCATCCACCTTGCATTAACAAATATATGGACTAACCCTATATTAACACCAAATCACTCTATTATGGGACTCTATGTTTTCAACACTGTTGACCATATACGAATCGCCTCGAGCTCATAACCACGTCCCTCTACCTTTCCATGTGTTGGTCTTCCCCTTTTAATATGTTGATCAAGATTTCAATGTGTCGAGATGTCCCTTAATGCCAAATCCTTGTATTCCACCTTGGGCTCGATGTGTTTCTTATCTCTTTGAGTGATGAGCTATTTCACTTAAGCGTTGACCCGATAAAACTCACCTCGATCTTGTGCATTGTGCGGTAACCCCAAGTGTGTCGATTCATTCCATCCTAGGCATAAAGTTATTTATTGCTTTAGGCCCCACACCCTTTAACCACTATCGATTCCTTTTACATGGGTCATCAAGCTCCTTGTGCCACACGGAGGCCCCGCGTAACTTAGGGTCTCCAATTTCCTTTGACCCTTTTAGAACTATGTTGAGTGACCATGTCATGATCCCACGTAACCCTATCTCACTCGGGCCACTTGGCCACATTTATCTGCTATGCATACAATGGGATTGTCAAGGACTCACCAAGCTAAAAACACTCACACAACCCACCTCTCTGTGGCCAAAGGTGATTTTGATCCATTCATTTGAACAACTCGGCCCTTGCCTTTTACTCATCTTCGATTTGGATGGCTCGAGTTCCTTTGGTGATGGAACTTTCCAAAACAACTTGACCTCCAAATTTTCTTCATTAAGTTGAGTTCACCTCTAAGTATTCCAACCATGCTTTTCTCGAGTAAATATTCTTTGTGTTTGAGAAATCCCCATGGGAATACCCCTACTTCTCCACAACTTGTTTGAATTTGTTACATCAACCTTGAGTCGATGAAAAAATCCCTCCAAGTGAGCTTGGCATAGAGCTCAACATCCACCAATACCCAATGCTCACCATACTACATTGAGATGGCTTGATTGTAACTTTCGGTGTCGAGAAAAGTTACCCCATCATTCGACTCACCAATCATAACTTAACTTACTCAATTCGAATCGCTTGGAGCTTTCATGTTGGATGGAATTACTAGCCATGGCCCACTCACCATCAAGCCAAGTATTACTACATATAGTTAATTCCATAGCTTTGAAGGGGTCTCAATTGTGGTACTTCCGTTGTGGCTCGAGATGTCATGCTTTGTTCAATAATCCCAACTTGCCAATCTATACCTTTGCTCGACACGTTCGACACCACTCATAGTTACATGAAGTAGATCCCCTTGAAAATACCATGAGTTCAATTTGGAGAAGTAAAGAGAGTTCAGCCTTGAATCACAATCTGTTTGGTCTGCAAAGACAAGAGATCTCTAGGCACTATAAGGTTTAGGCAATTCAGTTTTAAATGTAGCTTGATGAGTAATCTTCAATAACTCAATTCTTTATTTAAACAACTCGTCGAATTCCTCCTTCATACCTGTAGCTTGTTCTTAATATAATCCAAGCTCGATGCACATTCTTCCCTAAAGCTATAGCTTGGTCCTAATGCAGTGAGCTTGATGAGCAGTATAGCTCGCTTTTGAACTCGATGAATCCAAAACCATCTCAATGGAGTCCCTTTTCCAGCACTCGGTGGTAATGAAAGGATTTGAGCTTGGTCAAAGGCTCAAATTATAACCTTTCCAAAATCCATGTGATTTAGGATTCCTCGTGTTCATAGGCCTATGTAGTGAGTGGAGATGATTTTAGACAAAATGTTTGGTTTTTCCATCTCTTACCAAGCGGGCTGATTAATTATTTATCACAATAAGCTTGTTTGTTATCAAATTTCACCAGGATAGTGAAATTAGATAACAAGATCTTTTAAAAAATTAGCATGACATCAGCTCCAGCAAGAATCAACAAATGCAAGTTGAGCGGGAAACAAAAATAATGACGACAAGAATCTATAAATGCAATTCTGCGGAACAATGACATAGGAGAACTCAACAAACTATAAAAATGGTAATCATTTTCATACCATAGGATGCTAAAGTTATGAATTCCCCTTGAATTCAAATCAGCAAATCAGTACCTTGATTCTTTGTGAACTTTGAGGACCAGATGCCCCACTAACCCTTCCAAAGGTTTCGCCATGTAGCTGGTATAAAAATCAGTCATGGGCTCTATTAATAAAGCCTTTTCTCCTCTCTTTCTGATTGTTGTTACGAATAGTCCAACAAGCTGAAAATGAATATAAAATATTCTCTTATCCTCTTTAGCAATCAAAAAATCAACATCAGTACCTTGAGAGGTACTCTCCCTTCTTGCACCAGATTCTCCAAAGAAGACACCATGCTTACCAACACTTGTAATCCCAAAATACAATTCTGAATTCCTTCTTTTCCTTATGAGATCAGTCACAAAATTTTTGAAATCAGAATTGATAACCTTGGAAAAATGCAACATATTACCTGGATCCCATACCTTATAGTGCTCATGAACACTTATATCAAGAGAGGTCTTCCATATTTTCTTCTTTCCACCACTATCTTGCCACACATTAGTCAAAGAATGTACCCAATTCAAGAGTGGAACACTATACCTCAGAATTCTAAAGGTAGGATCAACAACTGATTTCTCTTTTTTTCTTACATATTTATCATCCTTGGACTCTTTTTTGTTGATAGAGTATCCCTTAGGATGTTTCCCATTTATAAGTGTCATATTATGAAGCATAAAACACTTGTTAAAAACACAAAATGACTCACCAATAGTTGTTGTGTTTGGATCAACAAGTTGCTTGTTATGTCCTTTCCTTTCATCATCTTGCTTCTCATGTATCTCCTCATAAATAAGATCATCAAAAGGTTTACCTTCTATTGCTGATTTAGAAACCTCCAAAACAACACCATCCCTATTGTGACTCATGATTTCAGACACAACACAAACATCAACATTCTTCACAATTTCATGCCCATCAATACCATTGCTTGGTAAATCCATCCCATGTGAAAATGACTCATTGATGTGTACCTTTAGAACTGAAACATTTTCTCCAACTTTGCATCCAACCAGCAATGTTTGTTCCTCACTAATGCAATTATTTTTCTTATTAGAAGTCATACCTCTTTTCCTTGAAGCTTCTTCTTCTTTACTTTATAGTAGATCTGATTTGTATTCCTTCATGGGTGTAAACTTCATGGATTTCTTACTTTCTCATCCTTGCAATCAAATATCTCAATAGAATTTTCATCCTTGCAATCAAATCTCTCTATAAAATTTTGGGTGAAATCTTCAATGGTTCAACCCATTGGGTCTTCAACAATTGGTGTCAACATTTATGTGTTACTTCATCCATGTATCCAAAGATGAGTTTGAGGGCATCATCCTGACCCATAGGTTTCCATAGAAAATATCTCTCAAACTCTTTAAACTAGGACCTAACAAATATTTCAAGTAGTTCCATAAAAAAATAGAACTTAGGTCCACTTCATTTTTTTCCCCTGGTTCCATTCAGATCTAATTTTCTTCTTCTTTTCCTCAATTAGGCTAGGATGATTCACTTCTCACGATACCAATGTAATGTCCCCAAGGGGAATTATTTTTCCCCAATTAGATCTAAGGAAATTCCCACTCACCAAATCCATATTATACAAGATATATCAAGTGTTTATGATGCATATCTAATTTATATATGGAAAATGTGACTAGGAAATTTGGGTATGAGACTTATAAAAATCAGAAATAAATCATGATATTTTCTACCATAAAATGACACTGAAACTTATAATATTTCACCCTCAATATATTTGTGTAAAGATTTGAATTTTTAGAGCTCATAAAAACTAAAATGAATTTATTTTGAAACCTAGTCTATAGAAAATTATGGGAACTTCAAAATTCATAACCCACTCAAAAATGCTCTTATCCACACAAATAAACTATGCAAGGACTTTAAAAAAATAGGGAGAATGCAATGACGTTACCCATTCATACAAATGACCACCACAAGTGCCTAAACAACCAAAACGATAATTTGTTCTTAGGGTTTTGGGCTGGAAATTACAACAAAAACATATAGATATATTCGGATACGATACTGCCTTTGAAAAAATGTTGGAAAATCAATTATCTCCTTTATGCGAGTACAACCCTCGAATATTTGGAAAACACTCGGAAAATACTATTAATTCCGTGATCTGTAATGGAAACCCTATGTGGAGAATCCTCTCAACTAGGATAAGGGTTTATGTCCTTCTACTTGTTCTCTTATAGGGTTTTTTTCCTCAAGAGTGAATCTCTACGAGTTTCATCCTTAGAAGATTATTGATGCAAGCTCAAATCTTAACATACAAAGTAGATTTTATAAAATATACAAGGATCATCTCTACAAGCAAGTCCACTTGCTTTTTTAGAAGTAATGGGCCAAATGGCCACCCTCAACTCCCTATCAGATTTTCCTCCTTCATTTAATGTTTTTCCCACTTTATTCCATCTCCTAAGGAGATCGCATTTTCTCTATGCAGGATAATAATTATAAAGTGATTTTTTTTTCTTATTTCACTTTATATTTGTCTTTTATATTTTTAATTTGACTTTATCATCAATAAATTAATATAAAATGCTTCTAATATTATTTTATTTTACACTTTTGTAATCAATTTATTATGTAAGTTTCCCTTGCAAACACCCTTTAGCCGTTGGGAAATAGAATTGGGATAAAGGTCTTCGTGCGAGAAGGGGATATTACATGCGGAGACAAGTTTTGCAATAGCACTTGCAATCTTGAACATCGAAAAAAAGGTGTAAAAGTGTTTGTTAGCATGGATGTGCGGTTTGACATTTATCCCACTGCTTGCATTTACTCGAAAGTTCCTAAAGCTACTTCAACAAAACCATTTTATGCCTTCCGCAATGACAGTGGAATTCTATCAAACAATTTACAATTGGTGTGGGTTGGGAAAGGTAAACTGATCCATTTTGACACACTTTAGCTGCATTTGGTGAAGTTCGCAAATATTTTTCAACACCTCCAACATGTTTTCTTACTCTTCCTTACTTTATGGATGCCTTTACCTCCTTTTAAGGCTCCTATTTTAGACAACCGAGATTATGTTGGCAAGGGTGAACTGATCTAGTTAAGAACCTACTAATTTCCCTTGCTTGAAAGTTTCTAACACCCTTTTCTTTTTTAACAATCTCATTATTGTGTATATCTAGCCTTATTGCAGACCATGAGGTCATATTAAATGGTGTAGTGGGAGATGGAATGCCATCGAATTTTTTGAGAAATGGTAAATGATTAAATAGAAAACTCGTCCACACTCATCATCTGCCACTTAGCAGTTAACTTAACCATTTAAGTGTTATTTTATTATACTACCGAAGGAAAATATATTGTCTCTACCAAACTCATTATATTATAGTGTACAAAAACTAGATATTGATGAACAAGAGCTGCAAACTAATCTCTTTAACTGTGTACCTAGCATTATTTGTGGCATTTTGTATGTTAAAGATATATTATTTAGAAAACACAAATTGTATTTGTTATGTCAAATTCACTTGATGCCCTGATCTTTTCTATTAAAGTGGGTTTTTGTTTTTTTCACTCTGAGACACCCATGCACAAGCTTCTTAACCATGACCAACCTGGAGGGATCCTTGTGCAAAGCACTAGAGTTCGGCCAGTCTTTTTCACCTATTTGTATCCAAAAGGAGGATGATATGTTGCAAGCATCATTATCATGTGCAAGGAGACCATTCACTTATTTTCTGTTGATTCTTTTTTGGGGTTTTTGTATTTATTTGGGAGGCTTAGGGCTCAAAGCTATTTTAGACTCAAGTGTAAAATTTGGCCAGTGGAGAAGTTTTTAAGAAGGGATATGTTAGGAAATTAAATTAGGGAACAACTTCCTACGCTAATGTTGAGGAGAGATATTATGCAAAACTTTTGAATTAATAAAATAGTTACTGAAATTCCAAGAACACATTCATAACAAGAAAATAAGAAACTAATACAAACACTGATATACGTGGGGAAAATCCTTAGGGATAAAAACCCCACACTCCAAAATCCCCCTCAATGTATTTCAAATATAATAACAAGATTACAAACACTTTCGAGCAAGTTTCTTACAGATTATCACCGAGAAAAAAATTCTAGGAGGATTCCAACATTACAAGACTTGCAAAAATCACCACACAAATTACTTATCCAAGCCTTCAATTTATAGACCTCGCCTATACAAGAAAGCGATATATGGTTTACAAAACCATGTGCAAAACCTCTCATGAGGTGGATTGCATTAAAGAGTAAGATTTTAGTCTAAAATTAGGATCCCACGTCCACAATATTATCCCCTATTTTTACCCTTAAAGATGTCATAATATCTCTAAAAATAGCCCTTCCATGATATACTATCATATGGAAATCTTTTGACAACTCATATTTCTATTTTTAGAGCACCGACAATGTGAAATGGTTGTAGGAAAATCTTAAATGAATAAACCAAACAAGGTTGAGACACCTTATTTCCAACAATCTCCCACTTGTCAAACACCTTACAAGGGCCAAGGTAAAGATACCATCATAGATAAAATACTAAGGGCCATGATGCCCATAGACTTGGAACACCACCTAAATTATTTTGTGCTCACGGGCTTAGTTAATGCATCTACAACATTTGCAACTATCTCTACCTTTTTCAGCTTCACCCTGCCATCCTCGACCATATCTCTCACAAAGTGATACTGAACATCAATGTGTTTGGTCTTGGCATGAAAATTGGGGTTCTTCGTAAGTCGATTGCGCTCGACTATCACGATATCAGAATGCGTACCCCATTTCATTCAATATTTAAACACAAATGCTTTAGCCAAATGGATTATTTATAGGCATGAGTAGCTTCCATGTACTCTGCCTCAGAAGTGGAAAAAGAAACCACATCCTGTCGCTTTCTCATCCAACTGATTGCACCACCATTAAGATTAAACATGCATGCACTAGTGGATCTTTTTCTATTGACATCACCAGCCCAATCGAATCCATAAAACCATGAATACCTAGGGAATGTTGATCTCCTCTGCCATGAAAACATATAGAGTACTTTGATGTACCCCACAAATATCTAAAGACCCTCTTAACTACATCGCAATGCACTCTTCTAGGATTAGACATAAAACAAAAAAGAACTCCCACTTCTTGGGAAATGTCTGGTCTTGTATAGACAATAACATACATTAAGCTTCTAACCGCACTGTAAGGAACTTTACTTATGTCTTCCATCTCGATGGGGATGAAGAACATTTTGAAATGGAGAGCTTCGTTCCCAAAGTAACAGGAACACAAAGTGGTATATATGTTGCATGTTGAACCTTTGCAAAATATAATAAACATACTTACTACCAGCAAAGCCATAGCTTTCTATTCTCACGATCTCTTCTAATATCCATCCCAATTATGTGTTTTATTGCACCAAGATCTTTCATTTCAAATTTCACAGAGAGCTGAGATTTCAATTCTACAATAAAATTGTTGCATGTTCCCAATAAACAACATGTCATCAACATATAAAGTAATTACCATGAAACAATCACCATCGATTTAAAATATACACAGGTGATCAGATTTAGACCACACAAACCCCAAACTCAACACATACGAATCAAACTTCCGGTACCACATCTCGGGACTTTTTAAAAGGCCATACAGGATTTCTTTAACTTACTAACCATCTTGCTTTTACCTTTCACCATGTAGTTTTACTCGTGTGTCATATAGATTTCTTCCTCAAAATCACCATGAAGGAAAAAAATTTCACATCCATTTGTTCAACCTCTAGGTCATAAGTTACTACAATATGTAATAAAAAATGAATGGATGTCATTTTATCAACATGAGAGAATATCTCACCATAATCAATACCCTCAACTTGAGAGTAACCCTTGGAACCAATTGTGCCTTATACTTTTCAACATTTCCATCTAAAATAAACTTTTTCTCAAAAACCCATTTACATCCAAAGCAAGTTTCCAACCTTCGGGAAATGGTACAAGGTCCCATGTATTTGTAGACACCTAAATTTGGTTACATTCCCCTTAGACCACGATCGGATAACCAACTTAAACATGGGAACCTAGCCATGGCCCCTTTCACTTCCCACATTAATATTAATTTAATTATTTTAATTAAATTAATCCTCATCCTCATAACTTTCATTATTTTTTTACCTTAATTAACCTAATTTCCACCTCACCCTAGACCTATTCTTGGCATGTTTCCATAACTAGCAAGTCAAGTAAGTCTTACCTTCCTTAATGAGCTAAGATTTGGTCTAACCCTAAAATCAATGCCTAAGATTTCTCTAACCACATTCCCACTCATTAGAAGGGAAGCTTCCGTTTTGATCCGCGACAACAAACCAACTTGGCCTAAGAAATTAGAAAGATCTACCCATTTTAGTAAACCTAGGGAATCCCGCCTTAACCGATGCTTAGTCGAGCTAAACCGATGCCGATCAAGATGGAACCGTCGTCGATTTCCATTTATTCACCTTAGCAACCTTGTTTGATAGGTTGGCACATTCGAGACTAGACAAGAATGAGATCAGAGCTGCATGCAAGAAGAACCAACATCTTTCTATGTATCCAAGCATCTAGAACCATCATCCAGGCATATCTAGGAGCATTGCACCCATGGTAGCATTCCGGGAAGCACTGCCACGACACCAAACACCATTCCTCCGATCAACTATCACCTCCATCTAGCCATCGAATATGCATCATAGTAAGTATCTTTTAAACCTAGTATTCTTCTATTTTCATTCTAGTATGCTCTATTACCTCTTGTTATTAGTTTCTACTTGAACTCTCACTTCCCCACCATTTATCTCCATATAAGTTTGATCATTCCTTCACCCACACCATAAAATTTCCCATACCTGACCGATAGACATCTCTGAGTATTTCCAACACCTCCCTAGAATTACACCCACTCCTCACCATCCCCAAATCAGTCTCAGAAAAATCCCTAAACCATGAAATATTAAGTTATTGAAGATCCGCATAACCATCGTCGGTTATTTGAGCCATCATCGGTCATACGAGATCGACGCCGAACTCTGTGCTCTATACCTGCCCAAGAATAGAGCAAAAACCTCCTACCAATTGACATAAACAACCCCGAGAATCAGACCACTGACCGACTCCTAGTACTTTGATTGACACCTACCAACCCTTGAGATCTGACTATATCCTAGCCCGTTATATTAAATTTGCTTATTGTGATCGAATGAGATACCTAAATCATATCAACTACAGTAGGAATTTTCCTTTTTCTCACATTAATTTAATTTAAATAGTGGATTGACAACCATCTAAGGAGTATCACACTTCTGGATCTAGCATACGCTATGCAATCCACTGTCATATATCATTTAACTTCTCTTTTGTGGTCTTGTTTTCTATTACAAGTAGTTCCTCCTAGCCAAAAGGAAGCTCTCACAATCGGCATTGGACCGAGAAGTCATAATGCGCACAACAACCATCAACCAACCCATATAACAGGTATTCCTCCTAGCCCATAACCCTATATGTTTTGTCATTCAAAAATGTAAATAAAATGGTGAAACATTTTGGCATGGCGGTGGGACCCATCAAGGGTTCTTTTACATTTTCTTCATTTCTAGGTGAAATTTGTGTGTTTGTTTCCCTTTAAAAGGATTACACAGTAATTTTCTTCCCTAATAATTTTATCTTCTTTCTAATTTCTCTAAAAGAAACATTTCTCTTGGTGTATTTAAAAGGAATCATTCTTCTTTCTTGGTTTTTGCATTTAGTGAAAGAGCATACCCTCTCCTATTCATCATTTGCTTCATAAAATGTAATCTTTTCAATTTGTGCCTAAAATCGGTTTGCATTACATTCGATTTGTTACATTTTATCTCACATTAAAATGAGGGAAACCTATATGCTAGAATTCATGCCCTAGTTGATGGTTGACACAAAGAATCGTAGAAAGCACATTCTCTCTCTCTCTCTCTCTCTCTCTCTCTTACCAAACTGCACAAAACTGAAATATACACATCTTTCTTAAACAAAATCTTACATGGGAACACCTTTCAGTGATCACACAATCCGATAGGTAGGTAATCCCCATCTCATTTCCTTTGTCGATTCACCATCTCATAGGACGGCCCACCCCGCCATAACATACCTGAAACCTCTCCTTTTAGATATCCTTCTTTGTAGGAAGCCTTCCTCACAAAAACTCTATTCTAAAATTCATGAGTCAATCTTCTAAATAGCATAAGCTCAACACATTAAAATTCACTTGTTAGGTACATGTTTTTAGTGTTTGATTGACATGCGTTTTGAGGTGTGAGGATACGCTTCTCCATTTTTTCCATTATGTTGCCTTACACACTCCACAATCATAGTTGGAGTATTCTAACTTCTTCTGAGTGTGTCAGGACTTCATTGCATCATCTCCAGACCTCTAGGTTGATTATTTATCTCACTAAAATTCATAACAATCCATTTTTCTACATCTTTCCAATTTTCATAAGTAATCGCATCGGTTACCTTAGTAACATCGGTTTTCTTAACCGCATCGGTTTTCTATTCTTTTGGGTTAAATTACCTAAAAGAACCCTTATTTCATTTTCTTTGTTTT
Source organism: Taxus wallichiana var. yunnanensis (assembly GCA_018340775.1). NCBI lineage: Eukaryota > Viridiplantae > Streptophyta > Pinopsida > Cupressales > Taxaceae > Taxus > Taxus wallichiana. The sequence goes on along the minus strand of CM031242.1, from coordinate 601,574,249 downwards.
CAGAGTTCCTATGAGTCTCTATACTCTCTCTACTTTGATAAATAGTCATCATTTAACTTGTTCATCTGACCGTCACCAGTCTTTTCCTCATTTGATAAAATTGTTCTGTCTCACAAGTAATCGACCTCGATTACCCCTTAACCGCATCGGTCAACCTTAATCGGAGTAGATTCTCCGTATTGAACATCAACTAATATATTACCCAAATCTACCTATAGACACATGTTTTCTTCATTTTCATTGCCCCTGTTTCATCTACAAGATACAAAATCACCGATATATACTCATTCACATGGTGTTGCCATATATCAGCCCCTAATAATGTGGCATTACCTTCACCTGCTTCACCCCCATTGGTTTCACATCTAGGACCCATACCCACTTTGATCGTTATGTACGTAGTATTAGTTGCACCCATAGTATCAGTTGTCCCCACAGTGATCACCCAGACCATAACCTCATTCGCGCCCATTGTCTCACAAATACCCATTGCAACACAACCACCTGTGGTGTCAATGACCCCTACTCCATTCTAGAATCTTGTCCTCTCCATCCCAAAAACACTTCCCCTAATCACTACTAGAGTCACTACGACCATCCCACCTACATACACATACTATCAACAACCCCCTATCTCATTTGTCACCCATTCTGGATACATGCCCACTATATCGAGTCCTTATTCTCAACCTCCCTATTCGGCATCACCATATAATGGAATGTCACCCACGTCATAGGTTCAATACCAGCCCCCTTATGCCACAGGAGGTGCCCTTCCATCACAACCTACCAATGACCTCATCAATTTGATGATGGAAAGGATGTAGACACTAGAAGCATTAGTTTTGGGCTCACACAATTCTCTCACCTACGACAAAATCTATAATGAACCCATTCTTCCATCTATCCCCATTCGCCCATACCACCGTACATTGGAAAATGCCAAAATTTAACGTTTCAATATTAAAAAGACCTGCAAAGAGCATTTGCGGTCTTTCAAACATGGGTGTTACCTGATTGCCATGACGAAACTTTACTCCTATGAACCTTCCTGATGTCCCTGACAGGACCTACCTTGGACTGGTATAGTGGGCTACCAAGACACTCCATCTACTCGTTTAATCAAGTAGCCCAAGCCTTCTTAGATCACTTCTCCATCAACATTGTTAAGAAGGTTACCATGACTAATCTTTATTCCACACGATAGTATGACGATGAGTCTATCGCTGACTTTTTCACTTGCTGGCACAACCTAATTAACCAGCTCACATTTCAATTACCTCAAACTGAACTCATAGATTTGTTTACTCGGGCTTGTGTAAGACACATCTCACCAACTCTGCAGGTGCAGACCTTTCACACTTTTGACGAGGCATTCACCATGGCACGGAAATTAGAAATTTGTGCTATCAAAGAGAAGAAAATTCAACTTCATAACAAGAACATTGCATTCAAATAAAATGATACTTCTTCATCTTTGAAACCCCAAAAAAATATTCAAAACCAAAAGGATTTTCCAATGCCGTAGTTCTCAAGGCTGGTCCCCCTCATCAATCAAACCCAGCCAAACCTCCTTCTAATCTCTCTCCCATCCAAGCTTGCTATTTTAGACATGAACAATGAAGGTACACTTCGATAGGAGAATCTTACTCTTCTATTTTGCAAAACCTTGTTAAGGTTTCTTTGTCATTATCCTTCCACCTATAAAACCACATACTAGTTTTGACCCTGAGCGACCCATGCCCACATGGTATAAGGAACATGAATTTTACAACTATCATCATGTCAAAGGTCATAGTGACAATAACTGCATCACCTTCAAGAATATCATCCAAGAAATGTTAGACAATAGAGATCTAGTCTTGGATAGCTCGAATGCACCTGCTAACCAAAACCTACACATCTTCAAGAAGTCATTCCCTAATCATGCCCCATCTTCCAACCAAGCTAGTGACACTTCAAATAATGATAGCAATGTCCATGAGGTCCATACTATTTTCGATGACATACCAGTTACTTCCCAATTTCCTCATGTTCCTTCCATAGATGAAATCTTAGCCTCGAGCTCCACTACCTGCACAAGAACCAATTTCATCTACTCCTCCACCCATAGGGGAACCCCCTTCATTTTCTCCATCACCCATGGAAGAGCCTATAATTAGCACGCCACCTTTGACCCCTCAAATATTTCGAGCAGTTGTCAGTGGCACCTCTCCTACTCATAGGAGATGCATGTCCACCGCCTACACCATCACAAGGAGATTCCACCTTGTCTGGCCCATCCTCTCCTCTACCCATAGAGGATCCTATAGAAATACCATTGCCTTTAGATGACCATTCACCATTGAACCTTCAGGATCTGCTGATCTACTTTCGTCTCTCTTACCCACAGAGTCCGAGGCTAGCCATTTCCCTGTGTCTCAAACACATTTTATGGGAATTGCAACTCGATCCACATCATCCCCGCTTATAACAACACCATTTTCACACTTGGCCAATTTCTTGGACTATGGTGATAGATCCTTACTTTGGAGATGCCTTCCACTTCCTGTTTCAACACAAATGTAGTTTTCCCTCGCTGACACCTCCACTATCTATCCAAAAGTGTTTCAAGCAACCAAACCAAACATAACCATGAATATTGCAACACCTTCCACATCACCACCCATGGGCCAACTCACACATCTTCCCAAAACCAAACATACATCTACACCCAAACACCTACCCTCGCCTATATCATCTCCCTTACCTAACCGATCACTACCTTGGGGTCATACCAAAAGCTAACCTTACTCACCCACCCATCGGACTAGATTTAGCCACATCTTCCAAAACTAACGCTAAACTTACCCCTACCCTAAAAATAAGATCCAATCTCCTAGACCTCATACACCAACCTCACCTACCACGCCATTATCACCTTCACCCCTTCCATCCATCCTAGGACCTCACCCCTCAACCCTGGCCAAACAACCCCCGTCCACCGGTAAACCAAGAACCCAACAACCCATTTCCTCATCACAAGCCTCTAATATACCCAAGCGACCCACGTAACTTCCGCACTCACTTGTAACCTTCTTACCACCCATACCTCCACTACCGTCCATAACTTCTTCACTACCCATGACACTTTATTCTCTTTCACTCATGCCTCCTTTCCCAACCTACACCACCTACCTCCATAGCACCTCGAGTTACCCCCATGGGTAACCCGTCCTCTTCCACCATTGGATTTTCCTCCACATCTCGTACACCCATGTCATCGTTGCCCAAAAATATGCAACCTAAAGCTAAAAATCCTCTACCCTCCAATAAGGTAGTTAAACCAACCAAACCTTCTGCCACTAGCTCTTCTACCATGCTCGTACCCAAGCAGATGCAACCAAGACCTAAGACCACTTCACATACCAAACTAGTAAACCAACCCGCTCCCCCTCCTATAAATCCTCTTCCTCCACAATCAGTTGTACCTATACCCAAACCCACATTCACCTCCCATTGTGATCCACTAGTAGGATCCTATGCCAAAATCTTAACCAATCTCCTCGAAACTTCTGTCATCACATTACCACCTCTTAGACCTTACGACCCACTCAAACCCAAACCAAAAGGGTTTGATGAAACCAAAATTTTTGCCTACCATCGTGTGCCAGGACATGATGTAGAGAACTGTAAGGCTTTAAAACCCACTCTTGTCCAATTGTGTCCTCCCGAAAAAAATTGACGATGACAATCTTCTTGATGAGGACCCCATTTCTCCTTCACCAATTTCCACATGTCATCTCCCAATACCTACTCAACGTAAAAATATCCACCCCCACAACTCATTGATCCACCCTCAAGATTCAATATTAACATGGTTCATATCGGAGAGTTGGCCAAACCACCACCAAGAAGCCAATGCGCCTACTCATTTCACAAGGATCATATCTCCCACTAGGTTTTTTCCGTCATGCTTTGTTATACCTTCCATAACACACCCTCTTCATCCACCTCCCCTCAGTTAACATGATCAAGATTACCACCCATGCTCGAAATATAAGGGAAAGGAAAAGCAATGGGCCATCAACCAACCCCGCATGCAACATACCATCCATACCCATATTCAAAGTCACCATTCGAGGTCTTGCATATCCTATTTCTGATGGGGTCACACATCACACAATGCTAAAAAAACTACACCAATCCCCCCTCAAAATGTATTTATATGACCTCGTCCAAACCTCAGAGTCACATTGTCAAGCCCTCATGTAGGTCCTTATATCTATTGAAGTCTTACCAAATGACCTTGCACCCGTACCCTCCATCATTACCCCTCACCACGTAGCCTCTCTCACTAGATCATCACCTTCCTCTACAACTCCACCTACTCACCAAGTGGTCACCCTCATCTTTTCAGATGAAGAGATCGCTCCCTTTTAGTCTAACGACCCCGAACCCGCTCTTTTATCTCCGTCTTTATCGATAATATATGCATACGAAGCATTATGATAGATGGTGGTGCTAGCATTAACATCATCTCCTCCCATACATATGACCAAATGTAGATACCTACCAATTACATGCATGGTAACTCAGTTATGTTGTGCACCTTAAATGATGCCATGACCTCTACCCTAGGTACCATCATTCTACATGTCCACGTGGGTCCCCAAACTATTCCAGACATTTTCTATGTCCTAGAAAGGGATTTCTAATATTTACTCGGTCAACCCTGGATCCGTGCCATGGGTTGTGTCCCTTCAACTTTACATCACTACCTCAAATTTGAACACGAGGGACATAATTACACCATCCCTACTAACCCATCACCTTTCAAGACTTGTAACATGTTATATCGGCCCAATGATGTGCTTGTACTAGTCAAGGCATCTTCCACTATCACTACTTCACCTTCACCCACAAGCCCATCCACCAAAATTGCCACTACCTCTACTGCATCTAACCTTACTATCCCCACTGTAGTTGTAGCCTCTACCGCTGACGCACCTGTTTCCCCATCATCTAGTGAGCCATCTATCCCTACTACCCACATACCGACTACTGATCCCTTAGAAGGTGTTTTTCAACACCTCACTCGGGGAATACTACCTATACAATATCGACACCTTCCTCACCCCACAAGAGTATGGGAATTTGCATCAACACCTCAGCCTACAACATCCGTGTGGTGATTTTTTCCTTATGGCCCTCCCCACCTTTGCACTAATCTAACATATGGGGGACTTTATATTGCCACCTATAAACCCAAACCTCCATCCCAAGCTCAACCATTTTCATCTGACCTACACTCCCTCACTAACCGCCACTTCACTCACACTTTCCTCCACTGGTGTGCATGGAAAGGATTTGGCTTTGGATTTTATGAACAAGGCCACCATACTGTCATTTCTGTACCTCTCATAAACATAATGACTGTAGTGGCATTGGTTTTGACGCTCCACCCTCCAAGAAGGTTCACGTCAACCTTATCCAAGATGAGAAATCTTCCCCATCTCATTCACCCACATTACCATCTTCACCCATGGAGTCCATAGATCCTGAATCTATTCCTCCTAATTTTTTTTTGTAAACACCATTTCCTTGGGATTGTTGACCTATCAACATGATGGCGAGGCTCCCTCTTCTCTCCCATTCTTGTATCTTGACATGATCGATGATGGTACACCTTCTATTAATGTCGTGTAATGTCAGGACAATGATTCCATCCTCACCTACATTGGTGTGGAAGACTCTTATATTCATCATTCGTTACCCTCTGAAATGCAAACTATGTTGAATGAATCAACCATCGAAATCAACATTAACACTCAGGATGACCTACACATTCTAAATATCAGCCAATCCTTAGACGCTACTGAACAGAATCCTTCACATCTTTCCTTCAGGACCATAGCAATGCTTTTTCCTAGTCCTATGCCAATATGCCTAGTATCGACCCAAAAATTGTGGTCCACAATATCGTAACCATTCCTGATGCCAAACCCATCAAATAAAAGCTGCGGAAAATGCATCCTCGCATTGCTCTTCTAGTCAAGGAAGAGCTTCAGTACCTTCTCTTGGTTTCCTTCATCCTACCCATTGACTATCCCCAATGGATTTCTAACATCATTCTTGTCACAAACGTGGTAGGGGACTCTGCATCTACACGGACTTCCATGACCTCAACCTAGCTTGTCCTAAAGATGAATTTCCCCTACCAAGAATTGACCAACTAGTTGATCTCACTGCTGGCCATGAAATGCTATCGCTCATGGATGGTTTCTCGGGTTACAATCAAATATTACTAGCTCTAGAAGATCAACACAAGATTGCCTTCATCACCCCTTGGGGGACCTTCTACTATCGAGTCATGCCTTTTGGCCTTAAAAATGCTGGCGCTACATACCAACGCGCCATGACTTACATCTTCCATGACATCATGCATCGCATATTGGAAGATTATGTAGATGATCTGCTTGCCAAATCCAAACATTGAACCGAACACCTGCCCATCCTTAAAGTCATCTTTGACCGCCTCATCAAGTATTGTGTTTGTCTTCAACCAAAGAAGTGTGTCTTTGCGGTACTTTCTGGAAAAATCCTAGGTTTCATCGTTTCTTTGCATGGCATAGAAGTTGATCCTGCTAAAGTCAAGGCTATTCTAGAAATTCCTCCACCCACTAATCTCCATCAACTTTGAAGCCTACAAGGTAATTTGTAATCCATTCATCATTTTATCTCACAACTTTCGACCGTTGTCAACCATTTCATCATCTTCTCAAGAAATACGTTTCATTCAAATGGGATGATGAATGCCATAAAGCATTTGAGGCCTTAAAACAATACCTTCTTCAACCACTAGTACTCATTCCTCCTAAAGATGACCAACCCTTTTACCTATATATTTCCACCACTGACCATTCTTTAGGTGCCATGCTTGCTCATCGCGATGACCAACACCGAGAGAAAGTGGTTTATTACATAAGTCGTACCCTTATGGACTACGAAACTAGATATACCCACACTAAAAACTCTGCCTAGCCTTAGTTTTCATCACCACCAAACTCGCCATTAACTACTCAACCATAAATCCTTCATCATTACTAATACTGACCCATTACACTATATGTATTCCAAACCCTATCAACATCAACGTGTTGCACGTTGGCTTATGCTTCTGGCCGACCTTGACCTCGAATTCATTCATCAAAAGTCCATTAAGGGCCAAGCTATTGCTGACCAACTGGATGACGCACCTATTTCTGGGATCAACCATCTAACTTTGACTTCCCAAACGAGTCTATAGCTACCCTTTCCTAGATGAACCCACTTACCAAATGACACTCTTCTTCGATGGCTCCAAGTGTCAGCGTGGGGGTGGGGCTAGTGTTATCCTCATTCCTCTTGAAGGTGAACCTATGCCTTTTTCTTTCAAACTCGATTTTGATTGTACAAACAATATTATGGAATACAAAGCACTTGTATTGGGTCTCAGGCTACTTATGCCTTAGATGTTAAGACAATCAATATCTTTGGTGATTCTTAGTTGGTCATAAACCAAGTCAATGGTATATACCAAAGTGTCGTAATGAGATCCTTCAAAAGTATAAGCAACACGTAGACATACTCTTGACCACCTTTGACCGTTATACACTTCGAACCACCCCACATTCTACCAATAAGTTTGTAGATACCATGGCCTTCTTGGCTTCTTAGATACCTGCTTCACCCACTGACTCTAAAATATTTGTCACCATACAAAGGCTACAATCACCCTCTTATTTACCTCATAGGGTCTACTCTTTCGGAACTATTTCCCCACGACCCACGTGACCTTTTGTATAAGCAATATGCAGACTATCTATCCCTTTCCATTTTACCCACTAATCTTACTCATAATGGACAACATGCCTTTCTTAAAAGCATCTCCCATTATGTCATCATGGGTGGTCTTCTTTATAAGTGCGGATTCGATGGCATTCTCTTATGATGCCTTACGAGTTCTAAAATTCCCTACACCATTAAGGAAGTCCACGATGGAATTTTTGGAGGTCACTTTAGTGGTTTAGCCATCGCAAAACACATCCTTCACCTAGGCTATTATTGGCCAAACCTAAACCATGACTATTGTGATTATGTCAAACATTGCATGAAATGCCAACAACATGCTAATCTCCATCACACACCTATTCATGCCTTACAGGTCACATGATACCTTTGGCCTTTCTCTCAATGGGGTTTGGATCTTGTCGGTGAGATCAACCCCCATTCTTCACAACACCACCAATGGATCATAACCACTACCGAATATTACACTAAATGGGTAGAAGCCATTCCCCTCATTTCTACAAAATCCGAGAAGATATGTGAATTCATCAACCATCACATCATTTGTTGTTTTGGTGTTCCTCACCGCCTTATCACTGATAATGGAAAACAATTCAAAAACAAAACCCTCTCGCAAACTATGTGATTCTTTTGGCATCCAACTCAATTTCTCATCACCTTATTACCCGCAAACCAATGGTCAATTCGAATCAACCAATAAAACCTTGAACAAAATTCTTATGAAGGTAGTCAACGATACTAGGAAAGATTGGCATACACACATCCCTTTCGCCTTGTGGGCTTATCGTACTAGTATTCACACTTTGATGGCTACCACACCCTTTTCTCTGGTCTATGGTACCAAGGTTATCTTACCTCTTGAAGTCCAGATTCCATCTCTCCACATCTCACTACAAGACATGCTCAACGACGATGAATTTCACCAAGATCATTTGGCACAACTTGAGTTATTAGATGAATGTCGTCTCAATGCTCTTGACCATCTCCAAATTTACCAAAAGCGTATCAAATGTGCATATGAAAAATGCATTCACGAATGAACCTTCCAGGTTGGCGACCTCATCCTGAAAGAAAATCAACATGTAACTAAAGAAGAGAAAAGTAAATGGGGAAAATTTTCTCCTAATTGGCTTGGACCCTATATCGTTACCCATGCCTATGGATCAGGTGCTTATCATTTGTCTTCACTCAAAGGTAAACCTGAACCTGAGCCCCTTAACGCCTTGCATCTTCGACCATTTTATTATTGATATTGAGTCTTATGTCACTTTCTATGAGTTGATCGCTCATCCCTTGAGTGTTGTTCACCTTTCATATTACCTATTTTTTAGGATCCGCGACTCAAAAACAATCATGTGATTCCGTCACCTTTCATCCCTATCTTCAATATGAGCACCACGACTCTACTCGTAGCATGATTCTCATGGATACTTTTCATCTTCTTCAAGATGGAATCCCATGGTCATTCATCACTCAAAACCACCTCTTTCATAGTTAATTGTTGTGTGCTATGGTCTTGTCTTCTAAATAAGAACCTAATCTTCCTCTATAGTCTTGTCCATGACTTAAACGTCCAAAAACAAAAAGGGATACAACTCCTTGAGTCAAACTTCCAGCAAAAGATGACTCCCTCAAAAGGGACATCTCTTCACTCTAATTCCACTGCTATAAATAGACTTCTCCCTTGAAGGACAACTATATCAAGTTATTTCACAAAAATATAATAACTATCTAGAAGCTTCCTACATTGATCAGCTTCATGAAGACCTCAAGGAGATAATATACTCATCCCATATAGACTTCCCGCATTGATCAGTCTATTAAACAAAAAATGAAGCAAAGGATGAAATTTTCGTCATGGACTTGCCTATTCTTCTTCTTGGGTCTCTTGTTCCAAAAGACACGCTGTCGTACACTAAGTTATCTTTGAATCATCACCTCTCACCTCATTGTCTTTTTCCTAATTTCCTCTTTACTCAAGGGACTTGCCGTAAATGTGGTATTTTGTGATTATGCAACTTTCTTCACCCTTATAATGGTCCACTATGTAATGCCTTTAGGGTCTTACATTCATAAGCCCCTCTTAGGTTTGGTTGACCCATTAGGGTTCTTATCAATTAAGTGGATCTTTTACCACCTCTTACCATTTTCCTTCCTCATTTCTTATTGCTTATCCTATACAGGACCAGATCATCGACACTTATATTTAAAAACCACTCAACCATGCCTATGACCTAAACTCAACAATGCCTATGACCTACATTCAACAATGCCTAACCCTTCCCAACACAATATTCTATTTTCATCATAATCTTCCCTAGCTTATGGGAGAACTACATTGGCCTGAGGTCCCTTTTTGTCAGGACTATGTAGGCAGCACTCCGAGGGCATGGGGCCCTTGGAGGTTAGCTCGACCACTCTCTACCCTGACCCATTCCCCCTTTTCCATTCCTATTCACATTCTACCCTAGTTAGTTTCCTTTCTATATCAATAACTAGAAATTAAACCAAACAAACACCAATTAACAAACATCACTATCAACCATTTTTCCACACATCATCATAATGTTCACCAATTTCCACAATTCACAAATATTCAGAAATTTCAAACATAACATGCATATCCATCATCATTTGTTTCCTTTGTTACCAATAACGTGGAACTTAAATCCAAACCAAAACTTGACTCCACCCTGCCTATGACCTAACTCCAACCATGCCTAAACTAAGCCCTGACTTGATCCATGCCCACAACCCGACTCGATCCATGCCTAAACCAACATGACTCCAACCATGCATAAACTAACTATTTGGATCCATGCCTAAACCAACTGACGACTCAATCATGCCTAAACTAACCTGACTCAATCCATGCCTATGACTGACTCTATCATGCCTAACTTACCTAGTTCCCATCACATGTATAACATCATCATCGAAAGTACATATACACATCATGTCATAAACATCATCATCGCCATATATATATATAAATAATCAACATCTCTACCTATTTGCTTAAATATATCCAATATATAATGTCTCCAATATAAATGTCTCAACATCATCGACACATAGGATGATATCATATACAAAACATCATCGGCACGTAGGCCAATATCATATACAAAAATCATCGGCACATAGGCTGGTCCATATCATAGATAATCCCTATACTATCCAAAATGGTGATATCCTCACCTACCCCTTGGATCTCTAAGTCGGTCTCTCCGATCCTCTGTCACTCTTGTGTGGTGCCCCACACCTGCCTCACCACCTGCTATGGGCCTCGATCTAGCATTCGATGGCCCCTCACCTAGATCTAGCCTCCATACACTAGTGGCCTCACCCCTGCTCCTACCTCTAGGCTTGCCAAGCCCCCTGTGCTCTCCACACTATGAGTGTAGGATTGAGTCCTCTCACTCAAGGCCTATTGTGCTCGGTACTCTGCATATGAAGGGACATTTATCCCTGTTGCTACCAAATGATCTTGATAATACCTCACCTCACCCAAGGCATCCTGAATCTTTCCATGGGCATTGTTTGAGGAGGTGTCATGGGTCTCACCACAACTGTGTACTCTGTCCCTATCAATAAGGGTCTCTAACCATGTACATATACCTGTACCATGGGACCTTGTCCCTGAGCCTATCCTGCTACCAATGTCGGTGTCGGTGCTTACATAGAAATTTGGGCCTGTAAGGCCACAATCTATGCCTATGCAATGGCCAACCGACCTCTGTGCAACCCTGTCACTTTGTGCTTGTAGGGTAATCACCTACTCCCCATCTTTGGCCCCACCCTGTGCAAGTACCTACCCCTGTAATGTTGTGACCTGAGCTTGAAGGGCCACCACTGCACTGAAACATGTGTAATGTCCCCTTTACGTAATGTTCCCTTCATTCCTATGCCAAATGTCCCCAAAGGCCAAGTCGAGGTCCAAAACGAGGTCGGACCTGTGGGGTTATGGATCTTTGGAAGCTTTTGGGAAGTGGCCCCATGGTTTTAATATCCTAGTTTGGCATTGGGGGTCACTTGTGGATGTGGTGGCTCAAAAAGGAAGAAAGTAACTATAGTTACTTTCATGTTAGTGGCCCCTCCTTAAAATAAAATACGACTAGGGTCATGGGGGCTCGTTTTCCAATGAAAGGTATATAGGGAGACAGGGAAGGAAGAAAAGGGACTTTTTGTCACACACTCTTAGCCTCTTCTCGTGCAACTACTTTGTTATTGCATTTTTATAGCTTGTGGAGTAAAAACCCACATGGACCCTAGCTTTAGTGGTGAGAGACCTGTCCCTAGGTAGTAGGGCATTATTCGGTAGTGAGAGATCTGCCCTAGTCTATCATCTTGGAGCCGCTTTCGGGTGGTCGTGTTGCAGAGATATTTCTAGAGGGTTAGAGGAAGGGTTTCAAAAATTTTGGGGCTTTCGGGAAGACAATCGTAGAGGGCTCTAGATCGACTCACGATAGCCATCTAGGCTAGATGTGGCAGCACGTGGAAGGTAACTCCCTCTTTTCTTGACTCCATTCCTAGCGAGGTGACTTGTAGCCTCTATTTGGGGGTTTTCTAGTCGGTCGTGTCAGATCTGCAGGTGGTAGTACTATTTCCTATATCTACCATTGTTATTTCCAAAGACCCTTATTTTTTCTTGTATTTAGAGGGTCACGAACCTCTGAAGTTGTCCAAGAACCTAGAGCATCATGTAAGCTTCTAGAAACAGTTTGAATTATGTAAAATTCTCACAAAAATAGATTTATTATGTCCTCTATGATAATATCAAGCTCTGGTTATATTTCGGGTAAATTTGGGTGGTCATTTTGGGGAATATTAATTGTATTTAGTTTGTTGTTCTAGCTATAAAAATCTGTTATAATCGTATTTTATGTGGTTGCAAGTTTTCAATATTTTTGCATTTTTTTAAGAAATACCCCTTTAGGGATATTTCGGTGGTATCAGAGCGGTTGTTTCTCCAGCCTGTTGGGATTGAAATATGGGGGAAAGAGATAGTGAGGATATAGGGGTAGAGTTGATGAAACAATTGTTCACCAACATGGTAAAGCAGCGGAGACTACCAATCTCTATTTGAGCTAGCTCACTAGGAGATTAGCATAGGACAGGTCTGATACTCAGGTGGAAAGAGGAGAAAATAGAAACATGGGACAATATGGTCAAAGAGGTGAGGGTGGACATTCAGGACAGCGGTCCCCCATTCTTCTACTAGGCCTCTCGGGGTCTCATGAACCTTCGTTCTTGAAGGATCCGGAAGTTTCACGAGTATGTGAAGCCGGGGAGGTTATAGATGAGGAGTCTTGTTGGGAAAGGTACTAGAATTTAAGTGATGGATTATGTGAAAACATGCCATTCTAGGAATATTGTAAAATGAAGATTGGCAGCAGCCAAGGAGATATTACGAGGCACGGGTACCGAGGAGATGCAAAGGAGGATGGGACAGATTTTGTTCCACATTTTGACGGTTCTAAGAAGTGTACCTTTGCAAAATATTGGGTGTAGAAGTTGAAGACATAATTTGACTTGAATCCTATGAGGGAGGAAGATGTAATTAAGTTTGCAATCTTACATACGGAGGGAGATTCTCATGATTAGTGGCATAATGGGTTGATTACACGGGGACACCTATATATCATGACCTATGTAGAGTTTATAAAAGAGGTGGTGAGCAGATTTGATAAGACGGAACTTGACAGGTATTTTAGAGAGTTGACTCATCGAGGCAGACAGTTCGTGGATCAAGTATATCACCAATTTTTAAAGACTATCACTCATGGTTTTGATATTAGAAAAATGAGGTTGATTTCCATGTTCATAGTAGGTTTAACAGATGCTCTCATTTGGATTAGTAAGGGCATTTGAACCTTCTTCATTTCATGAGGATATTAGGAGAGCTCGTGACCTATATTTATCCACTCCTAAGTCAAGGTTTCCACCTCAAGCGTAGCGTAAGGGTTTCCCTTCAAGAACCGAGGGTCCTGAAGGTACCTCCACCTATGAAGGATACAACCTAGATACCATTTAGAGCTAGTGAGGATAGGGAGGAATTGTGGAAAAAGAAACTATGTTTCGATTACCACGCACCTTGGGTCCTAGGACACGATTGCGAGGGTAGGGGAGGACCCAATACTACGAGAGAGGTCTTCAAGGAGAGTGATGGTGATGAGGATTTGGACACACAACCATTAGAGGATGACAATGGTGAGGCATTAGATGGTGCAGGTATGGGAGCGGGATAGCGATATTTACCCCAAGAGACTATCGCTACATTTGTCTAGTACCCCCAGGTACAAGGCATTCGTGAGTCGGGGAGTTTTATAGGGACGGTGAGTGGTGGTACTCATCGATAGTGGAGAAACCCATAAATTTATTAATGCCTCATTGGTTGAGAGGCGGGGGTTACAGATAGAGGAATTTAAGGGCTTCAACGTGGTTGTAGCCAATGGAGATTCTATGAGATGCACACGATGGGTTCCCCAATTGAGCATCACAATGGGTAACTATATAGTTACCAATGATTTTTACGTTGTTGGTATTGGAGAGACCAACATAGTGCTTGGGGTACAGTGGCTCCATTCCCTTGGTGAATTTCAAACTAACTTCTAGATGATGGAGCTGAAGTTTAAGTCGAAGGGAGGAATGTGATCTTGAGGGGCTTATCTTCAGGGGCACCCTAAGTTGTTACGGCCAAGAGGATCGAGAGGATCTATAGGCATGACGAGGTGGATTGGGCAGTACACTATTTGGTTTTGACCAAGAAATCAGAGGAGGGACAACAACAGTACCATGTGGATATACAGGGCCTATTGGATAAACACAGTGCCATGTTTAGTGACATACCTCCAGGATACCTCCGGACAGGGGATTTGAGCATGTGATTGAGCTTGAGGATGCTAGACCAGTGGTCACTTCTCCTTACCGTCACCCCAAATGGTTTAAGGATGAGATCGAGAAGACTATACAGAGCTTATGGATATGGCACATATTAGACCGAGTTCCATCCCTTTTTCTTGTTCGATGGTTTTGGTGAAGAAGAAGGATGGGACCCTGCGGATGTGTATGGACTATCAGGCCCTAAATAAGAAGACAATAAAGAACAAGTATCCCATACCCCACATTGATGAGTTGTTAGACGAGCTACATGGTGTAATCTATTTTTCAAAAATAGATTTGTGTTCTAGATATCATCTAGATCAAAGTCAGGGAGGATGTTCATAAGACAATGTTTAGATGCCATACATCACTTTGAATTCTTGGTGATACCTTTCGGATTGTCTAATGCTCCAGCCTACATTCCATTCTTGTTTGAACAATGTGTTTAATCGCCACTTGTGGAAGTTTGTATTTGTTTTCTTTGATGATATTTTAGTCTACAGTAGGATGTGGGAGGACCATATCAGACACATGGGTGAGATATTGGGGATATTAGAAGCTAATTCATTATATGTGAAAGCCTCTAAGTGTGAGTTTGGCATGACCGAACTTCTTTACTTGGGATATGTAATTGGTGGGGGTACAGTGAAGGTGGATAGAGGGAAGATACGGGAAATCTTGGATTGGCCACCACCTAGGACATTGACACAATTAAGAGGATTCATGGGGTTGTGCACATACTACTAGAGGTTCGTGAAGAATTTCTCTCGGTTGGCTGCTCCATTGACCAATTTGACCAAGAAGGGGGCTTTGCTTGGACAGATGCAACACAATAGGTTTTTGATCACCTCAAGGAGGTGATGAGTTCATGTCCCATCCTCGCATTACCAAACTTCTCCCGCCCATTCATTCTAGAGTGTGATGCATCAGGAGAGGGTGTTGGGGTAGTTCTCATGTAGGATAGGCATCCCATCACCTATGAGAGTTAGAAATTGAAACCCGTGGAGAGAGGGTATTCAATTTATGACAAGGAGATGTTGGCCATCATGCATGCCTTGGCCAAGTTCAGACAATACCTTGTGGGTAGAAAATTTGTGGTTCGTATGGATCACAATAGTTTGAGGTTCTTCTTGGGACAAAAAGAGCTCAACGATCACCAGCAAAGATGGGTGAACAAGGTGCAAACCTATGAATTTGACATAGAGTACACTAGAGGTAAGAATAATATTGTTGCTGACACTTTATCTAGGAGGCCTTACCTCACTGCTATGCTTAGTTCTATGTCTGAGATTTCAGTGGATTGGAAGGCTCATATACTTGTTGAGTACTCCAAAAACTAGTTTTCTGTGAGATCATAGATGGTAGTATACGGGAAAAGCTGATACTGAGTAGTGGATGATCTCATTTTCTACAAGGATAGGATTTTCCTCATACCAAGATCCAAAATGACGGTGAAGATCCTTCATTTAGTACATGATACACCACTAGCTAGACATCCTGGGTATTTCAAAACATACAGGTTCATCAGGAAATATTTTCATGGAAGGGAATGAAGGACGATGTCCTTAATCATGTCAGAGAGTGTATGGTTTTCCAGCAAACCAAATCCAAGCATTCTTTCCCAGTAGGATTACTTCAACCTCTCCCCATTCCCAAATAGAAATGGGAAAGTATATCTATGGAATTTATCACTGGGCTTCCCTTGGTACATGGGCATAGCTGCATTTACATTGTAGTTGACCGAGTTAACTAAGTATGCTCGTTTCTTTTCCCTACCCAAGGGGCATGAGGTAGTGGATGTGGCCTGGATCTTTTATACTGGTATTTTTAAGCTGCATGGGTTTCCTAAAAACATTGTCAGTGATAGGGACAAGATCTTCATGAGCACCTTTTGGTAGGAGATCTTCAAACTAGCAGGTACAGAGTTGACCCCTAGCACTAGCTACCACCCACAGATAGATGGGCAGATGAAGATAGTCAATAAGTGGATAGAAGGCTACTTGTGGAATTATGTAACAGGACACCAGTGGGCATGGATTAAATGGTTACACATGGGCGAGTACTGCTACAATACCACCTACTAGATGAGCATAGGTATGACCCTTTTCGAGCCCTGTATGGGTGCGAATCCGTGACATTTGTAGATATGGTTTTACTAGATAATTTGAGCTCCCAAAGCTTGAGATTGGTTATAAGAGAACTATGATATTTTGAAGGCTCTCAGAGAGAATATTTAGAAGGCATAGAATCAAGAAGGTATACAGCATTAGCACAGACAAAGAGGTATTTTGAGGCTAGGGATCTAGTGTTCCTACATTTACATCCATATAGGCGAGTCCTCTCATCAAGCACAAGGGTATAGAGAAATTGAAACCATGATTTTATGGTCCGTACCGAGTAGTTCATCGAGTAGGGGAAGTGGCATATGAGCTAGAGCTACCGGAGCATAGTAAGATACATAATGTCTTCCATGTTTCATGCCTTAAGAAGGCACTCATCGCATATTGTACCATCTACAAAGCTACCGCCACTAGATGAGGAAGGTAAGTTGGTGTTAGAACTAGAAGCCATTATTGAAACGAGACAAAGGGGGCTCATAAATAGAGTAATCACTGAGTATTTGGTGTGATGGAAGGGACTGCCACTTGAGGATGCTACTTGGGAGGGGGAGCAGATTTTGTAGCATCCTAATTTGTGTTTGCTTGAGGACAAGCAAATTTTTGGGAAGGGAGGACTGTAATGTCCCCTTTTTGTAATGTCCCCTTTCATTCCTATATCAAATGACCTAAGGGCCAAGTCAGGTCCAAAACGCGATCAAACCTAACAGAAGAGCAATGGATGCTAGAAGCTTTTGGGAAGGGGCCCCGTGGTTTTAATATCCTAGTTTGGTGTTGGGGGTCACTTTTGGACATGGCAGCTCAAAAAGGAAGAAAGTAACTATAGTTACTTTCATGTTAGTGGCCCCTCCTTGGAATAAAATGTGCCTAGGGTTATGGGGGCTCATTTTCCAATGAAAAGTATATAAGGAGACGGGGAAGGAAGAAAAGGCACTTTTTGTCACATACTCTTAGCCTCTTCTCATGTAGCTACTGTTGTTGCATTTCTACAGCTTGTGGAGTCAAATCCCACAGGGACCCTAGCTAGCAGGGAATTCTTTGGTAGTGAGAGATCTACCCTAGTCTGTCATCTTGGAGTCGCTTTCGAGTTGTGCTGCAGAGATATTTCCAGAGAGGAAGGGTTTCGAGGATTTTTGGGGGCTTTCGGGGAAGAAAATTAGAGGGGATATAGATCCAACTCACGGTAGCCATCTAGGCTAGGCGTGGCAGCACGTGGAAGGTACCTCCCTCTTTCCCAACTCCATTCCTAGCGAGGTGACTTGCAGCCTCTATTTGGGGGTTTTCTTGTCGGGTGTGTCAGATCTGTAGGTGGCAATACTATTTCCTATATCTGTCATTTTTATTTCCAAAGACCCTTATTTGTTCTTGTATTTAGAGGGTCACAAACCTCGAAGTTTTCCATTCAAAGCTAGGGCATCCTATAATCTTCTGGCAACAGTTTGACTTGTGTAAAATTCCAAAAATAGTTTTATTATGTCCTCTATGATAATTTCAAGCTCTCTTTATATTTCCAAGTAAATTTAGGTGGTCATTTTGGGGAATATTAATTTTATTTAGTTTGGTGTTCTAGCTATAAAAATATGGTATAATCAGTATTTTATGTGGTTGCAAGTTTTCAATATTTTTTGCATTTTTAAGAAAGACCCCATTAGAGATATTTCAACATGGTCGCTCTACTCGTGACTCACCGTGTGTGTCCCTGTAAACTCAGAACTCGGCCTTGTAAGGTGGCCACCTATCCCTATAACATGTCCCTCTGGATTGTGAGGGTGGCCACTTCTAGCTATCTCCGGTGCAGGTGGCGATGCTCGTAGGTGAGCTGCCCATCATAGTTTGTATGTGTCAAAGTGCACTTGACATCATCAATGTGTTGGTCCACTGGTGCCTCCTCCTGCCCTATCAAGCATAGTAGGTCATGGAGGGGACATCGGCCTCTCCACATCATCCCTCCTATATTGTGGGAAGGGAGGTGGTACATCTTGTAATAGCCCAAAGCGTCGACCCGACCCTGCTATGGGTATCACCTCATGCTCTTCTCGCATGACGCCCTCTATCCATCAAACCAATTGCATCTCATCTAACTCCATGGCCATCTTCCCATATGATGGAAAACCCACATAGGGCCTCCAAATAATTTCCACACCGGACAACCCCTCTAGCAAACACATGTAATAGGCTACATCATGTGTAGCCTGGAAGCTCTACGCGCTCTAGTAACCAACACCCAATGCCTGTAACCCACTTGAATGAAATCTAGATCAAATGCATCATCTCAGGGGCATACCTAGTGGCCTCACACATATAATGTGCTCATATGCCCAGCAGTGGAGAAGAAAGGTGTAGCATAGGCTGAACTACCGTAATATCCTATATGCCCACAACTCCTGTACAACTACACCAAGTATGTTGGTGCCCAAGAAAATCAGGTCCTCTCCTCCATCATGTCATGGAGAACCCCATCAACACCCATGGGAATCTCCCACCCTCTACATCCGGTAGTGTAAAGTAACATACTGCCTCCATAATCAAAACTACTAGCCTCATCTCCTCTAGATGGGCTGCATACATCTCACCATAGCTCAAACTAGTGCTATGGAACCTCATCTCGATATACTCTCACCACAAAATGTCAGCATCAACTCCTCATAGGCTCTCGAGGAGATAAAGTACACCTCTTGTCCAAAGTGATTCGGTAGGCGTAAGATCTCGATAAACATCTCTCTAGGGTGATGGTCACTCACCCATCAGAAATGGAATGTGTTGGTCGTTGCATCCCATCTATCGATGAGTGCGAACATAAGGGTAGGATCTCGTACTATATGCCTATAACATCTCATGACTATCAAGCCGATGTCTTTCACATACATCCACTCATCGGTGGTGACACTCGATCATACCGAAAATAATAAAGGAGGTACATGATCCCTCATCCATAGCTTCTCTCTAGCCTGCATCCACCACATTACAAACATTATTCAACTAGCATTTAAAAACATTTCCCTAAACCCCCACCTAACCCCTCCAAACCTAACCCCATCAGCCACACCCTCAACACCCTAAACCCCAAACCCTAAACACCATGAACCTAAAACCCTTCAACCTAAACCCCAAACCCTAAACACCCTAAACCTAAAAACCTTTAACCTAAACCCCAAACCCCCACCTAACCCCTCTAAACCTAACCCCATCAACCACACCCTCAACACCCTAAACCCCAAACCCTAAACACCCTAAACCTAAAACCCTTCAACCTAAACCCCAAACCCTAAACACCCTGAACCTAAAACCCTTCAACCTAAACCCCAACCCTAACAAACCTACACCCTAAATTCACTAATGAGCACCGGTCACTCCCGATGACAATGGTCAATGCTAAACCGGTATCGGTTCTTCAATCCTAACCGATGTTGGTATATACAGACTAACGGCCATACCTCGGCCGGCGTTGGTCATTTATTACACCCAAACCCGAACCCCGATTTTCTTTCCCCGTTTCTCTCCCATTTCTCCTGGACACCTACCCAAACTTCCCCCAAATCCCTCCCCAACCCTATTCAACCTACATATGCCTTTTCACACCCATCCTCTCACCCATTTTAACCACAAAATTTAAAATTCTCTACCCTACCCACACCCCCTAACCCATATTCCCTTCTACATTTAACAACAATACATAGAAAAGCTTAGCTCTTACCTCATCTCAAAGGCATTGCCTCCGTAGTGGCACGCCTAGCCACTGTGCTAGTGGTCCACCCGACCCCTCTCCTACCTCTGCCATGTAACACCTCTACCTCTAACCTCTCCACCAATCCACTCACTCTGCTTGATCTCGTGGGCCCGTCCACATGAATCCTCTCCCCACCTGGATCTCTCCACCTCACCTCGGTATAGTCCTGTGTACTTCTCTCATGAAAAATCACAACTCGTTCAACGCTATGTCATTTTCCAAAATTCAAAAATGTACAAATGAATCCATATTATATAGATTTTTCCTTTTATATACCCACATCGACTTGACTAAGCATCGGTTATACCTAGACCGACATCGGTCCTGTGCCCTAGCAAACCATGGTCGGTTGTACCTAAACCAACATCAATCTTGTTCCCTAACAAACCGTGATCAGCTTACCTAGACCATCACTGGTTAAGTATGACCGACATCGGTTACCTGTCATACTCTTGTCAATACCCTTTCCCCATTTCCGACCAACATTTACCCTTCCCCGCCACCATTTGACCTTACCCACCCTTATCGCAACCTACCTCCAAGCCTACATTACCTATCCCTATCCTTAATTACATTTAGGGACTTGTTATTTTACCCGTACCTCGGCCCTACCCGTGTCATGACCTAGCTGGACTCGGAACATTGTTAGTGACCTGTGAACTCATGTGCTCATTATTCCTTGTGACACTATTACCCATGTTGTTTGACCTAATGACCTTACCTTGTCTATCTCCATGTTATTTATCTTGACCCAACCTTTCATGTACTGGAATATACCTAAACATTCCTGCACCTGACCTACGTGTTTCCGCACCATATCCTATGCCTTGGATACCAGAATCACTTCAACCTTGTATGGATAAACCTATTGACCTTGGATGATGTAGCATTTGCAAGCTCTTCAACCTGGAACCATGTCGTAGTTTATAACGTGTGTGCATGTTTAACTACCACTACCTTTGACCCTAGCCCATTTACCTATTTTCCTGTTTTTGACCTCTACCCTTTCCCACATTTGCCCACATCTACGCTCCTTTTCACCACATCCACCTTTTATCAAACCACTCACCACTTCCATCTTCCACCTCACCAGTTCTTGGTTTGAGGGGGATCACATTCACCCACACATGGGGCACCCACTTCTTATTTTTGTTAGCATCACTTACCAATACAAGCTACATGACAAAAAGGGGCAAATGTAGACACCTAAATTTGGTTACATTCCCCTTAGCCCCTGATCGAGATAACCAAATTAAACATGGGCACCTAACCATGGCCCCTTTCACCCCACATTAATATTAATTTAATTATTTTAATTAAATTAATCCTCATCCTCACAACTTTCATTATTTTATTACCTTAATTGATCTAATTTCCACCTCACCTAGACACCTCATCCATCCACCTCACCATATACCTATTTTTGGCATGTTTCCATAACTAACAATAACTAAGTCTTACTTGCCTTAATGAGCTAAGATTTTGTCTAACCCTAAAATCAATGCCTAATATTTCTCTAACCACATTCCCACTCATTAGAAGGGAAGCTTCCATTCTGATCCGTGACAACAAACCAACTTGGCCCAAGAAATTAGAAAGATCTACCCATTTTAGTAAACCTAGGGAATCCCACCTTAATCGACATCGGTCAAGACGGAACCATCGTCGGTTACCATTTATTCACCTTAACAACCTTGTTTGAGAGGTTGGCACATTCGAGACTAGATGAGAATGAGATCAGAGCTGCATGCAAGTAGAACCAACATCTTTCCGTGTATCCAAGCATCCAAAACCATCATCCAAGTAGATCTAGGAGCATTGCACCCATGGTAGCATTCTAGGAAGCACTGCCATGACACCAAACACCATTCCTCCGATCAATCGTCACCTCCATCTAACCATCAAATCTGCATCATAGTAAGTATCTTGTTAACCAACATTCTTCTATTTTCATTCTAGTAGGCTCTATTACCTCTGTTATTAGTTTCTACTTGAACTCTCACTTCCCCACCATTTATCTCCATAAAAGTTTGATCATTCCTTCACCCACACCATAAAATCACCCATACTTGTGATAAACATCTCTAAGTATTTCCAACACCTCCCTAGACTTACACCCACTCCTCACCATCCCCGAATCAGTCTCAAACAAATCCCTAAACCATGAAATATTGAGTTATTGAAAATCCGTAGTAACCATCGTCGAGTTATTACTAAACCTTCATCATACGAGACCGACGCCGATCTATGTGCTTTATACCATACCCAAGAACGAGCCAAACAACCTCCTACCAATTGACCTAAACAACCTAGAATTAGACCCTAACCAGTCCCAGTACTTTGACTAACACCTACCAACCCTTCAGATCGACTATAGCCTAGCCCGTTATATTAGATTTTCTTATTGTGATTGAATGAGATACCTAAATCATATCAACTACAGTAGGAATTTTCTTATTTCTCGCATTAATTTGTTTTAAACAGTGGATTGACAGCCATCTAGGGAGTATCACACTTCCCGGATCTAGCATACGCTAGGCAATCCACTGTCATATATCATTTAACTTCTCTTTTGTGGTCTTGTTTTCTATTACAGGTAGTTCCTCCTAGCCAAAAGGAAGCTCTCACAATTGGCATTGGATCGAGAAGTTAGAACACGCGCAACAACCATCAACCAACCCATTTAATAGGTATTCCTCCTAGCCCATAACCCTATCTGTTTCGTCATTCAAAACGTAAAGAAAATGGTGAAACAATATCATTCTTTTTAAGGGTTGTTATCTCTTCATCCATGGCTATTTGTGGACTTTGCACCATTCATACCCAAAGCCTCTTGTACATATATCATGATCCATTCATCAATGTTAGTACTCAAAGCAAATATACACTTCCAATCAGGGAGAATACCCATACCTTTTGGGTGGTTGCCTTTGCCTTGTAGACCTTCAAACAAGCTGAGGTGGAGATTCTTCCTCCTCTTCTACCTCTTCGAAGATTGAGCTTGGTGAGCTCTCTCTCAACTTCTTGTCTATTTTGGGGTCTTGATTCAACTTTCTCAAGTGTAGGAGGAAGTTGAACCACATCCTTTTTGTTCATTTTGTTTATGTTGTTCTAGCTGAAAATTAATAGGGAAAGATTCAATCTCTCTAAAAATAACACTTCTGGAGTGTATTACCTTTTGTGCAACAAGGTCCCAAATCTTGTGTCCTTTCACACCATAGCCATAAATGATGAAGACACATTTGACAAACCTTAAAATCCAACTTTGTTCTCTTCTCCTTAGGCACATGTGCATATGCCTCACACCAAAAACTCTCGGACATCTAATTGAAGGCTTTTTCCTAACCATGCCTTGATTGGCGCTTTATCAAAAGTGTTAATGTAGGAGATCTATTTATCAAATAACAAGCGGTGGTACTTGACTTCACCCAAAACCTCTTTTCTAGACCAACTCTAATCAACATGCTCCTAGCCTTCTCCATCAATGTTCTGTTTCATTATTTTTGCAACTCCATTCTTCTTCGGAGAATATGAAGTTGTCTTTTGTCTTTTAATCCCGCGATCTATAAAAAATCTATCAAAGTCTACTGTAACAATACTCACCACCATTATCAGATCTTAAACACTTAATTTTCTTCCCAGTTTGAGTTTCAACCATAGCCTTAAATTCCTTGAAACGGCTAAAAACTTTAGATTTACTCTTTAACAAATATACCTATGTTCTCCTACTAAAATCATCAATGAAAGTAACATAATAAACTGGTTTACCAATAGAAGTAACCTTAACAGGACCAAATATATCCAAATGGATTAGATCCAAGATACATGAAGACTTATGAGTAGACGAGTAAAATTGAACACGGTTCTATTTGCCATAAATACAATGCTCACAGAAATCAAACTCTAGATTGCAATCATTCAACCCCTCAACGAGGTTCTTATTTTCAGGGCTTTTAAACCCTTCTCTCCAATGTGGCCAAACCTTTGGTTCCATAACATGGTCTTCTCTGCAGGTAATTTTGATTCGGTAGATAGAGCACCCTTGGGTACCCAGAAGCCACGACCATCTATAGAGGAGGAAACCCTCTCCTTTTTCAGCAAAATAGTTTTTGGTTTAGTTTTATCTCGAAGTTCTATTGCACTCAATTGTGCATGCATTAAGTTGGTAAAATGTACCCAATCTACTTCCTCTTTCTATCACCATAACACCTCTCACCATTTTGACACCTACTTGAGAAAACTATACATGCACACTTGCATCTATTAGCTTGCTAACAAATAATATATTTCTTGCTAGTCTGGGATATGCAAGACACCATCAAATCTTCTAATTCTACATAAAAAATTTCACTGATACTACCACGACCAAAAATTCAAGGAAAGAATTATCACCCAAATACACCTTACCACCATCATATTTTTCATACTTATTAAACCATTTTTTGTTACGATTCATGTGGAAAGATGCACCTGAGTCTATCAACCATGCATTATCACCTACATGAGTGCCCAATGCTGTTATAAAGGCATCTCCATCTTCCTTTTCAGACTCAAAATCATAATCATGCTTCTTCTTGCTATTTTTCTTTTCTTCTTTACATTCCCTTTGGAAGTGTCCAGATTTTCCATAGTTCCAACATATCACCTTGGACTTACCAGGGGATTTTGATCTCCCCTTATTCTGGGAATGGCCACACTTCTTCTCATCTTTGACTCATTATTTTGTTCTTCCTTGAACACTCAAATCCTCTTTGGCGTTCAAAGAGACCTTCCTTCTCATCTCTTTGGAGAGTAGAGAACCAACAACATCCTCCATATTTAGAATGACTGAAGTGATCCTAATGGCCATGACTAGGCTGTCAAATGGGTCCAGCAACGAAACCAACGTGGTTTAGCACTTTTCTTCTTTGTCCATATTAACTTGACCGAGGTCAAATGAGTCACCAACGTATTGAATGTTTCCATATGCTCAGATATTTGTCCACCTTCTTCCATTCTCAAGGAATAAAACTCCTTCCTCAAGAAAATATTATTTACTAGAGACTTAGCTTGGTATATCTCACCCAACTTTTTCCAAAGCTTCTCTAAAGTGTATTCTTCATGGACATTTATCAAGATCGAATCTACAAGACAGTCTAATAAGGCCTTTACCTTTTCTATCCATTACATCATATGTTGTAGCCAAAACTGGATCTCAGTAGGCCTATGGACCTTCTCATCCACCGCATCCCATAGATCTTGATCAACCAACAAATCTTCCATTTTCAGCTTCCATATTTCAAATTTTGTGCCGAAAACTTCTCTACCTCAATCCTCCCATATGTGCTTGCACGTTTGAAAAATATCTACAACAGATAACAAAGTATCCTCTACACAAGCTCCCACTCAAACCCGGATTAGCACAAAAAACCCAACAACCCACAACTGAAACCAAAGGTGATCAGGCTCTGATACCACTTGTTAGGAAATTAAAGTAGCGGAACAACTTCCTATGCTAATCTTGAGGAGAGATATTATGCAAAACTTTAAACTTAATAAAACAGTTACAGAAATTCTAGCAACACATTCATAACAAGAAAATAAACAATTAACACAAACACCAGATATATGTGGGGAAAATCCTTTCGGATAAAAAACCCCACACTCCAAAATCCCACTCAATGTATTTCAAATCTAATAACAAGATTACATACACTTGTAGAGCAAGTTTCTTACAGGAGTATCACCAGAAATAATTCTAGGAGGATTCCAACATTATAGTACTTGCAAAACTCACCACACAAATTACATCTCTAAGCCTTTAATTTATAGACCCCAGTTATACAAGAAACCATCTATGGTTTAAAAACCATGTGCCAAACCTCTCATGAGGTGGATTGCATTAAAGTGCAAGATTTTGGTCTAAAATTAGGCTCCCACGTCCACAATATTCTCCCCTATTTTGACCCTTAAGGATATCATAAAATCTATCATAATATCTCTAAAAATATCCCTTCGATGATATAATATCATATGGGAATCTTTTGAAACCCCATATTTCTATTTTTAGAGCACCGACAATGTGAAACGGCTATAGGAAAATCTTAAATGAATAAACCAAACAATGTTGAGATACCTTATTTCTAGCATGATAGGCGTTGTTTTCTAGAGGCTATGCAAAATCCCAGAGAACCACAGGATGAATTTCCTCTGCCCTTTGAATGGTAGAAACACAATTATCTTCCCTCTACAGTCTTTGAAAGTGTTTGTTTCCCTAGTTACTAGATGTCAAGGGTCTTGGTTAATAGTTGAATGAACATTTTCTTGTGCTATTTCTTAGCTAACGGGCATGAAATATCCTTTTGTGTCATGTTCTTGGTATTTCATCCTCCTCTTTCATGGCCTTGCTTTATCGGCATCATCTCACTTCAAGAAGGTCAGCTGTTCAAAGTCATGAAGTAAAGGTCAACTTTGAGGCCTGATTTTACTTGCAACTCTCTAACATCTATTGTGGGTAAGATTGAGATAAACTCAATCTTTCTGTCTCTCCAGTTTGTTCTTTCTAATGAAAGTAGTCCTTTGTGTATAATAAACATTGTTCTATGTTTATTACAGGATACAATGGCATTTACACAACTCTTTATGCTGGATTTTCTCTCAATACTCAGATTTGAATACGTGTATGGATGGATGAGCGCTCATGCCACATTTTATGGGGGCGATGATGCATCTGGCACTATGGGTAAGTCCTTAATTGTTTGAATCCTTTAATCCTCCATGAAATCATGGCATTTAAATCTTCTCTGCGGAAAGGTTGCTATAATATAACAAGGGAAATTTGTGTTGTACAATGCAGGTGGGGCTTGTGGTTATGGAAATCTGTACAGTCAAGGATATGGCACCAACACTGCAGCCCTGAGCACTGCCCTGTTTAACAATGGACTAAGTTGTGGATCATGCTATGCAATTAAGTGCAACAACGATCCACAAAGTGGTGCCTTCCCAATGCAATTGTGGTCACTGCCACTAAACTTTGCTCACCCAACAACACAATTCCTAAGAATGTAGATGGATGGTGAAATCCTCCATTAGATCAATTTGATTTGTCGGAACCTGTTTTCGAGCACATTGCAAAGTATAGGACGGGCATTGTACCGAATATGAATGGAAATTAGAGAACAAGAGAAGAAGTGTTTTGTAAAATTTTAGGAATTTAATTTCTTTACCTAATTATGCTTAAAACATTATCAGTTGCCCTTATGTCCAAGATAACCTCCATCCAAAGTTTAAGCTTCAACCTACACAAAAACAGATGCTATTGTTTATATATATTTATTTTCCTTGTTTTATAATAACATATTATTTTATAGTTGTAGTTTCTCTGAGTGACGTTTAGGCTATTTCTTGGCGAGGTTGTTTGTTATCACATTGTAACTTGCTTGCATATGCTATGAAAATGGATCTGACTTCTTTTTAGGAAATGATGTTTGTGTGCTTTTGGGAGGAAAACTGATTGTTGGGGCGTTAATTTTTCTTGCATTTCAATTTGTATGCCAAGTATTTGTAGGTGAAGAATATTTTCCAGAAATTTATTCTAGATATCTAGCTTAACCCCCAACACTTACGAATGCTTTTATTTTTCTTGTACTCTTAACTATTTATGGTATTATCATTTTCAAAGGATCGTGTTTATTTGTTCATCCTGAATATAGGAACTTATTTGATAAGGAGATTAAAAGGTGCTTTATTTCTAACTTACTTGATCCAAAATTTGTGAACTTCTGCAGCAAAAGAAGTGTTTGTTTGGTCTTTCTGCATTGAGAAAATGTTTGGTGAATTTTAAGTTTAAATGCCTAAATTTTGCATTTATAGGTTCCTCAAAGTGTGGAGAGTAATGTTTCATTGTCATCAAAAATAAAATAAGTTCATCTCAGAATTTAAATCTCTAGGTCATGTTCTTTATAAGTACAAAACGAGCTTCGCAATTAACGAGACATGTTTCAAAGAAATGGGTTTGTGCCTAAAGGGCTTACGTTCAAGCTTTCAACGAGTGGCTTGAAGTGCATTTCATGCAATGAATCTATGATGAATAAAATCACATATAATTTTATACCAATATATATAGATGCATCTCTAAAATATCACAACAATCTACATCAAATCATAATATCACACATTGAAATATACAAAAATTCATGATTTGTAACATCACAACAAGCCCAATAATCAAAAACTGAAAATATAACACATGATGTTCCCTTGTATATAATCCCCTGAAAATGGAAGTACTCTAAATAAATACAACATATCATATTCGTACTTGTATAAGATAAATTCACAACTCAATGATGACCTTTTGGTTTTTCATTACAAGTCTCTATTCGGTTATCAACTTATAACTCAAGTGTAAAACTACCTATATAATTAACAACAAGAAATCAATAAGGGTTAGTGCACCCCCTATATTTATTATTTGCAAGGACTCATTCAAAGCCAAATCTTCACCTTGACATATTGTCTTAGTATGAAAGATTCATTGAAAATTGTCTCCTCTACGACAATTGCCAAACCACTCTAATGTGCTGGCATGCATATCTGACTTTGAACCTTGCTCGTCATTGTGACTTGTGCCCTATGAAAATATTTGGGACAATTATAAGTGACCCTGCACTTTGCATTTAATTGCACCTTCAAGTCCACGATTACATACTAAAGGCATGCCTCCGATGTGTGGCTAGATGGAGGGAAATACATTGATCCAATATGGCACATTTTATATACAAAATGTTGATGGGTGTTGCAATTTTCAATTGATTTCATGTTAAATTTTTTAGCACAAATGTATGCACTATGTCTCCTCCTTGCCCTCTTCCAATACACAACATATAAAATGACATTTACTTATGGTTAAAAAAACACATGTTAACGTGTCCATGAATATAACCATTTTATGGAATGCACTACAACACCAAAAGTTGTACGATACCATTTACATTTACATTTCTACCTACAATTTTCTTCTTTCGCCCCACAATCCACCCCCTTGACAATTTTTGCCATATCATGGCCTTGTTTTATTATTAATTATCTCTCTCTTTTTGTCTTATGATTTGAATTTTAGATTTATAATTTACTTCACACACACATCCATTTGTTTTTAATTATTATTTCATTATTTATATAATTTCATTTTTTTAAATATATTATTATTTTAATCATCATTTTGTTATTGTTATTATTGTTCTTTTTAAGAGGAAATTTTTGATCTCGATCATTTGGAAATTTCAATTATCCCTCAACCATCAATTTCTAAGGATACTCAAAACACGGTCAAACAAGAAGGGTGGATAACACATTTCACTTTTAGCAAGAAAGAGATTTGAGTTAATTACCTCACAAAAGTCATTCAAAATGGTCAGTTGAAATAGAATGATTCATAATCGGTATGAGCAAAAAAGTGGAAGGGCACTACAATTGCCATAAAACCTTTGCTCCACTTGTTAGAATTAGCTATGTTATGTTATTACTCTCCTTGATTGCAACACGGGCATGGGAATGTCAACAAATATATACTAAACATATTTTATTACATCGTGATTTGTAAGAAGAAATCTACATATCGAAACTTCAAAATCCATTTATCGTTACTAGGGTTGGGGATCCTTCCGCTAGCTCGGTTGGGGCTCGAATCCCTCGATCCACACATGCATGATGGGTGGCACCTCCCGCCTCCACCGGATAAGTTTCTACATATGGCTTTAGCCATCTTGCCTACTCGTGACATTACAAAAGACAACGAAGAAGAGGGTTGTGTTGGCTCTGGGTGGAAGGTGCCAAAGCAAGTGGCAAGGACCTTCTTGGATTTAGTTGGCTTGATGACTATGATTTGCCCACAATTGGTCAAACTTTTCAGAAAGCAACTTAATTTTAATTTCGTAATGGCTTTGTTATATTTGACTTTTCCTAGACTTGACCTAGTTTATCCGTGACTTTGGGGCATGCCCTCATACTACCTATTTTTTTGTTGAATTATATTGTATTATTATGCCGAAGGTGTTTCCCTATGGGAAAGGCCCTTCCGGTTATTTCTACAACTATGTTAAATTTGACAGTTTGATGGCCGTCTGGACATTTTTGCGTTTTCACTTTTTCATGTGTTTAAATTTGGTGTTGTTTTCTTTTGCATACAACGCAACATCGTAACATACATGAAGTTATCCATAGCTTGTGGAAATCTTTGTGGGTTAAAAACTTTCCTCTAAATCTTTTCCAGAAATTGTCGAGAAGAATCTTTGTTTTAGGTAGAAAATGGAATTGTGTATGCAACGACGGTGTTTTGCAGGAGCTTATGGCATATCGATTTGGGGTTGCAATTAGGGTTGTCTTTATTACCTGTAGGGTTTGTTGGTTTTAATGGTTTGGCCTTCAATGCATCAATTATTTTTTATTAGGTTTCACCTGGTAAGCTTAAGCTTTTGTTTTCTGAGCTTTTTTACTCCTCATGCCAAAATCCTCGCGCCTGAGTCTCATGCCGGAATGTTTTTCATTTTTCTCGGAAATAGTATTATTTTTTCCAAAGAATTAGTAACCTTAACAGAAGGTCCAGAGCTAAAGTAGCGTGGCAGATCTAGCCAATTTCAAGATTGCCCGCTATTTGGCCATTCGGTGCCATTATGTTGCAAATCTCTCTCAAACATTCCATAGTGTAATCCAACTGTTTTTCGTTTCCTCTACATTTAAAGTGGGCTCTGAATAGGGAGAGTTTTATATTGCAGGCGATGAAGATGAAAATGTTTCTATTTTATTTACTCGGTTTAAGTATGCATTTAATTTAACTGTTTGTGAGATCTGTGAAGACAATATAAATTGCATAATGCATAGTAAGATATATTTACGCCATAGGCATTTTTCATAGTGTTGGGGCTCCGTTTTTTTATCATGTTTTTTTCCTTATGTTTTCGTTTAGTGTGGTAATGTGCAATTCCTTTTGGTTTGATTGGATGGTTTCGGTTTGATTGGATATGCTTCGATGAGTACTTATACCCTCGTCGTTTTTGTGGTTCCAACTTCCGAGTCTCGGACTGAAGGGAAGGCATCCGCCGAGGTGGACTTGTATTTGTCATGTTTTAGGCAGTAGGTGGTATAGTTTTTAAATTCATGGTTCTAGGGGAGAGGACCCTATAACCGAGCATGCACCAAAACATGTACATCTCTTTTCACCATAGGTTGTTGACAAAAGTACCAATAGTTGTTCACTTTTTGGTTAATGACACTTTTTAAGAGTTAATGAGAATGTGACACATAGGGCGCTCAGTCATTGGTCCTCTTTCAAATGCTTTATATTGATTTTCTTCATATTAAATCAATTCAAAAGTAATTTTCTCTCCAAATAAACACTTGAAACAAAAATGTTAATATGGCACGATCATACGCTACACGATGATATATTTTTTTACGCTACCGACATACATACATATAGCTACGTGCCCCTAAAATTAGGTGCACTGGTTATAGGGTCCTCTCCCCTACTTTATTTGAGTTGTTTTATGTTTTAAATTTTAATTTTTTTAAGTTTTAAATTTTAGATTTTATTTGTTTTATATATATTTTTAATAGATTATGAGTTTAGTTTAAGGTTTTATTTTGTAATTTTAAGTTTTAGTCTGTTTTTATTAGTTATAAAAATGATTTTTGCAACAAAAATCAACCAAACAATCGATGCATTACTAACATAATTTCTCCAAAATAATTATAATTCACATCAACTACAAAAGTAAATAATTATTCAAAGCGGTATCAAATGTATCGAATCTATTCATGTTTAGTTCAAATATAATAGACCGCAAAACGTTACCACTCATGATATAAGATTTGCAAATGTATATGTACGAATTTGTAACAATTTTGAAAAGTAGAGATAAAACCTTTAAATGTAATCAACTTACAAAATTAATCACATCCTTTATCAACATCAACTACAAAAATAATAACTATCCCTCTAAATCAAATAATATATATCATTCCGTATTCACATTGCATTATACACATAAGATCGCTAGTTTTTACTTGTTAATATAATACATAATCTTATTCAAAAAAATTAAAAAAGAAAAGAAAAAAACCATTGATAACGAATACTTCACTTGCGTGTGCATGTTGAAAAAGTCCTATTAGCTTTTATGACATTCATTATATTTGCAAAATGTCCTCCCCGACATTCTTTATATTGATTTTTTTGCCGTGAAAGACCTTTTAAGGTGTTGAGGTAGCAAAAGGACATGCCTATTAAATTAACAAGGTAGCAAAAACACATTCTCATTAACTTAATGAATGTTAGAGTAGTCCAACCAACGTCCATGAGTGTGCGATAGTTGTACGAAGGCGGTATGAAGTGTACACCAGTTGTACAGAGGTGGTATGAAACCTAGGCTTCAGCTGAACGGAGGCGGTGTGAAACTTGTGCACCTGGTGGTCCCATCCTCACCAGGGTAAATTCACCGACACGATAGAGATTGTACTAAATGTAATATGCAATGATTCCTCCAATTTCCTAAAAAAACTTAATGAACTGTTAATCATATATTTTGTTATGACTATTTGATGGTCCTAATTCAAATTTCATGCGCCTCGAAACTTCCTATTTTTATGACCTGGTCAAGGATGGGAATGCCTATTTCTTCATAGAGAACGCTTCCTGTTTCCTGCAGGTTGCACCAATTTTTTTCATGATTGATCCGTGAGCGCGCTAATCGCTTCCAACATTTTACTGTCACATATGCAGATGCATCGGAAAGCCATCGGTGGACTGTTGGTCTGCTTGTATTTGGCTGATTTTGCAGCTGCAAAATGCGTTCCTGAAAGGCGTGGATCAGTGAGTGTGAGTTACCCTTTTTGGATTGAGGATCCTACTTGTGGGTACCCTGGATTTCAGATTAAGTGCAAGTCAATTATGAATTCTAGCGGGGAACCTGCTTCATTTCTTCCCACCGCAGCAGGGGATTTTGAAATTTTGCACATTAATTATAGCGTTCATGTAATCGTCAATTCGACTTCTCTCAAAGCCATGTCCTGCAATGGAACAGACGATGCATCCATACTTTTCAGTTTACCTCCAGGCGGACCTTTCACCATTTCCTCGCTCAACAGGTTCGCAGTCAGTTGGCGACTCGAACTCGCGCGGTGGCAGATGCGAATCTGCCTGTTTGAATCAATACGATCCAAAATACTGCAATTGTTATGGCTGTTGTGAAGCTGGTATTCCGGGCAATTGGAAGTCTATAAATTTTAGTGGTGGAGGATATTATTTCCAGAATCTTGCAGGAGCCTGTGGGTTCTCCACCATACTAGATCCAAGTACGTGGGAGGTAACAGAAAAGGAAAAATGCTTCTTTGCGAGGGGTCGTTATCGGCTCAGGTTTGAGTGGAGTATTGGCCATGCAAATTGCTCCGCGGCTATGAAACGCCCGATTATTCGTGCGCCGCGGAGGCCGAATGCACAGATGGGATAACAACAGACGGGCACCTGTGCAAATGCTCTCATGGATACCAGAGAAATGGTTACTCTAATGGCACAGATTGCACAGGTAATATATATTCTATTCTAGTGTTATTCTGTGAAAGTATTTTGGAAGTAAGTTGCTTGGAATATAACTAGTTCTCTCTGGCGACGGATCTTTTCTATAATACAATAGAAATGTGAAAAGTATACAAAATGTGCAAACCATTCAAGTTCCCCTAGAAGACTATGAACACTCCATATAATGTGAAAACTTTTCGAATCGTATGCTTATGAAATAATATAACATTTAACAGCCATCAAATTTAACGTACCTAATATCTATCTCCAAACATATTTGAACTCTCACAACATTCTTTCTTTTAATAGTAACTTGTCATCATAAGATAAGGGATTTAAGTTTTACTCCTCGGTCATCTATCTTAAAACATTTATAAAATCTGAGAACTTTTTCCATTTAATAGTAACTTTCCATTTTAACTAACATGATAAGATAAGGGATTTAGACTTTTACTCCTAGTTGATTTATTATATAGCATTTATGAACTCTCACACTTTTTCAAAGGCTTGAACCCAAACAACAAAACCATATAAAAGTATTGTTTTTGCTAATATCCTTACTTCCTAGCTCTATAAATAGCAATCGCATGTGGAATGTGCGATGGAAACGTCGAAGGGGATGCGTTGAAGGAGTTAAACTTGACGGAAATAAACTTGTGAGGAGGGCAACAAAGAAGAAGATTGAGGGAGGAGAAGTGACAACACCGTGACATCTCATTTCCTTGATGCTTGAAAGGCACGCGCATCGATATATGGATGTGTAAATGTTTTTTAGCTTTATCAATGGTTGAGGCATTGGAAAGAGAGGGATTTTTTCTATGCACATCATGTCCTCCTTCGATCATCAAGGTCATCCAAGGTTACAAAAAGGGAACGAGTTGGTGTGAGTATTATAATCTATTTACGAGCCAACAAATTTGAATGCATGGAATGAATCTAATGCATGGATGTCAATGGAGGATATTTAGAAGAGATGAAAATCATGTTTGATCCATATAATTCAATAAAATGCTTAGGTGGACCGAGATAAGACAAAGACATGATAAAAGTTGGAAAGAAAAAGGTGGTGATTAAATACATGCATGTCACACACCTTCTACATAAGGCAGAGTGTCCCAACCCAAATAATAGCTACTAAACGTTCCTATTTAGGCGTTTTCCATGATATTAGCCACTAAATATTTGCAAATATTTAAATTTAATTTTGTAGTCAAATTATGAACATACATACTTGAATCAGAGGCATAAGAAGAGGAAAAAGGCACACAGTTGGGTCTAAAAAGAGTGGACAGGGGTTGATATATATTCGAATGGATTTCAATGGAGGATATTTAGAAGAGATGAAAATCTTGTTCGATCCATATAATGCAATATAATTTCAAGGTGGCTAGAGGATCAAAATGCAAATATGGATGTTTATTGACCTCTCATTTCCTCAAGCTTGATGGTAACAGTTATCGAGACTTGCATTTGGAAACATGCTTTGTAGCGTAATTAGCAGAGAAATATTTAGCGGCAAATTTTCATAATCTCATGAAAATCGAGAATTATGGAATTTTGAATTAGCGAATATTCTATGATTCAGTAGTGACTTATTCACCGAAAATTCGACCGACATGTCCCTTATACTATTCATCCGCCTAGATTTTACACATATATAAGATCTTATGAATATAATTCGCCACCATTTCGAATCATTTCGTGTGCATATTCATCGAAGTAAACATAAGCAACCTCTCACCGGTAAGTCCGGCCTTAAGTCATCCAACCCATGAGCCTTCTAACCCCGAGTCATCCAACCCCTTAGTTGTCCAACCCTTAGCCATCCAACCCTAAGTCATCCAACCTTGAGCCATCCAACCCTAAGTCTAACTCATCCAACCCCTTAGCCATCCAACCCTGAGCCATCCAACCCTCATCCGTCCAACCCATCATCCGGTCCAAATACTCAACCATCTTACTGGTCATCCAACCTATCGGTCATGAGCATTCCAACCCCTCAGTCATCCAAACCTTTTCCATCCAACCACAGAGTCATCCAAGCCTTTTCCGTCCAACCCTTTACCATCCAACCACTACCATCTAACCCTAAACCATCCAATCTCAGAGCCTTCAAACATAAGAGCCATCCCTAAGCAGTCATGGATACTAGAAATCAGGGTAAGAAGGTTACTAATTTAGCCAATTCAAAAAGGGTGCAAATACTTTGCTTGGTTATTTTGGAAAATCACAAAAATGAAGGGGGTTTTTGCATCAGTTGAAAATATCAGTATGTGGCATGTGTTATTTATAGGTTATTTAATCTTACAATATTTAATAATTATGTATTTTCATACGCTCTTGGAACTGCTTTCATCTTGTGTAAAAATTAACTATAGATAAAATTAATACTATATTTGTAACAATTTTATAGATTATATGCAGACATTTCAGAAATTCCTTCACAAAATAATCAATTTAAAGATATCGATGATCCATTATATGTTGAGGAAAACATTATGTCCCTTGATGACATAGAAGTACAAGAAAATTCATCAAATTCTCATGATACACCAACAGAGGAAGCTTCTACTCCAAGGTCTATTTCGAGAAAAAGGAGACATGAGAATAAAGATATTCTTGCTGAGAGCCCAGATGCAGAAGTTGAACCCAAGAAAAAAAAAGAAAATATGTCAAAAGAAAGAGGAAAAACTAGACAATTGGAAGGAAATTCTAGTTCGAATGGGTTGTAAAATATTTGTTTATTGAACCTATGTACACTGAAAATGGTAATGATGTTCCAACACAATGTCAATGTAAAATATGTGGTTGGAAATAGGGGAAGGATCACACGATGCAACTCAAACTGGACACAATTGAAAAGCATTGTGGGAAAATATACATTTCCCAAAAGCAAAAGGATGGCAACATAGTCAGAACACATAAATGGAAAGATGCAAAAGAGTGTCTACATGTCAAATACGCAGAAGAATATGAAAAGGAACAAAAACGTATGAAATATGTGAATGAAAAAGGTGGGACCATAGTAGCAAGATTGAGAAAAGCTATGGAGGCAAAAATGCATGTAAAAAGTATTCAGTTTGCTACCGTATTCCATATATTGAAAAGGGGAAGACCGATGTCATATTTCAGAGAAAATAAATTCTATATCAGGTTATTGGTCTACAGAACGTTCCTCAATCTCATTGGTCAGATACTAGTGGTTGGGAAATTGCAAAATGTCTATCTCTAGTAGAAAAGGAGGATCTAAAACAGTGTGTTCAAAAGGCTAAGTATATTTCCCTTTCAATAGATGAGGTTACTACAAGTTGATGATACTTCATGGATTTTTATTCATGTTTACACATTTGCTAATGAAATAAGAACTCCACACCTCTTAGAAATTCATAAAATGATTGAGAATTGCAATTCTAAAAATATTTATAAACTAGTGGTCTCAAATTTGAAGGATGTCACCGGAATGGATGACTTTTTCATTGGAACAAAATTAGTTTTTTTCGTAACCGATGGTACAACTATAATGCAGGAGCTAGAAATGGTCTCTACGTTATACCACGTAAAACTATTTCTCTGTATATGGTTGTTGTCCATCAGTATGGCTCACGTAATGAATTTGACTTACAAACTTGTGAGCACATTTGAAAATGTAGCTAGAATGGATGAATTTATACGTGAGTTGCATGTTTATTATTCTAGCAAAACTCCAAAGAGATTTTGGAATTTCAGAAATTTGCAATTGGACCGACATGAGAGGGAAATTTTTTTCTCAAAGATGTAGATACTAGATGGATATCTATGTATGAATCTTCTTATAGAATATTTGATGAATATAATTCATCGACAGGATTTATGTATAAATACCACAGGATGTAGATAAAGCTAAAGATCTATTGTGTAATCTAATATACACAAAAACTTTACTCACACTCGTGGTATTTTACCCATGTTGAGGGAGCTTAATATCTTAACGAAGCATGCACAAGATTGTTCTTTCTACACAACAGACTTCATAAGACTTCGAAGACGTGTGTGCTGTAGAGTCTCAAAAGTTTATATATTTCTTATGGGAGTTTTGTGGTGGTGCTTTTTAAAACTGGAATGCATCGATGATTTGAAAAATCCTAGGTGCTTCTTAAAATACAATATACATGATCATTTGTGTATAATAACACATGGAAAAGAGATTCCACTTCATACGTTCCAAAAAAGAGTTGATATGGCTATCTCAGAAATAGAAGAAGTAAGAGTGACATGGAATTTATATGATGCAATATTAATGGAAACTAAGAATAAGTTGAGAAATATCTTTGAATCGTTAGCTAAAGAGATCTTAAAAGATTCAAAAATGATAAAATACTTGAAGCAATGGGAGTTGTAAATCTGCAGTTTTGGAATTTGTCTGGTGGAAAACCTTATACATCTATCAGTCCTTTATTTGTCAAAAACATGAGTGATCTAACTGACCATTTCTCTAAGACTAAAGAGATAAACAAAGTTTCTGTAGAAGGTATTTTACAAAGAAAAATACTTAGTTCCCAGTCAATGGATTTTTCTAATACTATGATATGACAAGTTCAAATTCTACAAAACCCACAGGATTATGGTGCCATCAAAAGGATTTGGAAGGATATTTGTTCCAGTAGTATTCTAAGTGAAGATTTGAGCGAGTATATTAAGTTGTATGAACTCTATCAAACTATGATTCTGGGTTCGTGGAAGATGAGAGGGTTTTTGCACTATCCTTTTTAAATTTGAAAGTTTGAAACAGATTGGACATGAATCTAGAAATTTGTTTGAGGTTGTATGTATCACGTTACTCAGTGGAGTCTTTCCCTTATGATAGAGCACTCGCATTATGGAATTCACTAGTAGAAAGAAGAGGAGTTAGTAATATTCTACCTGACCCAGGGGATGGAGACACATCCAAAAATCATGCTACAATTGATTTCCAAGACACGAATGAAAGTGTTGATCCAGGACTGTTTCAATTCACATAGATTTCATTACAATAATTTAATGTAATGAATTATAACTATTGATGGAATTCATATAAAGATTACAACTTTCAATAAATGCAATATTATATATATTTTTTTATATTTGGTTTTTAAACTGAAATAAGGAAATATCTATCTTTTATATCTGTTAATTGATTTATTTTACATCTGCAAGAAATCAGAAACGTAAATATTTTAAACAAACAAAATCAAGTAAATTTAAGCAACATTTACGTAAACAAAGAGACAGAAACATCATTTGTATTATGTAGAAATCGAATAACAATATATAGTTACAATTCCAATTCCCAAAGTACTCTTGAAATCGTTCTCTATTGTGGCGTTTACTTTATGAAGAAAAGTACAAATTCATAAAGCATTGTCGGCCAATACAATTACAAAAGGGGGTTGTCAATACATTTCAAAGCTTCCAGACAAGTTTTGTCATATAAGGACACATTACGAGGTCATCCTCTTTTCTGCCTATGATTCTAAATCATAGTTGTCCTTAGGTCCTCACGGAATAAAAACAAAAAAAATTGGTGGCCACTATCATTTAATTCCTACGTTAGTGATCGTAATTGTGGACAACACACCTTTCACATGGTGAACTTCACTAACATATTGAATTTCTTATGAAAGCAGAGAAGCTTGATATTTTCTTGCATTAAAGGTGGAGGAATTTGTCAGGTCTATAAAGAGTTATATGTTATAACTCTCGATGCCTAAAAATCTTGTGCTATGGTATTGACATTTTTAAGAATATTTTGTTCCTCCTCGCTACGCCTCATGTTGATGTATGTTGCATTTGCAGGCTCTGTCTTTTACTTTAGTAAGAATTTTGGATCCATTTTATGCTCATTGATTATCCTTCTCAATGTATTATTTTGTCTATTTATTACTATGAGTTTTTCCTTCAAATGTCCAAATGAATTCAATCTTTTGTGGGCATTCTTTAAATGTGCTTCAAATATAGCTGCTTCTTTCTTTAAATTTTCATATTTTTCCTGCAAAACAGAAATATAAAATTTTAGTCTATTAGATAAGTTAAAAATATATATTACAGTGCTTATAATATTAGGATTTTGCATGTAAAACATAAATCCCACTCACCACAACTTTTTCTTTTTCAGCATTTTCTATTAAAACATTTGTCTTGTCTTTAGCCCATTTGTTGTAGTAAGCATGTGCTTCAACATTCAAATTCTCCAACCTGTTTAACATTATGTCTATAATTTTCATTGTTATAGTTATGGTATAGGAAGCTGTCCTGATTGAGCTTTGTTTAGCAAAATTTCCTCCCTTTTCGGTTTTCTCTCTACGGCAATGAACAATGAATGCCTTTGAGCATGATTATGGTATCTTGTATTTATTTCTTTTATCAAAATTTTAGCTCTCCTCTCCCAAGACCGCACCAAATCCACATCAGACATTACAACCTCTTGAATTGTTTCCCCATACTATCTGATATCAAATTTTCTAATATAAAATGTTTCTTTTCATCATCTGTTTGTGGAGCGTTTCTTAGAGGAGGAGAGTTATTGTCCTGTAATTCATGCACATTTTGTTGTTGTTGTGGTTGAGGAGAAGTAAATTGAATCATATTCTGGGTGTCAAAATAGTTTCCCTTGTCAGTATTGCCAATATCGAATCCCAAATACTCCTTGTCAAGCGCGATGTTGTTGAAAATCTGTGAGGTCGTTACACTTAAAACACCACCTAGTGAGAGTCCAGAAAATTTTGTGGTTAGCAGGATGAACTATTCCAACTGATTTTGTAGGAAACCTTATATTCTTGCTTGCAGATCTTCTTTTGTTTGGACTGTACATGTTGGTGGTATTGGTGGTCTCCTTGTAAGTGGAATGTGCTTAGAAGATATATTACCTGTAAGATGCAAACAACAAATTGTTAGAAGCCATTATACGGTTAGGTCTTATAAATTCTAAAAATTAGCAACATAATAAAACATGCTAAATATTAAATATTACAATTTACCTTGCACGTTTGGAGATGCAAACATAACATTTCGATCTTGTGTGTCAAAATTAGTTTGATCATCATCACCGTTTAGTAGTTTCGAATATAATAAATGTAAAAAGAATAGGAGAAATATATAAATACAAGACTACCTACATAATCTATATTAGTTGTTTGAATTAGTTAATTATATCAAAATAAAACTTCATACTTTTAGTTAAATGTGATGGTAGACATGATGCATATAGCGCCCCCTAGGTCACTTTTGACAAGGAGCTCTTACTAGTGTTCGCAACTACTCGAATCCATGTCAA
The DNA here is from genome assembly GCA_018340775.1 of Taxus wallichiana var. yunnanensis. Classification (NCBI taxonomy): domain Eukaryota; kingdom Viridiplantae; phylum Streptophyta; class Pinopsida; order Cupressales; family Taxaceae; genus Taxus; species Taxus wallichiana. The sequence goes on along the minus strand of CM031242.1, from coordinate 601,532,847 downwards.
AATCAAGCGAGAGAACTCTGGCAGGGGCTTTAACTTCAACAATTGCCTCCTTATGAGTTGTTACAACTATAACTCTTCTCTCGTAAAATAAAATCTTACAATTATTATTTTATTGAAAAATATTGAATTTGAAATCATTATAACAAGAAAACTATAAAAGTAACAATTACCTATTGTTCTTAAAGACTGAGACCAATCATTTTATCATTAATTGCAGTTGGAATTTTAGCTTTCTGAAATTCATAGAACACTTCCTGATAGAAAGCAAGAATAAAATTGCAATAAGAGAAGAATACGGTCTTGAATTTATTAGATTGATTGGCATTGTGGGTACAGGAGACATCTATTTTTATTCGAGTTGACAAATATGTGCACCAATCGAATTGTTGACCTGCTAGTGTCCACAATAAATATTGAATTGCCCAATATGAAATGTTTGCACATCTTCCCTGTCATACAATCCTATCTTGAAAAAGTGATGCAACTGCAAGAAAGAATTGGTTTGTAATACCTTGAAGAAAAAGGCCTCATGATGAACAATTAAGAGGAGCTGCAATACTAAAAAAATGTTAGAGGCTTGGGTGGTGGAAAAATGTTAAGAGAAAAATAATTTGAAAATAATAAAATTACCATCAACTTGCACACTGTAATGAGACTCCAAAAACTTTTTGTCTTCATTTGTGAGGACAACCTTTGTAGTAACATGCGACTTATTTTCGAATGGTAACCTCAGTTAACCGATGTACGTCTGCGGGCTCAATTGTGAATGAAATTTGATGACGTCTTAGATGCACGAGGAGAACGGAAAATTTTCCATCATTCTCGTTGTAAGAGGTGAGAAGGTAATCAAGCACTGAAGTATTAGTATCGAATTGGGGCATGTCCACAAGCCCGGTAAATTCTGATTTTTCGAGCCAATCCTTTTGTGCGTATTTTGCTTTCAATAGGGCTATAATTTGTGGGCACATGAGGTTTTTGTATTGGAATTTGGGTGTAGGAGTAGATGTGGTGCTTTCCATTGTTGAAATTTGGGAGAACTTTGAAAATTGGAGAGCTCAGAGCACTAGAAATTTTCATAGAAAAGTGAAGAAATGAACCTTGTAGGGGTATTTATAGGGTTCTAAATGGGTCAAAGGACACGTGGCTGAAAATTATTGGCTAGCCAAGGTGGCCACCCAACCCATAATTAATAAACCCATCCAACACTTAGTTGTCCAACCATTAGGCATCCAACCCCTCAACTAACCAACCTACTGTCCAACCCTTAGCCATCCAACTCCTTAACCATCCATCTCTTCAAGAGTCCAACCCACTGTCCAACCCTTAGTCGCCTAACCCTCAACCATCTAACCCCTTTAACCGTCCAACCAACCCGTCCAACCCTTAGTCGTCCAACCCTTAACCATCCTACCCACTCCGCCTCTACCCTTGGTCATCCAACCCATATTCATCCAAGCCCTCAACCTGCTCAACCCCTTACCTATCTCGACCCACCCGGCCCAACCAACCCATCCAACCCACTCATCCAACTCCTTAACCATCCAACCCAACCATACAAGCCTTAGCCATCCAACCTAACCGTCCAACCCACCCATCCAACCCTCAACCGTCCAACCCACCCGACCAACCTTCCCGCCAAACTCCGCATGCTAACCTACCCGGCCTACTTTGCGAAACCAAGAAAATTGCTCTCTATGAAATTGCCTTTGCACATAAAGCATTTTTTTAGAAATTTGCCAACGATTCAAAAGTTGATTTTTGAGATTCGCCACAATTTCTAAACTAATTTTTCAGAGGGATCTTCTTAAAATGAACCCTGGTAATCGAGTGGTTAAGGCATAGGTAAAAGAGAGTTTTTCCAAAGTACATCATGCCCCCTTAGATTGTGTATGCCATGCAAGGTTACAAAAAGGGAATGTGTGAATTTAAGATTATAATTTAGTGGATCCGTTGGAAGATTATAATTTGAAAGGTTGGTTTAGAGATTACAATCTATTGAGGAAACAAAAATGAATTCATGGAATGTATTAAATGCATGACATGAGTAGCCAACATCATCTAGTTGTTTGGAGATTCAACCAATGTAATGTTTAACCACCACATATAATGTGAAATGGTGGCCAATTCGATTCAAATTTGAGTGATCCTCTCAAAGTGGTATAAGGAGATCCTAGATGCAACCATGGCTCACAATACTCAATACATGATCCATAATGTAATACTATGTCGAGTTGGTTAGAGGAATGACAAAACAAAGGTTGATGCTTGTTGATTCCAAAACCATATGCAAATCCAATACAAACTAAATTTTATAGATCTAGTCAAGCTCAATGAAACTGCAATGTTCAATGCTAGCATGGAGTCGAGTGAAGTGCGGGAGAGAGACAAGGCATTCACTTTACAAGGGTTTGTGAAGGAGAATGAGCCAAGGAAGATAACAAAAGGTGTATTCATAGGTGGAATGAGGAATGCATGACCCTTATGTGGGACCTTCTTTCCTAAATGACAACTCTAAAAACTTTCATGACATAGATTTGGTTATAAAGAAAAGAACACAAAGCCCAGAGATGCTAAAATTTACTGGCAACATTTTAGCTTCGAGAAAATGATATCACTTTGTAATTACATGTTAGCATTAGAAATTCAACAACAAATATTGTGCAACATTATTTGTGGACAAGTCAGAGCTTCTTGCCTATACTTTTTGAATATATATAAGGTATGGTATCTCGCTTTAACAACGCTCTTTCTCAATGTAATTGAATTTTTATATTTTGTGGGTATGTTTTAATTATTTTGTGGTGGGCCACAAGTTACGTATCAAAACAATCATGCTTAGGGTCTTTTCCAATGTAGACAATTGTAAATCTACAAACCGTAATATGTGTGAACCTAATAAAAACAATAATAGCTTAAGAATAACGTTTACTTGCATCTATTAAAATCCATATGGATGGTTCATTAAGGCAAAGTGATGTTACCATGTCAATTAGTTCTTTTTCATCAACACACGATTCTTAAATTATCATGAAACAAATCAAATTTGTTTAATAAATATGGTGAAAATAATAATTACTCTTACTTTGCACAATGTTAAATTGTGGAAATCTCATAAAAACAATTTTTACTCTTGTTTTACGATTTGGAGAATTTTAATTAGATGACATTCTATTTATCAGATAAGACAAAGACATGAATAAAAAGTTGGAAAGAAAAGGTGGTGATTAAATACATGCATGTCACACACCTCTTGCATGAGTCAAAGTGTCCCAACCCAAATAATATCTACTAAATGTGCCCTATTTTACTGTTTCAAGTCCGTTTAGATGTTTTTCATGATATTACTCTTAAAATATCTTGTAAATATTTAAAGTTAATTTTGTAATCGACTATGAACATACATAATTGAACTGTAGGCATAGCGAGGGAAAAGGGCACACATGGGTCTAAAAAGAGTGGACAGGGGTCGATATATTCGACTAAAATAGAGAATTACGAACAAAGAATGCACCAACAACAAAACAACCCAACATCATCATAAGCACTTCTGTATCGCCCTTCCAATGTAGTCATTGAACATCCTAAATACTTGCAAGGTGAACATCGCCGATCTACCAAATTATTTTGGTGCATGTCAAAATAACAACATTCAAATTTTGAGTAGATCGCATGTGTACCTCTTTTATCTTTCGGAAGGGGGTGGTTTGCAGCTGAGTTATTTAACCAATCGGAAGTAAAAAAATACAGACAAAGAACAAAGATTTCATCATAATTAAATACTTTAGATTTGGTTAAGAAGGTGTTTCCATAGCCGAGGTTAAACCTATTAAAATAACAACATATTTTTGTTCACTGTCTATGTCTTAATATAAATACGAAGAAAATATGGATTCATTCGTGGGAAAATACCTGCATATCTTTTTCGCAACATAAGCAATGAAGAAAATACCCACCAAAAGCACCCACAAAAATGAAATTGCATAGTATATGCATTAACCACCTTAACACTGAATGATACAGGATCCATTCGATGAAACCCGAATCACCTCTAGAGTAGTATAGGTATGGTCATTTTGAAAGCAAATTGTAGTCCATTGTCTTGCATGATGTGGTGTTGGGCACCCAAAAGATCTCACAATTTATATTAGAGATATTAGAGAAGCCTCTCCATATAGCATATTACAAATTATTACATAAAATGACATTATAATCCTTTATAAAAATATTTTAAATATTGGCTTTAAAACTCATTCTTAATTTTAATCCTTTATAAAAATATTATAAATATTGGCTTCAAAACACATTCTTAAAATATCATGATTTTTTTATGAATAGTGCATTCATTTCGAGTAGTAGATTACATAGATCGTTTGCAGATTCTTTGCTCATGCTCCACAACAGATTCTCGTGGTGGGCTCATTGAAAGCCTAACAACATCACCAATAAACCAAGGGGCTTTGAGTTAATAAATGTAACAATCATATAAATAAATTATATTTTATTTTTAATATATTATAAATTAAGGTATAGAAATGAAAACATGTTAATTAATGTTTATATATTTAAAATTGTGTCACTAATTATTATTATTAAACGCTTTTGACCAAAGCATGAACCAGGGTTAGTGGACCCCACCCTTACAATAAAGAGAAAGAAGAGAGAGAGAAAGGGGGAAGAAGATAACAAGAAGTGGAGTGAAGGAACAACTCGAAGAATAGAAGAACACGGAGAAGAGTGAAGACCAAAGCAGAACAAAAGAAATCAAAGGATTAGAACAGAGTTGAAAATAAATGCACAAAACTACAGACCAAGAAAGGAGGAGGGCCAACAAGCACCATTGAACACCGAGCACCATCCTAAGCATGTGAGCCACCATCACTAGAGACTCCAAAGACGAGAATTAGCTTCCCGAGCGGGGAGACAAAAGTCGGCCCCGACGCAATAATGTGAGCTCATTTAGATTATCAATCACTAAATGGACTGGAAAGTGAGCCGCATCAATATCGGTAGGAGGAAGAAGCCTTGGATCGGGATGGCCATGCACAAATAAGGAATCCACATTTTCGTATAATGCAACAGATCCCGATATTGACTGCTAAGCCATTGGATCCCACGACTGACCCCAAGGCTAATGCATCAACCTATTCGACCCACGTAAGAGGATCGGGAGATGGAAATCCACCGATTCATCATGGAGGCCCCTAATGAACCAAGTAGATTAATTCTTCAGCAACAAACTCGACAATGATGGAACAGGGTGGATCAAAAGACAAAAGGAAACGAAAGCCGCAACAATATCCGAATCTGTCCGAGCATGTCACAATTTGAACCGATACGAATCTCCTAGGATGCTTTTTTATTACTTCAGCTTCACGGGTAAGAATACTTAAAGATCTCAAAAGGAGGTACCGATCAATTTCGCCCTAAGAGTCGAATCTAGTTGAACACCGCGAAGGAAAATGAAGGGGAATCCTAGGAAAGCCATGGAAGAACTACCCAAGCAACCAAAAGGAGAGATGAACAAATAAGACCTACGACAACATTTAAAAGTAGAAAGCACGGATGACCATCAATTTAACTGTTGTGAACCATTCTTCCCTTCGTGTGAAATGATTTCAGAGAATCCTATCCAATATCTCGAGTTGCTTGAAGTTTTGATGGCGGATGGGTAATCAATGGTGTAGTTGGTGAGAAAATCGGCAGCAGAAGTCAAGCTACTTGGAATGAGTGAGTGATGTTCCACTTACTTATTTTTTTGAGCCAGAAGAGGATGTTAGAGATGTAGAAGTTTAAGTGCCATGAAAGGGCCAACCCTTTGATGATGGCATGAATAATAATTTACGAGTCCCCTTCTATTTGGAGAGAATCACACCCCAAGTGAACCTCTAATTTAAGTGGAAAGGAACTGCAAGAGGAGAGAGCTGCTTTCACTTCTTACTAAAAATCTGCACCAGACTTACCTGGGTTACCTCTAGAGGCTCCATCAAAATTTAATTTCAAAAAACCAGGAGATGGAGGCCTCCATCTAATATTTTTCCTTCTCATTATTTTTTCCAATTGAGACAAACCTCGTCGAACAATCGACCTTAGATTCAAAATTTTGATAAAGCATCCGGGATTTCCTTATGTATGCATCTCAAGAAGAGAAGTTAGGATTGTTGATGTTGTGTTTATTGACATTTTCTAAAATAGCCACTTCCAATTTGTTTAAAAAAATAGGAAGATTGAAGCTTGATCTCTAAAAATACGAAGATTTCATTCCCACCAAATGTGCCAAATCAAGAAGAAGGGGGTGATGGACCATATGGAACTGAGGGAGCTCTGATTACCCAACTTAGGCCAAGCAAGAAGAGAGTCTTTAATATTATTACAAGGAACCCAAGCTAAGTTAAGCTTACCTAGGAGCCAATTCCACCCCTGAACTGCGAAGGAGCAAAAAAGGAGGAGATGATCGATGTCTTCTTCTTCATTACCATAGAGGACACACTTAGATGGACTGGCATATCCCCAAGTTCTCCTGTGGAGTTGTGTAAGAATTTTTCTTTTAAAGACCAACCAACCAAATATAGCCACTTTAGGAAGGAGCTTAGAATTCCAAAGCAACCCGTCCAACTGAGAGCCCCATTGCCAGACAAGGAGATGAGTTTAGAGTAACCAACTTTGACATTGAAGATGCCTGTAGGAGAGCCTAACCAAATTAGATGATCCTCAATATCCTTGAATAAGATTTTATGAGAGGAGAGGGCCTCTGAAAAGATGGAAACTTCAGAAGAAGTTGCACCAATGGAGGCGATATCCTTCCAAAGCCAAGAAGGAGAGCCATCAGGATGTGGAATACCATAATCCTCAACTTTACTACCCCAAATAGCCTTTGAGATGTTCATGACCCAGTTAAGATTTGGATTGAGATTGAGAGGCACGTGACCATTCCAACTATCCTCCCAAAAATTAGCAATTGAGCCATTATTGATGTGCCATGAAACAAAATCAGCAATAAGGTGTCTGCATTTACATAGGAAGTTCCAAATATGTGAGCCTTTAGGAAGATCTTCGCTGGAAAGCAATAGAGTAAGATGGCCTGCTTCTAGATATTTGTGTGAAATAACTTGAAAGGCTAACCTCTTGGGATGGATGATCCAAGATCAAGAGAAATATTCGAAAATCCAAATCGATTAAAAAAATTTAGGAGTTTGACATCTTCCCATTTAACCAAATGAATTTTATCTCTTCATTATTCCCTTGCCATAAGAGATCTAACAATTTTCTCGAACTTGTTGAGGATTGCTTTGGGAATAGATAGAACTAAGAGCATATAGATGGGAAGTGCACAAAGCACAATTTTTATAAGAAGAACTCTACCAGCAAGAGAGAGCCATTTCCCTTTCCAAGATTGCAAACGTTGTGAAAGAGAATGAAGGAGGTCATCCCAGAGGGTGACTTTACCATTACCGTAAAAAGGGGGATTCCAAGATATTTATGAGGGAGATAACTCGACCAAAAACCCTAGAACCTCCCTTATTCTTCGTTGCAAATGAAGAGAAATGTTAAAGAAGAAAATAATAGATTTGTGAAAATTGATAACCTGACCTGCAACTTTAGAGTAGGAATCAAGAATATTGTCAATAGCACGAGCTTCCGAAACAGTGGCTGAGCCAAAGAGAAAGGTATCATCTGCAAACTGCTGGTGAGTGAGAGGAGGAAGATGAGTTTTAAGATTATACTAGATAAATATCCTTGAACGATCGCAGATTTGATTCCTCTACTCAGAGCCTCTGTGACAAGAATGAAAAGGAAGGAAGACATAAAGTCACCTTGCATTAAGCCCCAACTGTTAGAGAAGAAACCTTCGCTGATCCATTAACCAGAATGGAGAAACTGGAGGAGGAGATACAATTAAAGATCCAATTATATAAGTGATTACAAAAACCCATATGCTGGAGGGATTTGAGCAAGAATATCCAATTGATCCGATCGTAGGCTTTGCTGAAGTCCAGTTTAATCATCATGTCGGGTCGAGAGGATGAATGCAGGGAGTGAATAATCTCATGAGAAATGATTATGCCATCAAAAATAGATCTACCAGGAATAAAGCCAATTTTCTCTTGAGCTATCAACTTATTCAAAATAGGACTCAACCTAGAAGCAATTGCCTTAGAGATGATTTTGTAAGAGGTATTACAGAGAGAAATTGGACGATATTCATCAAGCTTTTCAGCAGTAGGGTTTTTTTGAAACATACAAATGAAGGTATGATTCAAAACACCTAAGATCTTCCGAATCTTCTAGATTCTTCAAATGCTTGCCAAACATCTTCTCCAATAACGCTCCAAAAGTCTTGAAAGAAAGCGGTCGGGAAGCCATTAGGGCCTGGGGCTTTATCTCTTTCCATGGAAAAGGTTATAGAACAAATTTCTTCTTTGTAAAAGGGGAGAGAAGTTTGGCATTATCAACATCATGCACAATTTTGTTGATTTGGGCAATAAAGGTTGTTGAGAGGCCAAAGAGGAACTGTGTTCATCGTTTAACAACTTATGGAAAAAGGACACAACTTCTTCTTTAATGAGAGCTTGAGAGGAGATCTTGTGAATCATCATCAATTTTAGAGAGGAGATATAGTTTTGATTTCTTCTAGCCTTGACCGAGGCGTGGAAGAAATTTGTATTTCTATCTCCATCTTGTAGCCATATTTCTCTGGATTTTTGTCTCTAGAAAGTTTCTTCTTTCAAGAGAAGATCTCCTAATTCACTGAGGAGAGCTTTTTCTTTCCTAAATTCCTCTTGGCTCATGCCTTTTCTAAAGACTAATTCATTAAGATCACGGATCTCTTTTTCAACTCTTAATTTCTCCTGAAAAATATTCTTGAAGGAAGAAGCATTCTAAGCAAGCAACTGTTCTTTGAGTAGGAAAGTTTTTAGAGAGAATAAACATCTTGGTTCTTGACACAGAGAAAGAAGCCCACCGGTTTTGACTGATCATGTAGAAAGGGTCCACGCATCCACATCGATTCAAACTTGAAAGGGGATCGATGGGGGGGAATGTCAAACTGAATGTTGAGAGAGATGGGGAAATGATCTGAGCCTGACATAGGAATAACAAAGAAATCTAAAAGAAAATTTTTGTAGCCAATCTTCAGAAACCAAAAAGTGATCTAATCTGACCACCATGTATCCAAACCCAGGACGTCTGTTATTCCAAGAGAACCAACCACTACTCGGTTCGACATCCATAAATCTAGCATCTTCAACAAAAGAAATAAAGTCCATTTGTGAATGTGGCTGCCAACGAATCCCTCCGCACTTGTCTTTATCGAGAGGGTAGCATTAAAATCCCCAGCAATGATTATTTTGAATCATTGAGAGAACGAAGAACAACTGCTAACTTGGACCAGATTTCACGCTTTTTGATAGGATTATTCGGACCATAAACATTACATAGGAGGAAACGAAGCATCTAAATATTTCAATTGAACCTTACACCATTGAAAGCTTGAACAATGAGAGGGGATCGATAATAATTTTACTAACCTTCCAAATAATACCCATACCACCAGAGGCACCTTTTGAATCAACAAAAAGACCGTTCCAGCCTTTCCAACTATGAAACCAGCCAGAAAGGCAATCAACTCTGGACATCTTGGTCTCTTGAATTAAGCAAAGATCCACATCTAAATCTATAACATAGCACCTGAGCAGATGCTGCTTGTTAGGGCGTTTAGACCCCTAACATTCCAAGAGAGGATTTTCATCCTTTCTTCAGAGAGGACTCGCCTCTCCTACTTGAAGACGGAAAAAGGAACGAAGTTGGAGTTGTTTTCCTATAGCAATCTCCTTATGAGAGAGATGTTATTTGGAGGGCCTACTGGAGGGAACTTAGGACCCAAATCTGGAAAGTGAGAATGACAAGGGTGGGGAGAATAGAGCCATTTAAGTAGATTTGGTCACTTCTGGGTTCATGAGCCAACTCGGACTTATTAGAGTCATCACCACTTCTTCGAGTCATAGAGTGGCTTCGCTTCTTTTCACATACCCAATGCTCCAGGGAGGTTGCGTTGGAACCATGCCCTAAGGAAATGCCTTCTTGAAAGAGGGATAGGATGTGGGTTGAGTCTTTAACTACTGACACTATTTCCTTTACCAGAGAAATGGTATCCGGATCAAGAGACAAAGGTTCGGAGGCCAAAGATTTGCAAGACTTATCCAAAGCATAGTCCGAGGGCCCGAGGAGGAGAGGAAGGAACCAAGGTCTCAATGACAGGCTAAGATTTTACTTTCTTCTTCCATACAGTGTTACTCGGTGTAGGACTATTCTTACAAACCTTTTGGAAATGACCCTTTTGTTTGCACCGAAAGCAACTTGCAGAGATCTTTTCATATTTGACCTTTTGGACCCATTTCCCGCTGGAAGAGGAGATCACAATGAAATCCTGCAATTTTTTGGACATGTCAATGGAGACGCAGATTCAAGCGAAAGAAGAAAGAGTACCTTCGAGAGTGACGGGGTTGATGCGAACAACTCTTCCCAGGCTAGAAATTTTTTTATTGAAGATATTAGGATTTAAGTACTCACTGAGCATAGAGTAGAGCTAGACCAAAAATTGAAGATCTTCCATCTCAACCTGCTCAGGATCAAAGTTAGCACTCCACAGATGAATATGAACCCCTGAATCGAAAAACAAGAAGTCTTTCCTCTCTAGGGTGTCGTCTCATTGGGCTTCACTTCGGAAAATAACCAAAAAGAAGCCTTTGGCTAGGAAGTGAATTCTAATACCACTGCCCCATTGAGAATTGCAGCAGCTCCAAATCCCATCCAATGACAGACGACGACCCATGAATTTAGCGAAAATCACTCGAGACCCGAGAAGATGAAGTTCGGAGGAGAGATCGTCTTTGTCTGCCAGAGAGACCGAAACAAACTCGACGGGAAGAGAATCTTTTTGGGCTTAAACACTTCCATGATCGCCAACATAAGAAGGAACCGAAACGCTTTCCCTGTGGCCCAAACACTCGAGTAAATCAGGCAGGAGACTGCGCCCAACAATCCACTCCTGAGCACTAGCTGGTTCTCCTGGAAGGAGGGAGCTGTTACCTCGGTTGGAATTTGAAAAATTTACCGTTTCATCGCTCTCCACCTCATGTGTCACTAAAAATTTAATGTATAATAAAATGAAGTATAAAGGGTGTCCAAAAAGGTATGATAGCACTACAGTACAACACCCAAACAATTACTAATGCATATGTTTGTTTTTTCCCCATCCTCATTTGACGATCTGATAACGAATTTACAAACGTGGACGAATGCAACTATGGCAATGAATGGGTTGAATTACCTAGCGGCATATGCATTAATTTGGAGGTCTTACAATTGTTTGTGTGCAAAGGGTTATATTGGTGACGACTTTCAAAATGGAACTGGGTGCCAACGACGCACAAGCTCAAATAACGTCATCGCACTAGCAATCATAGGTACTTAGTTGTGTTTATAATTTTAGATGAAATCTTATTCACAGTCTTTTCCAACAAAATTCATGTAACGCCCTATTTTTTACCAAATGAAGATAACTCGAAAATCAATTTTTATGATGATGAGATGCAGGGTCAACTAGTTCATTGGTTGGAGTTTCTTTGGTGGCGTTTGGATTGTTTTGGTGGCTGAAGAAATGCCATTTGAAGCTTGTGAAGATCAAGTATTTCTGTCACAATGGCGGAATACAGTTGCAGGAATACATAGCCTTAAGGGGTGAAGAGAAAGCATGAGAATATTTTCAGCTAATGAGCTCGAAAAATCTTCAGAGAATTACTCAGAGCACACAAAACTGGGAAGTGGTGGCTATGACACGGTATACAAAGGCATTTTGTTAGATGATACTCTTGTGGAAATTAAAAAATCCAAGGAAATTTCAGATGTACATGAAGTGGATGACCAATTCATCAATGAAGTTATCATTCTTTCTCAGATCAATCACAAAAATGTAGTAAAATTGCTAGGGTGCTGTCTTGAGACTCAATCTCCATTGCTCGTCTATGAATTTGTTTGAAATGGGACACTATTCAAACACCTACATTCAAAGGAGGAGTACTTTCCGTGGGAAACACGCTTACAAATTGTCATACATATGGCAGAGGCTTTGGCATATTTGCATTCAGTAGCTGCTTAACCTATATTCCACAGTGATGTAAAATCTTCCAACATTATTTTGGACAATGTGTTTGTGCCAAAAGTTGTAGACTTCAGAATTTCTTGTCTACTCTCAACAGACGATACACATCTCACCACAAATGTGATGAGCCCCGAGAGGTTACATGTGTAGAAATTAGGCACATAAAATAACAACTAATAGAAATAAAATAAAAATTGTAAATAAAACATATTATTGCAAACTAAGATCAACACTTTTGTGCATAGATTTCTCCTTCTTTGTTAGATCTTTGGCTCAATGAAATCTCTGAAATGTGTTTGCTATGAAAACACTTACAATTGCCTCTAATAAATAGATGGCTTCATCTAACAATAAAACACCCAACTCTTAAAATAGAACTAAAAGCACATGCTTTTGTGCAATACAAAGCTTTTGATTTATTTGCTTTATTAGCTTTTCCTAAAATTAAGAACATCTAAAACTAAACTCAAAATAAAAGCATGTAAAAAACAAACTACTTTTTGCTTTTCTTGGGGCAAAATTAAACTTTTTTTCTAACACTCCCCTTAATTTTGACCTTCAAACTTTTATTCTTCTAGAGCTGAGTGTGCACTTCTAGATTTGACATATTCTTGATCACAAACTCCCAAACAACTTCTCAAATACTCAAAAAAATCATTGCCCAAAGCTTTCGTAAAAATATTAGCAAACTGATCTTCGGATCTATAAAATTCAAGAAAAATTTCCTTGTTAACCAACTCCCTAATGAAGTGATACCTCGTGTCTATGTGCTTTCTCCTCTTGTGAAAAACATGATTTTTGGATAATGCTGATTGTTATTCATAATTTGCCCCCGTGCCAAATATTGGATCAACCACGACCCCGCATAAAAGGAGCCTAAGAAAACTCATTCAAATCCTGTAAATTGGTCGCAGAAGGACTCAACCATAGAGTGGTGAAGGTGAAAGAGACTGATGGACCCTGTGCAAAAGAAAATGACTCGTCGGACCGTTTCCAAATCTTAAATCTGTTCTCCAAGTTGTAGGCAAGACTCAACTATGAGATAGTAGGGTCAGACAAGAAGGGACGATGCCGCAGAGGAACTAGAAACAAGAAGGGGAAGAAATGGTGAAGATCCGAAGTCCTCGGGCTCAAAACGGTTCAAGAAAAGTCTAAAAATGACTAAGTATGGAGGAGGCAGCTGGAAGGAGCCACGTGTCTTAACGACACTTCTCCAAAGGTGAATTCAAAAGGGGAGCCCAAACTTGTGCTAAGCTTCCACGCATCCAAAACCCCAAAGAAATTACGGGGCGTTGAAAAGTCTTCAACTAAAAAGGAAGTGCCAGGTGTCAGCTTGGCACAAAACCTAAAGGAAGTCCAGGATGGAGACTCCAACTTGCGCCAACCCTCCACGTAGCAAATGGTCAAGACAGAGTCAAAAGGTGGGCTTCAAAATTGGCTAAGTATAAAAGTGTAAGCGGAGAATGCCAAGTGTCAGCATGGCACATCTCCAAGAGTTGGTCCCAGGGCGGAGACCCAAATGAGTGCGAGCTCACCACGTAGCCCAAATTCTAAAAGTAAGAGGGACCGTTGAAAGTCCATGAGATCAATGGAGGCCAACAAGTTTCAACTCGATGCTCCTCCAAAAGTAAATTTCAGTGGGTTTTCGTGCAAGCGCGGTGACTCACGTGTTATATCAAAAGGGCGGGGTGGTCGAATAGTCAATGCATGATCTAGGACGATGGAGGCTGCCAAGTGTCTTAATGGCACTGATTCAAAGATTGAATAAAGAAAAGGTTTCCAAACGAGTGCCAGACTACCATGTGTCCCAGGGAAAAGTAGGCCATTGGGGAAAAGTTGGTTCTTTTCCCCTTGTTGTTTCAAAAGGGGTAAAAGTTATAAAATGACCCGCAACTCCGCCCAAAAGAAAAAGTCAATGTTTGAACCCGAGTCAAAGCCAAAGTGGGAGTCGAAGGAAAAAGTGAAAATTTTCCTTTTGTTCAAAAGGCACAAAGACAAAGATGGAAGCACATTCCCCAACCAACAGAAGGAGCCACATGTCCAGGCAGAGCTTCGGGGCTACGGGAGTTTTTGAAGTTTTACGTTTTTTGCGCAATAGGGCAAAAAGATAAATTGCGAACCCATAAGCCCGATTTTTCTCTAATTTGGCTGCCACATGTCCCATATCAAAAGGGGGGCCCATTTTTTCAAATTGTTTTCCGCCCATCCTGCGGACCCGATACAAACTTGAAAGGGCTTATCTTTCGACTCAAGGCTCGAAATATCACGAATCTGACACCATTGGAAAGATCTCGGCCTCACCCACGCCATGGAGGTCTGAGACTTTATTTTTGAGGAGGTTAGGTGAAGGAAAATGGAGGAAACATCTTTGGGATTTCAATGTAGGATCTTCTTGCCTCAACAACCAGATTAGATTTGATCTGTTTTGCCATTTCCTCTTCCTTCAAGGCACCGAACCAAGGATTGATGTAGTAAAGATAGATCTGGGGGTAGATTTCATCAAAAGCATTAATAGCAGTGGTTAAGCTTCAACCTGATTTTCCCACTTCTCTCTCTCTTTCTTCTCTCTGATCGAACCTATAAATACGGGGTGGGATTCATTGTAAAGGGTTGGACATTCTTTGTTTTGTAGGCTCCCTTCCCCTTCTATCAAGGGATTTGTGGGGTTCAGGCCTTCTGTTAAAATTGTGATACATTTTTCCTTTTGGATATCTTGTAATGAATCGTGTGCACCGAGTCCACGAGCAATAAAACACGCTCGTGATCAATCTTAGATCCTCTCATCTCTTTTTCTTTCGTTTGGTCTCCCATTACGAGATCTAGCTATCTCGTATTTTGTTTATTGTATGCATTTTAATTGGTTTGTGTCTATTAGCAAAATAAGTGTTCATCATTCCTTTGGTGCATCACTTAGTAGTTTAGTTATCTCTTATTTCTTATACTCTTTTACCCATGTCTCCTGGCAAGTTTTAGATTAGGTATAGAGATAGATCCTTTGCAAATCCTCACATATGCACCTAAACAGAGGAATAAGGAACCATCCTTTAATTTGGAGAGCTTTCCCACTTTTGCAAGGTCCCACACCTTAGGGAAAGTTCAATGTTATGCAATGACACCAAATGACCCTGCCTTAGAAAAGTAGATCCATAACTCATTTGGGGGTGTTGTGATTTTGCACTAATAGCTATTGCTGAATTGTTGTCACAAAAAATCTGTGTAGCATCCTCTTGATTCTGTCTCAAATCTTTCAACTCTCTTCTCATCCAAACAACCTGACATATTGCTCTTGTTGTTTCTACATGCTTTGCTTCTACTGAAGATAGTGTGACTATGGGCTGCTTATTTGATGCCCATGAAACTACACCTATTCCAAACCGAAAAGCATAGCCAGATGAAATCTTTTTGTCATCAATACTTCTAGCATGCCACCGTATGTGTAACCTATGAGTTTGAACTCATCTGATGTTGACTACAAAATTCCATGATTCTTAGTTCCACATAAATATCTCAAAACCCTTTTTCCATCTTTTCAATGCGAATATTTGGAGATTCCATGAACCTTGAGATAAGGCTCACACCATACATAATATCCGGCCTTGTCGCCATCAAATACATGAGACTTCCAACTAGCCTTTTGAATAATGTTGGATCTATAAATGATCCACTGTCATCTTTTCTTAACTTCAAACCTACTACAACAAGTGTTGGCTGACTTGTAATTCAACATGTTAAATCTCTTCAAAACATCATTAGTATACCTTGCTTTTGAAATAAAAACTCCAGGTTTGATTGTTGAACTTCTATGCCCAAAAAATAGTGCATGAGGCCTAGATCTGTAATCTCAAATTATTTCGTCATAGCTAATTTCAATGAATATGTAGATAGATTTCCAGTGATGATTAAATCATCCACATATAAAAAAACAATCAAAATTTTACCTTGCTCATTGATCTTGATGTATAAGGTAGGCTCACTGCTGCTCCTACTGAAAACCATTCGTATCAAATAAGAATCAATCATACTGTACCAAGCTCTAGGTGCTTTCTTGAGACCATAGAACACTTTTTCAACTCTGTATACCTTTCCTTCATGACCTTCAATCTCATAACCTTCGGCTGATTCACATAAACTTCTTCTTCAAGAAAACCATTCAAGAATGTTGATTTTACATCCATCTGATAAATAGGCCATTTGTTTTGAGATGCAATTGCTAAAACCATTCTTACCATGTCCAAATGTGCTACAGGTGAAAATGTCTCGTTGTAATCTACTCCATATTGCTGTGAAAAACCTCTAGCAACCAACCTTGCTTTATGTTTCTATACTTTACCATCAACAATATATTTGGTCTTATAGACCCACTTCACTCCTATCACGTCCTTTCCTTCTGGAAGATATACCAATTCCCATGTTTAATTCTTCTCTATGGCGTCTATCTCATCATCCATGGATTGAACCCAAACTTCATTGTTTATAGCCTCTTCAAAGTATACTAGATCTGCAGACTTGAGAAAACAATGCAAAAACTAAAAACATTAGTTGTATCAACATTATAAATCTCACTAAGACTCCTTGTTTTCCGCTGCAAAGGGTTATCTAATGATGGACTATTTTGTACTGAAGGAGTAGCTTTTGGTGTTCTTTTTGGTGTTTGTTGGATGGTTGAAGATGATTGAAATCTTGGAGATCTCCTAGATGTAGATGGAGGTGTAGCTTGTACTACAACTTTTGGTGCATGTCTAAGATTTGAAGAAGATACAATACCTTTCTTCTCAATGCTTTCATCTTCCATATCATCATGAGGAATAATTGTTGCTACACTAACTATTTTCTCAATACTTCCATCCCATGCCTCATTTTCAACAAACTGTACATCTCTGCTGATTATGACCTTTCTAGTAATTGGATTAAATAACTTGTAATATTTTGTATTCTCTGAATATCCAACAAATATGCATTTTCTCCTTTTTTCTAACTTCTTCCTTAGCTCATCAGGCACATGTGCATATGCCACACAACCAAAAAATCTAAAATGAGAAACACTGTGTTTCCTCTTAGTCCAATCTTGTTGAGGAACCATGTTTCGAACAATTTTCGTTGGACACCTGTTTATGATGTAAACAATAGTTGCTACTACTTCTTCCCAATACTCATTTGAAAGATGCTTTTCCTTCATCATACTTCTCATCATCTCCATGATGGTTCTATTCTTTCTCTCTACCACACCATTCATTGCATTGTGGTGTATACCTGGAAGTAAATTACTTGTGTATACCATGATATTTGCAAAAATTCAGAAAAGCATTGGAAATATACTCACCTCCTCTATCTGTCCTCAAAATTTGATGTAGTACCCACTTTACTTTTCCACTAAAGCCTTGAACTACTAAAATATATCAAAATCATCTGATTTGTCTCTCAAAAAGTACACCCATGTCTTCCTTATATAGTCATCAATGAATGTCATAAAATATGAGAAACCTCCAATAGAAGTTGTTTGCATTGGTCCACATAAATCTAAGTGAACAATTTCAAGTGGTGCACTTGTTCTTCTTGTTTTTCCAACTGGGAAGGACTCTTTGTGTTGCTTCCCAAAATACAACCTTCACAAACTCTATCTGGTTTCTGAATCAAAGGTAAACCTTTCACCATATTTTTCTATGTAATAAATTCAAACCACCAAAGTTTAAATGACCAAACTTGAGATGCCATAGCCATGATTCATATTTTTCAATTGATTGAAAAGATGATTCAATCTCCTTAGCTCTAGATTGATCTATAGTATGAGCTTCAGATGTGGCTGGTATAATCTTCAAAGGAAACATTCATTGCTTGTCATATTCACTTTAGCAATCACCTAGGTACTTGGATCTTTATCCACGATCACACATTCATTGTCTTCAATGTAAACTTTGTATCCCTTTTGTACCAATTGACCAATGCTCATAAGATTGTGCTTCAAACTTGCAACATAATAAACATCCTACATAATCTTCTTCTCCCCCTTTTTAGTTAGAATGTTGATTGTTCATTTACCTTTTACATTCATTGTATTATTATTCCCAAGGGTAACTTTTGTCTTTACTGACTCATCCAAATTAGAAAATAAATTTAAGTTACCTGACATGTGATTACTGCATCCAGAATCCAAATACCATACATCACTAGGACTCTCTTGGGATATATTACACTCAATAGGTGATGCTTCAAAAATCTGTGTATGTAATAAACATGGATCTTGGAGTAGAGCTCCCAACCTGATTTTGATTCTACTTGTTATGATCATACTACTTTTTCTTGCATTCAAAAGCATAATGCCCATATCTCTTGCAATAGTGACATTGCACATGTGATTTATCATGTCTCTGACCTGAAAAATGATTATGATTGTGCTCTTGACTATGTCCTCTTCCACTTGAGTTTGATGGACCACTGCTATGTCCTCTAGATGAACTTCTTCCTCTGCCTCTAGGGCTGAAATTTCCTCTTCCTCTTCCATGATTTCCTGATACTGTGATGAAAAATCTTGATCTACAACTGCATGTGATCTATTCAACCTTTGTTCATGATTTATTAGTGATGCATGCAACTCATCAATTGAAAACTGACTTAGATCCTTAATTTCTTCAATAGAAACTACCAAAGGATCAAATTTTGTAGGAAAACTTCTAAGAAATTTTTCATTAATCCTTTTATCCTCAATATTTTCACCATGAGATTTAATTTGATTGACCAAACCAAATACAAAATAAATAATGATTCTACTAATCAATCTTTCATTGACATATTTTCAAAATATCTACGAAGTAATTGTCATTTGGTGGTTTTTACTTTCTCTTTACCTTGATACGCAACTTGGATAGTTTCCCACACATTTGTTCTTTATTGGTTTCTTCCACTTTGTGTAAGATGCTTTCATGCATGGCTTGATGAATGAAAAAATATCTTTTCTATATTTATTTTTAATTCTTTCAAAGTGTATTTCTCTGCTTGTGAGAGTGCGTTATATGTTGCTACATCTATGGGCTTTGTGTACCCATTCTCTACGATTTCCCACACATCCTGGGATTTGAATAGTTCCTTCATAGTTAATGACCAATACTCGTAATTCTTTCCTGTAAATTTTGGTGTCTGCAAAACGGATATAGAAGTCATAACATGTTGTCAATTAGAAACCTGCTGAAAAAATCCATGCTGTGATACCAATTTGTAGAAATTAGGCACATAAAATAACAACTAACATAAATAAAATAAATAATTGCAAATAAAACATATTATTGCAAACTTAGATCAGCACTTTTGTGCATATATTTCTCCTTCTTTGTCAGAGCTTCGGCTCAATACAATCTATGAAATGTGTTTGATATGAAAACACTTACAATTGCCTCTAATAAATAGATGGCTTCATATAACAATAAAACACCCAACTCTTAAAAATAAAACTAAAAATAACAAGCTTTTGCAACTTAATACAAAGTTTTTGATTTATTTTCTTTATTAGTTTTTCCTAAAAGTAGGAACATCTAAAACTAAACTAAAAATAAAAGCATATAAAAACAAACTGGTTTTTTTTTTTCTTGGGGAAATATTAAACCTTTTTTCCAACAACATGGATCCTGAGTACTTCCAATCTTTCCATCTTACGTAAAAGAATGACAATTTTCTGACTTTGGAGTAGTGCTGGTCAAACTTCGCAGTTTGTTGTCATTGTCTTTAGAAAGGCCTAAAGAAGATTGCACTTTATCCGCCCCTTTTCTGGGTAGAATCAACTATGGCTGTTTGAATGAAATCTTAGACCACAAGATGGTTAAAGATGAAAACCAAGTAGGGATGGAGAATATGGAAATGCTAGAAAGGGAATGTCTCCAAGTGTAAGGAAGGAGGCGACTTTCAATGAAAAAAGCTCTGGAGGAATTTATTCAGATACTGAAGTGTCGCAATATCACAATATGGTGATAGATTTGTAGGAAATTATGATAATAAACCTATGTTTTATCGACAAGGAATTCAAGAGAACCACCACCTCAAAAAAAAATAGAAGCCATTCTTATCCAAGGCATATGAGGATTGAATGTTAAGGTGATGCACATATGTTAGTAATGAGTTGAATTATTTACTAATTAATATCTTATATAATATTTCTATTATGGCATTATATGATAATTTCTCTCATATAACACCAAAATTGCACTACCTATCATGCATGTTGTGTATATATCGTCGTTGTCAAAGAATTTGACTACCTCGTCATAATGAATAACTACAATCCTCTTATAACCAGATTTTAAATTTTAAGTGTCTAAACTATTTAATTGTAATACCTAAAGTATTTGATTGTTTGATTACATTGCTATATTAATCTCAATAATATTTTGAACTTATTTTAAATGGTGGAAAATAAGGATTGTGAGCTTATAAGTGGCGTATCATATCTCATAGAAATGTAAAAAAGTATCTTTTATGACTATAATAATTTACCATTTTTGCTTATAGTATGTTTTGTATATTATAGTAGTAATGGGTAAACTAACATTTGAATGTTGATCTTGTGACTTTGAATTGATATTTATGGAGTA
Source organism: Taxus wallichiana var. yunnanensis (assembly GCA_018340775.1). Taxonomy (NCBI): domain Eukaryota; kingdom Viridiplantae; phylum Streptophyta; class Pinopsida; order Cupressales; family Taxaceae; genus Taxus; species Taxus wallichiana. The sequence goes on along the minus strand of CM031242.1, from coordinate 601,512,114 downwards.
GAAATTGATGTTACTAAAGTACAATCATTACTATGTAAAATGCAAGGATTAGGCGTGTCCATGTATTCAATTGAGTATCAATGAGAAATTATTTGTGGATGGATTTTTTTTTAGAGTGGCTCGAATAATTCTATTGACGTTTTCTCCTGAAATGTTCAAAATGAATATAGGATTGCCATGGTGTCTATTTTTTCATTTTTCCCATGTCAAATCTAGGGGCACTACCAAAAGTGCACTACCCACCATGCATGTTGAGTTCACCCTCAATGCCCAAGATTTTGACTTCCTCTTCATAATGAATGGCTTCAATCTTCCTATCACCATATATTTTAATTTTTTAGTATTTAAACTATTTACTTGTAATACCCAAAATAAATTGATTGTTTTTATTAAAAGTTTATATTAAGTCCAATATATGACAAATTTTATCCCATAATACCAAAAGTGTACTACCCACCATGCATGTTGAGTTCACCCTCAATGCCCAAGATTTTGACTCCTCTTCATAATGAATGGCTTCAATCTTCCTATCACCATATATTTTATTTTTTAGTATTTAAACTATTTACTTGTAATACCCAAAATAAATTGATTGTTTTTATTAAAAGTTTATATTAACCCCAATAACTTTTGAATTTATTTTGAATGGTAGAAAATGAGGATTGTGAAATTATGTGGCATATTATGTCTCATAAAAAAATAAAAAAATCCTTTATTAACTATAATAATCAACTTTAAAAATAACTATTTTTCGTAGAGCATTCTTTCTTTGTGAGTCCATCCAAAAGACCTAAATCCATCTTTAAAGTAATTAAAATATGTAATAATTAAAAATTGATATTTTATTTAACATATGTTTACCAAAATGTGTCCATAATTTACCCTTATAAATTAAAATACTACTATTTCTTACCAATTCTCTTCACAAAAAAATTAAATGAACATATACCATTAATTTAAAAAATAAAGGCTTCCCTTCAAATTTGATTGCTCATATAAACCCACAATATAAAACAATAATGTAGAGTACACAAACACATGAATAAAATAAGATAAAAAAGATTAAAAATATATCCAAGATAAAATATGTGAAAAAATCTAATCCTAGCTCAAAATAGTTTCCCCTTAGATAATGTAACTACCACCTACACCTTTCGGATGCGGTGATTAACTCGATGCCAACTACACCTTTTGGATGTGGTGATTAATCGATAAGGTGGTGGTGGGAAGGGTGATGACCATATTTTAAATTTTAATACTACACACTTTTGTTAAATGATGGACTTTATTGTGAAACACTAAGAAAAATTTAAGAAATTAGGGTGCATCCATGGTAGGTTTTGATTGAATGTAATTTTTCATACAATCAAAGGATTATTTTTTTCAGTAATTAGGAATGGTTTCCAATACCAAATAGAGGTTTTTAGAAAGAATGAACTTTTTTCACATAAAATTTGGTTAGCAATGGAGAATGGTCTAATTTCTAGTATTCCACATGTTTGGTGCACATAAGAGAAGGATGTAGTTCTATCCCTATCTCAAAATGTCAAAACTCATTTATTATATATAACAAAAGCTTACTTTCAGAGTGAAATCAATTTTATCGAATTTTAAGATCAATGATTTCAATCACACTTAATTATTATACATGGCCTTCTTACTTGAGAGGTGAAAATTTTGTTTGAAAAATACATTGTTAACAACCTTCTCACTCTTCATTTCTACCTCATGATTGAACTATAAAAATATATCCCATTTGTAGATATTCCAAAGGGTGTATTTTCTCATTCTTTGTAGGTTTTTGATGTGTAAGAAATGCTAATAAGCTCTTAAATACCATCTTAAATGAAACTAATGATCATCCAATCTTTCCTAAAATAGCTAGCTATTACATTATTATACTCGTAGTTTGTATTGATGAAAAATTATGCACTTAATAAATTCACATAATGAATCCAAATAATTATTTTTCATTGTAAATATGTGAAAATGAAATTAGAGATAAAATTAATTCAAAAATTATATCCATTAGAAAAATCTCACACAACTATTGCTTATTCAATTAATCATTAAACAAGGCCAATGTTGCCATTACAATAAGACTTTTATTAATTTACATGACAAGTAAAAGACTAATAATAGGAACTACACCTCCTAATTTAACAAAATCGAATAAATATGACTACAAATTAACTAAAGATGAAAAGTATCATCTACTAATAATATATGATCAAAATTGAATAATCCATTATTAGTTTAAGTGATGTATGCATATTTGTTTATACACACTAGATAAACTAGGCACCCTAAAGTCTATTTAAAATAGAAATCCAAACTTAGTAATGATTTGAAATCATTTAAGTTTGCATCTAGTGAATTGTAATCTAACCGTCATATCTAGTCTACAAATAGAAGATGTTTACAAATAAAATTCTAAAAATATAAATTTGCTCTTAACCAAAAAATATCCTACAAACCAAAGAAAAACAAAATCTAGTTCTAACAATAACTAATATGGTGCCCATTTTGACATCATACTCGATATTCCCCTTTTTGATACAAAGAGAAGAAATGCATATTATCTCCTTAATATTTCATGAATATTCTTCAATAATCCCTTGGTGAAAATATTTTTAAATTGATCTTAACTTTTCACGTACTCAATCTTGAGCTAATTACCATTGACCAATCCTCTAATAATATGATTCTTGAGTTCAATATATTTGGTTCTAGCATAGAAAACTAGATTCTTGGACAATTGTTTAACCTATTGTTATCATAAAAAATTGTGTAGGCTCAAGTTGAGCCTCTCTAAAATCAAATAAGAGTCTTCTCAAAAACCAAGTGTGCAAAAAGATGTAAGAATTTCATATTCTTCTTCACTACCAGATAAAAAATTATAGGTTACTTCTTTGATGACCATGAAACCAATCCACTTCCCAATGTGAAACAATAAACTGAAGTAGAATTCTATCATTAACAAAACCTCTCCAATATTAATATCCATATCCAATTATAAATAATATAATTTCTTGTTTAAAATTAATACCATGATTATAAGTACCTCTTATACATATTTGAAAACTCTTTTCAAACCTTATATATGCATTAGAGATAGATTGCCCATAAATATGGAAACTAGTGGAATCCCATAACTCTTAATCGGGACTCAGTAGACCCATTTTTCCCAATTGAAATACTTTTAATATGGATAGTAAATAAGTTTCATGTATCATTTCTTTCACTTGATTCCATCTTAATTTTCATATCATCAACACTCTCTTTCCTTTCACTGTCTTCTACATAGCTTATAAGTTCACTTATTGTAAATGGAAATGAAAATATAGCAATTTCATCATAAGCATCATTAAATAAATTTATGCATGCACGTTACAAGACACACACACACACACGTGTGTGTGTGTGTGTGTGTGTGTGTGTGTGTGTGTGTGTGTGTGTAAAAGTATATATGTACATAAACATGTGTGCGTATGTTCAGTGTGTACACACACACGTGTGTGAGCAAAAACAAACACATATATGTATATGTATATGTGTGTATACACACATAAAAATTAAATTCATGAATACGTAAAGAAAAATTAGATAATAATTATAATATTTATATTAATCATATTTAATATTTACTAGATAAAGAAGGAAATAATAGAAAGATATGCATTTTGTATAATGTTTTTCTAGTGTATATATATTTATATTTTCTTAAATAAATTAAATGGAAGGGAATAGTAAGGTGGTTCTAACCCTTCCCCTCCCCTCCTTCTACCTCAAATAGTTAACCAAATTTAAATCCATTCTCATTCCTTATTAATTTAGGTATCCCCAAAGATTTATTTCTAAGTGAATGTCGTAATAAAGAAAATGTTATTTTTAACATACAATCACCCTAGTCAATCAAAGTAATTTTCCTAATAAAAAAGTTAACAATCAAGTCATATCATAATCCTCATCACAAAAATACGAACCCCAATAGAGGTATCTTAATTGTAAAAACTAACAAACACCCTCTTGTTTGGAAAATCTATATTTTGTATTTCAAGCTCCACTTTTGGTAGGATTTTTGAAAAGGTGAATTGATAGTACATAGAAAATGTTTCTTGAAAATTGCATTTGTTTGTGTTTATCGAACTCAATAAAAGAAAATTAGTCAATTTTCTTGATGTCAAACATTTAGATATTGATTTAAATATTACATGTAATTAACCGAGATAATTATAAGTTTTTTGAATTATCTATTATAATAACCAATCAATTTATCCCTATCTGGAAACTTTTCTAAATATTATCTAGTAGATGCATATTATCTAGGATTCACTAACATATTATTAAATAAGTTTACATGTGTCAATTCTTTAAATGCCTTGCATAATTTTATCCAATAATAATGAAATATTCTTATCTATGTTATGTTGTATTTACAAATAAATGACTATAAATAAAACTATAAATAAAACCAAATAAACCAAGTTGCCCTTTCCACCACAACCACATATCCAACTATTTATATTGTAATTATACAATGTGATGTAAATGTTATGCAAAACAAGAAATAGCTAATTTAGGATGTAAGGGTTCATTATTAAAGGTTATTATGATCTTATTTATTTACAAATAAACATGCATAATAAAAACAATGTATTAATACTTGCAATAATGAGAAGTGATTTTTGAGAGTGTATATGGGTTAAAACTATGAATTCGATGTATTTTGATATTATGAAATTTCTAAGGCATGTGCATAGTACAAATAAGATAGATTAAAGAATATGTAACTCTCTCTAAGCATACGTAGAGAATTTGAAGAGCATTTTTTGTTTAGAAATGGAGGAAGAAGGGAATGATAAATCAATACTTATATCAAAGTGTCTAAAATCATGTAAGAAAATTATGGAAAAGTTTAATCTTAACTCCATTATGAAGTTATGTTTAAGTTCTTGATTCAATAATATAATTATAGTCTATTATTGGATCATTCTTATCTCTTGGTTATATATTTCCTTATGTTGTTTTTTTCTAGAAGTTGCAATTATGTATGTTAAACTTTATTTTCTCAACTACATATTATTTTGAAAGTAGATAAATGTGATAGGTTTTCCCTATACTATAACATGTGGTATTCCCTAATGAGTGATTCTAGGGATCTATATTAACAAGCTTTCATTTCGAGACCTAATTTTTGTAAAAATGGCTATCAAGACAAATAGATGTGTAAAGATGGCTATAAGAGCCAAATAACTACTTATTAAAATATGAGGAGGCTATCATGGGAATTCATACAAAAAAACATTACGTCAAAATATATATGGGTATATTCATGAGATTATTTGGTGTGATCTCCTAAATAATAAGCCATAGGACTATCTCAATTGGAATATTACTATTTTAGGTATGAAGACAAAAATATATGAATGGATGTATTGGAACATAGTAAAACTATGCAAAATATATGATTAATAAACCCAAGGTGTATAGCACTAGATGTAAACTATCATTGATAAGTACACAAATAATTTTTTAAATAATTTTATTATTCATTTTGTTAACCTTTAAAATTACCTTAAAAGGAGGTGTTTTCAAAAAATTTCCAAATTCTTTGAACCTTCAAGAGAGTTTTCTTTCCTAAAGTCTTCACAAAATTCAAAAATTTCAAACTTTGAAGTCCCGACATTTTGGAACTTTGGCCTTTCTGAGGTTTTATCATTTCGGGTTTCTATTAACTATAAAACAAAAATTTTGTATGAATTTCTGAAGTCCGAAAGCCCAAAATTTTGAAATTTCGGAACTTCAGATTTTTCTTGGCATATTCATTTATTTCATTGTCAATTTTGAACTCCGAAAGTTTTAAGTTCCCAAATTTTGGAACTTTGGGCTTTCAATTTTGGAGTCTCACTTTACCTTTGGGGATATTTTCATTCCCGAGTTCTAAAATTCCAAAATTTTAGAACTTCGGCCTTTCAGTTCCAAACTTCAAGTTTTGCATTATAATGGTCACACTTACATTTGAGTTTCGAGGATTGCAATATCGGAGCTTCCATAAAACATTTAATTTCTAACTACCCCCACATGTGTCAAATTCCAAGCATTAATTCCAGGGTTCCCTATATAAACTCAAATTTTTACCTATCATTTTCACTTGGTTTTTTCTCTGACACCTTGATTTTACTGCACCATTTTGTACTTTCAAGGCATCAAGGTAAATTTTTAAGATAAATTTTTAGGTTATTTATTCTTTTTGGTTTGTTTCTTTTTTATCTGTTCTTATTTTCTTGCTTGACATGGAAACTCCTATCATCCATTGTTCATCTTTAACCATGTTGTTTGATTCTTTTCTCAATACTGCAAGCTTTAATTCATGCAGAATGTATTGTACCCAAATCCAAGGATTATGCAACAAGTTCCTTTTAGATCTTCACAAAATTTAACCTTTGGAGTTAGTAAGTTTTAGATCTATCCATTTCAAGTGATTTCAATGATTTTTGAATAGTGATTTTTAGAGTTTCAGGGGTTTTCCTTTCGTGTTTTCAAAGATAAGAGTTTTAGGGTTTTCCTTTCGGGTTTTCGGAGGTTAGAGTTTGAGTTAGCAGGATTTTGGGTTTTGGAGGTTCACTTTTGGGGTTTCAGAATCGCAAGGAGTTCCGCTTTCGTGAGGTTTAAACTTGAGTCGAATTATTTTCGAGTTACTATTTTTGGACTTTGATTTCACTATTTCAGAACCTTTAAGGTTTCTTATAAAGTTTTCAAAGATAAATCAAATTCCAAATTCTGAATTCATATCAACTTCCTCATCAAAGGGTAAGGTAAAAATGAAGTATACATTCTTAGGAGTTTCTCCTCACTCATGCCTATCTTGATTTGGGGAATATTGGAGATATTGATCTTGGAAAAGTGGATATGCCAGAATTCTGGGAAAGATTAAAGGCCCCTAATAAGAAACCTTGGATGCAGGCCATATTTGTCATTGGAATCACTCACCGCAGGTTTTCCTTCATCCATGACCGCCTTGATTTTGTCTTGGCCACAACAATTCACTTTGATAAGGATTGTAAAATAGTAAAAGATGACGACGGTAATGTCGTGATTAGGCTAGATACCAATTTCTTGAAGATTTATTCAAACTTCCAAATGTTAAAGAATATGCAATAATTTTTTCCGAAGCCACAATTGAACATTGGGATAAAGAAACCGAACTATGTACAAAGGTCATGATGAAGATTTACTTCACAAGAATGTCACCAAGCTTCCTAAAACATTGTTATGCTTAGAATTCATCTTGGAAGTAAATGATCTTATTATATTGTTGAGAAGAGTTCGGGTATTTCTTTGGTGAGAGAATTTCAAGAATGGATGTTCCTTTACATTGCTTATTATCAAGAAGAATAAGGAGTTCATACAATGGGGGGAACATATCAGCAACTCAATTTGTTTTCAGTTGAGCAATGTCTTGACTTCTAAAAACTTCTTCATGAATTCCTTCCTCGTTTATGCTATAGCTGCCATGGGAGAATTCAATGGTTTGAATACAAAAGGTGTTAGAAGTGTGTCACAAATTTATGAATTTTATCCTCAAATTACAATGGAAGAAGGAAACAAACATTTCCGTAGGGTCAATGATGCCTTTTTTGTTGTCCTCTATCATTTTGATAAAAATTTGTATAATCGAAGAATTTCGATGAATCTTTTAAAGAGGTAAGGGAATGGGGAGCCATCTATCTTCAATTCCCAACATTCACATACATTAGGATTCTAGGTTTCCTAGGTGCTCCTAGAAAATTACCAAGATGTCCTACCGATAAATGGGTCTTGTTAGAATTGGTTTGACAATTGTTGGATTACCATAAAATTTAAAATAAATGACATAAGGTAGGATTCAGTTTCCTATTTCAATAGGAAGGTATACATGTGCCAAGTATTTACAAGGCAAAGAATGTGGATAGAGAAATGTCTAAAGTTACCTTGTGAGCCTTCCATCCTAGAACTAACTTTGATTACTGTTGTAAGTTCAATTAAACATGATTCAAAAGTTCTCATGTTCCTCAATTGGAGGATATTTGGATTCATTGTCGGGATGAGATTATTATTAGACAACGAGAATATGAAAGGTTGACCTTGGATGAAGTTAAATTTTTTTATTATAGATATTCCGAAGGGTGGAGGATGATGATGAAGTATTGGATCTAATTTATAGGAACAATAATGTTACTAATCAACTTTTCCATGGATTGATTGGTACCAAGAAGAATATTGTAATACTAAGGAAAGGGTAGGGCCCATTTTACAAAGGACATATGATTGGTTGGATACCTTGGTAATTTCACCCAAAGGATTAGATCAATCTATAAGAATAGAATCCCAACCAACACCGAGTCTCCCTACACCTACAAAAGCTAAGAGCTCTACCAGAAGTGAAATATAACTCAAAGGAAGATGTCATTTATTTTTGGAAGTTCCTATCTTTATAAATGTCCTACCGACAAGGTTATGTCCTCTACAACAAAAGTATCAGAATTTGTTGAAGTTGGTGATTCTCCAGTTGTATCACAAGATTTTCCACCCCCTCCTTCACTACCATTGTCACCATCTTTAGCTCCACTTCCCCCATCATTATTTATTGCTTCTCCTCTTACATATTATTTTACATCCCCATCCATGACCAAAGTGTTCTCATCCCTTCCTATTCTTTCAAAGTAGGGTAAATGATTGGGTCTCCAGATTTCTAGTCCATTTTCTCAATGATTCCATTTCCTTCAATTTCCACTTCCAGTCTTGTTGCATCCGCTCCCGAGGCTATTCTCACTTCCACCCCATCTATCATAACCACCTAAATTTCATTTTCCAATGATATTACTAGTGCTATTATTTTATCCAGTGTTCCGGATGCCGAACCAAACATGTAACTTTAGTCCGCATCTACTATACCTAAATGGATATATCTCCAAACCCCAAAGCAAAACAAGAAAGTCCCCCTTGTAGATGTGATTGATTTGAGCGTGCTAGAACCTAAAATAAAAATACAAGTCGAATGGCCAAGGATCATCTCTAATTTATCAATAAACCAGTCAGGAGAAAGGTTCATGGAGGTAGTTACTCTCATTTGAAGGGAAAACTAAAGAAACCATTACGGCAACAAATTATCAAATCTCTAGGTTTTCACTAGGAAAGGCAACACATGAAGGCGCAAAATAGGATGTTCAAGTGGCTCTTGGAAATTTTTTGAAAAATATGAAAATATAAAGCTTCCAAATATGAATTGAAATCAAAGGTTGAACAACTCACTGCTCTTTTAAGGAAAGTAACACAACCCACTCCAACTACTGATCCTTCAACTATAACTGCTCTAACAGTTTCTTCCATTTTGGATGATATTTCATATCATGAAATTGAGAAGATAGGTCAGAAGGGAAGATTAGTAGACATATGGATAGAGTGCATGCTTCAGGAAGCTAATCCCTTGATCAAAACAATTGTTGAATTATATAATGATTTACAAACTAAAAGAACTTCTATTCACATGATAGATGAAGTCCTCTCTGAGGACAATAATAATTTGAATCTGAATTTGACTACATGGGGAGAGATTAGAGATGTGGACCCAGATTTAATCCTTCAAGAAGGAGTAATTGATGATACTTCTAAATTGTTTGAGTTTCAAAAAGCTATGGAATTTAGATCCTAGGTATTGCAGGATTTGATCAAGAAATTGGATGATAAACGTGTGGAAATAATGGATGGTCTAAATGATATTTCAGAAGAATTTGATAATATCGATTGCAAGTTTTTCAATGAGAATATTGATGCTCTTCCAGTTGACCAAATTAAATCAAATTTCAAATATTTGGTGAAGAAGGATGATGAAGTGACTAAAACTTTCAATATCAATTCAATTTATGATTAGTCTCATGCCATAATTTCATAAGCCAGCTGAAAAAATGGTGAACAATTTGAAAAGGTTTCCATCCAAAGTTGTGAGATAGATTGATATAGCAGACATGGTAAATAATTTTCTATGTAGACAAAAGAAGGAAGAGGTACATGGAATCATCAAGCATTTCATTGACTAAAAACATCAAATGACTATGTGGGTAAAGATCGGGAGGAGAAACCCAAACAAGAGAGAGATGTCGCAGTCAATTCTAAGTCGGCGGCCATGATTGGATGGCTCCAAGCTCTGAATCAGTCAAAGTTGTAGGGTTGACTTAGTCAAAACTTGCAACACTTGATTTTACTATTTTATGGGAGCATGTTCCCTTGAACTTAATTATAATCTATTTTTAGTAACTTGTTAATTAAGGTTCAACTGTAATGGCTCAACCTATGGAACTTATAAATAGTTAAATGCATTAAGTTTAAAAGATACTTTTAGATCATTGGAGAAGTTACTCTTCAAGCTTGGAAGAGTGCTTTAAATACTTTTGAGCCTTTTAGTTATATTCATAACAATATTTTTCCGTGAAGTGTCTGATTTATTGTGTTAGTTGTTGATCAATTCATACTTTGTGAATTTTTAATTCCTTAATGTGAGTGGTTAATCTACCTTTATCTCAGTTATCTTATTTCAATCTATGTAAAAATGATGTCCTTACTTTGAATACCATTTGTGGAAAGGTTATATCCCTTTTATTATAAAGTTGCATTATTATTCACAATCATAGATAGAAAAAGATGCATGACATGTGCATATCATATATTGTTATGAGGTGTTGATTGTGTATTTGAGTAGGCTTGATCTATCTGTTAAATATACTTGGTGTTTAACAAGGAAACACATGCTCTGAGGTATGTGGTATCTTGTCTACCCTGTCTAAGTAGCATAAGGTGAAGTTGGATTGTGATGCTTATTTTATCCTTTCCAAATTAACCCTTTCCAGTGTGAAGATCAGAAAATTGTCTAGTAATACTCTTTCTTGGTGCATCACCTTACTTTTCATTTTTTTATTTCTAACCTTAAATCTCGTGAATTGAGTAGATTAGAGTTATTTTCAAAGTTCTTTAGCCTTGCACATTGATCTTAAATCAAGTGCTCCAAGTTCAAAGGAATTCAGCCTTCTTCGGAGGTTCATCCCAAGGCAAAAAGGTCCCACACCTTGGGATGTTCCAACGTTGCACGAGATCACTCAAAGATTCAACGGGTGCACGATCCGCGTGAAAACAGCTTTTACCACGCTGGTAGGAGAGAATTGGTACTTCTCTTCACACTTACATGAATCAAAGTACCTGGCGGCTCGATATCCCTAGATTTTGAATGTCAATGTGTTAACTTATGAAAAGAATTTAGATAAGAGATTCTTCAAAGAAAGGAAATTATCAACATATTGAGTTATCCTTGTCCCCTCCAAGGAGAAGGAGAAGAGGATTTTAGCATCATAGTTGCAACATCATCTCATAGGGGCCATTTAAATCCTCCTTATGGAAGGTTTCTTCCATTAAGGAACAATAAAAATTTCATCGTTATGGAAGCCCCCACAAATAATCAAACTTTTCCTCCTTTCAATACTAGTAGCCCCCTACAACTAGCCCCAGAGGGATGTTATACCCACGGCTTCAATTAAATGTTTACCATTCTATAATGGGGAAACCAATGTCACTCCTTTGGAGCATATTTTAGATGTAGCTAGCATTTGTGCAGTGCATAGTATTATGGAGGAAAACGTTGTTGTCAAGATCCTTAATGCTTCTTTTAAGGAAAAAATGCTTCAATAGTTTGAAGCTTAGATGTTGGTTCGATACATACTTGGAATCACTTAGGGGAGAGTTGATTCCAAATCACTACCATAAAGAGATATCCTCAAGAATATATGAGTGATTTCAACTTCCGATTCCACAAGACTTGGAATAGAATTCCAACACTCGTAAAGCCTTCTCTAAAAACACATTCTTGTATTATTTTGGCTCATATTTCATGCAAGATGAACACAAATTTAATCAAATAACACCGGACATATATTATAATGTTTCTTATTATTATTCAAATAACATCATACACTTTTATAGGTAATTATGCATCCTAAAAATAGGATCCTTTAACAAAATAGACATAACAACTACCATAATATTACGAGTTGTTGAATTAATCATAACATACTTAACAATATTAAATAATATAATAATCGAATGTAAACGGTAATTTTCTAGCATTCCCCCTTAGTGTTTACATGGGAAGAAACACATATGAAAAAACTAGAAATAGAATCATATGCCTTCGCATACTTTTAGGTCTACATACTGCTAACTTAGATCTTGTTGCACATGACCAATCCGCTTCACCACAGTGAATCCCATACCAAATGATCACACTTCCACCGATTCACCTACATACGTGAACTCAATAGTTCCCGCTTTCACTTCCATTGAACACTATATTTCACTGGCTGATCGATGTTAGAAGTACGATAGTCAAAGGATCTCTACAGAGGATCACTCTAGTTTAGTTTCCCTCCTATAAAATTGTTCTGATTCCAAAATGCACATTCTCTATGTTTGAATCAAAACAAGGGAAGGAAACCACACACCATTTTATTTTGCACACCATCCAATGAAAAAACTAAAATAGATGCCACCATAGCAAAACGTGACCTTGTCATTGGTGACTGACGAGAGGCATTGATCGCCCTCCATCCTCCATTGTCTCCAACCTCTAGTTTGAAAATCCTAACTCAGTGGATTTGACCATGAGAATCATTTATAACTCGAACGTCAGTTACCCCAAAAATTCATTCGTAAGACTTTTTTTTGTGGAATTTTACAATGACTCGACTCTTAACAAGGACAACACACCAAAGACTCAACAATCTGGTTTAACTATATAATTAATGACACAAAGAATTACAATAGAATTTGATTATTTTTACTCAAGATGAAAATATGAAAGACAATGATGAGAAATTTATGAAAAATACATTCTCTATAAACAATCTATATTTAAAAAGTCTATTACTTTTTAAATAATTCTTGGAGCTACAATTTGTATAAACCTATTGACTAAAATACACCAAGATTTTTAAATTTTAACCAACGTGAGTACAAGACTCCCTTTATAAAAACAACTTGATAGAGTGCATAACCATAACACTTTAACTCTGGGAAACTTTTAGAAAGAAAATTGGACCTGACCTTATCAAACTGAAAGTATTATTCTTCTTACCAATGGCCGACAAGGTAGTAATGAAAACGAGCTGTAAGGTTTGTCACGTAATGAACTGCGGGCTGATGATTATTATTCATATGGTTGTAGGACATTGATTGCATGGCTGACATACTTCAAAGATTGAGAATTACGGAAAATAGATCTATGCATGTCATGTCAAACCTTAAGAGACATCAATGATCAAGACTCAAATAAGATAGGTATGCACGAATCACCCACTTGGAAAAGATATCTTGAGCCTCCAATGTACCTTCTCAGTATAACCTATGATAAATAAGTAATGGAGAATGCCTCAGATTGCACAGGAATACATGTATATCAAAACATTTTGATCAAAGTGGATTCTCAATCGAAATAGATGGCGCACGAATCTGTAGAGACCTTTCCATGAATGCTCCATATTAAATGTGACTACCAGGATATTTAATAGCCAATTACAAACTAAAATACATCTTGATCTGTGTGTTAAATATTGTTATCCTGTGTTGATCAAGATTCAGGTGCATACAGATCTATCAAATACGATTTAAATGCAAATTAATCCTCCCAAAGAAGACGTCTATTCTTATAGGCTATAAGCGACTCTACCATGAGCAGGTTTGATCTTTACGCAGGATGGAGTGCAATGTTGAATCTTTGATTGCAGTAATGTAAACCATCATTGTGCATGTAAAGGCATCTTTTCATATAGCTTGAAATTTAAGAGATGCATATATGAGACCATATGTCCACTAAGGGCCAACTACAAGATCAAACAATATTCACTAACATAATAAATATTCTCCTCACATATCCAAGCAGTATACAACGTCGCTCTGATACCAAATATTATTTTGCCCTGATTGCATGCGAGAAGAACACAAATTGAATCAAATAACACAGACATATATTATAATGTTTCTTCTTATTATTCAAAGAACATCATACACTCTTATAGGTAATTATGCATCCTAAAAAATAGGATCCTTTAACAAAATAGACATAACCACTACCATAATATTACTAGTTATTGTAACAAATCGTAACATACTTAACAATATTAAATAATATAATAATCCAATGCAAATGCTAATTTCCTAACATTATGAGCCTTAAACAATGGCATAATAGTTATGATCCGGTCCATGGGAGGGACCACACTTCCTGATGCTTATGAGGTTATAATAAGAGCCAAGAATTTTTTAATCCAACTAGGAAAGATTGCACCTGCACCTCCCATACCTTTTTTTGTTGAAATTTCAAGTAATCAACCAACAATTTCTCTGTTACATCAACTTCCAGCCCAACCAAGCTGTCGTGGATCGCGCCAATTCCTTCAAACGATCTGACTGAGGTCAAGTCATTGCTACAAACTATTGGGAATGAAATTGTAGAAATTAAGAGGCAACTGTATCAATATGCTCGTCCATACCAATCCCGGAATCAACAGTACCAGAAAAAATGCCCACCTTTTTAAGGAAATAATCAATTGTAAAATCAAGTAGCTAATCAAGCTACAAATGTCAAACCTCTGAATTTTAGGAATCCTCTTGTTGGTAATTCTTCTAGATCTATGTCAATCCAAAATAACTGGGTTCAATATTATGAATGGTGCTACCCTTGTTCTCAACCTCACAATCAAAACCTTTGTCCGAATGGAGTTTTGAGCTATGCCCTTATGGTCCAAAGTGTATCCGCTCCACCAAAGACAATAGTAAGTTCATCCACATAGGAATATCAAGCACATGCTCCCGAGGAAACCACTTTGCTAAATTGGCAAGAAGACAATTTTTACGGTTTGAATATTGATTCCTCATCAATAACAAAAATACTCATTCCAAGAAGAGGGAAATGGAACACCAAGCTCCCAAAGATGATCATGCATCTACTTCACAACCGCATCCACAAATGGTAGTTGAAACAGATGCAGGAAAGAAAATATCATGAGAACAACCTAGTGAGGATGAAAGGAAATAATAATCTTCGGGCATCATAATACCTAGAAAATAATTTCCAAAAGAAGATTCCAACACCTAAGGAAATATCATCAAAGTAGGAGCAATTCCCTCAAGATTGTAGAGAATGATGAAGAAGACCAACCTGAGTGTTACCATGTGGGACACACTCTCGATTCCTTCTCAAAGAAACTTGTTGCATGAGGCACCTTTGAAAAGTTTTGGTATAGCCAATGCAGATCATTAGGTCACAAAGTAGTAATTGCAAGTTTGTGTCATCCAAAGGGAGAATTATTTCTAATATGAACAAACCACCACCATTATATATTTCCCTAATTATTGGTGATCATTTGGTACATAATTGCATGATCGATTCTAGTTCCAAAGAGCTTGGTCATGCCCAATCAAATCATAGATGTTCTAGAAATCCAATACATGTCAAAAGGTATGTAAAGGATTTTTTCATTTGGATGGAACATCGCACACACCTTGAGAGTTATCAAATGTCTTCATCTTATTGTTCATGTATTTCCCAGGTTTGTTTTTCACACAAGATATATTGGTCATCGATCTCCCTCCTCTTTTCACCATTTTCCTATCACGAGATTTCACTGCTAAAATGGGTGGTTACCTATTAACTAATCGGTTACATATGATCCTAAGGAATTGATACGTAATCGAGGTAACCATAAGGGAGAACCAATTTTCCATAATCATGTGGAACCCCATACCACTAGTCCTATAAACGGGAATTATACCATTCATGATTTGGAAGAAGAAGGTGTTGATCATGAACCACCACTCTTGTGGTGGAATTCCAAGACATTGTTTTGGATGAGGTGAGTATAAATCATCGTATGAACCATATGATGAATCGAGTTTTGGAAGAAGAATTTGGTCTGCTATTTTTAGAAGAGACGGGATTGTGTACATATTGTATTCATGAAGAGGATGCGCTCATATCAGTAATTCATCAAGCCCCAAAATGAATTTGAAAGACTTTGGAAATTATTTTTTGATGGCTCAAGGAGTAGAAATGGAGCAGTGCTGATGTTATGATGATTTCTCTAGAAGGAAGTAAGTATTTTTCATATTTTCGAATATGGTTCATTGCACTAATAACGTTGTTGAGTATGAGGCTTTGGTATAAGGGATTCAGCTAGCCTTAAAAAGGGTATCAAATCCTTGATTATTTTTGGAGATAACAAGTTGATAGTGCATCAAGTACAAGCTCACAGTGCATCAAAAATTATCTATGAGATCTTATAAAAATAGGTTATGGAGTTTAATTAAAGACTTTGAATCTTTTGGGATTCACGCTATTCCTAGGAATCAAAACTTGGATGCAGATCGGATTGCAACTATTGGCTCACAGTATGATATCCCTACTGATGTAATGAAGGAAGGAGTACAATTTGTTAAGATTGATGTTCATTTAGAAGTTCTTGATAATGAAGCAAGATGGGAGGCATTTGACAATGATAAAAAAACATGCTTTTTCGAGGGAAGAAGTAAATATTTCGTGAAAAATCAAGCTAAGTTAAAAGAAGCATATGGTGACAAAATCATTCAATTGAAGGGTAATAAGTTACCAAAAGGCTTGGTCACTCTTGAGTCCATTTTTAATTCAGATGATCAGACTAGAAGGCAAAATTCTAACATGATAATCAAAGATGATGACTTTGAAGAAATTGAGATAGCTAGTGGAAAATTTCTAAAGATTGGAAAAGTATGTACCCCAGAAGAGAAAAAATCTTTCGTCACACTTTTCAAGAATATAATGATGTTTTTTACATGGAGTTATAAGGACTTGCATGGTTTTGACCGGTTTGGTACAACATACCATTGAACTTGACCCTAGTGCCAAACCAGTTTGATAGAAACAAAGGCCAATAAATCCAAAAATTTAGCCACTAATGAGGAAGGAACTCTCCAAGCTCATCAAGGCTTGTATTATTTTTCCAATCAAACATTCCTCATGGGTAGCTAACCTAGTTCCTGCGTTAGAAAAATAATGGAGAAATCTGGCTATGCGTTGACTTTAGAGATTTGAATCGGTCTTCATTAAAAGATCATTATCCTCTTTTGTCAATGGAGCAAATTCTCCAAACAGTAGCAAGAGTGCAAATATTTTCACTGCTTGATGGATATTTTGGATATAATCAAATCTTGGTTAAATAATCTGATCAATTCAAGACAACATTCACTACTAAGTGGGGTACACATGCCTATAATAAAATGCCATTCAGATTATCCAATGTTGGTGCTACTTTCTAAAGGGCAATGGATATGGATTTCTAGGGACTAATCAATGATATCATCTTGGTATACCTAGATGATATAACAGTATATTCCAAATTTATAGGAGATCACTTGGCTCATCTGAGGAAAGTATTCAAGAGATGCATAGAATTTGGGGTTTCATTAAATCCCAAGAAATGTATTTTCGTTGTACAAGAAGGGAATCTTTTAGAGCATGTGTGGTTTCGCTAATAGAATCTATATTGATCCAACAGAATATGCTCAATATTATCCCTCTCTTCTAAGCCAAAAATGACTTCAGAGTTTTCTTGGCACAATAAATTTTGTATGGAGATTTATACCTCAATTCGCAGCCTTGGCTAAACCATTAACAACCATGTTGAAGAAAAATATGCCTTTCTCATGGAAAAAGGAAGGAAAAGAGAGTTTTGAAGCCATTAAGACAAAAATTTCTCAAGCACCTACATTGGTGAATCCAAAATTTGATAGGGATTTCATTCTCTATGCCTTTGTTGGTAAGGAAAGTGTTTATGGAATTCTCACTCAAAAAATAACAAATCAATGGAACAACCAATTGCCTTCTTTAGCCAATCCCTAAAAGATTATGAGCTAAAGTATTCATTTGTTGAGAAACAAGTATTTTTTGTTATTCAGATTTGAATAAATTCAAACATATGTTATCTAATAACAAAATTCATTTGATGGTGTCTCATCCTAGAGTTAAAGACTTTTTGCTAAATAAAGACATGAATGAGAAACATGCTGGATGGGTTACTAAAGTTATGGAATACGATGTACACATTAAGGTCACTAAGCTTGTTAGGGGTAAAGGCCTATGTCAACAATTGGCTACAAATTTGGAGATAAAGGCTGAAAAGGATACAGTTCTCGAATGAACCTCAAGAAAATGACCAAGTTGATTGGTTGTCAAAGATGATTTTTTTCTCCTTTTAGGAGTATATCCTTGTTGACATGGATAAAACTCAAAGACGAAGCTTCCATCTTCAATCCATTCCTTATGTTTTGGTGGATAATGTTCTCTTTTATAGAGATTTAAATGGTGTTCTACTTCGATGTATAGGACCAGGGCAGCATATGATAGAATTTTGCAAGAATTTCACAATGGTTTGTCTGGAGGGCATTACTCGCAAGGACTACTGCTATGAAGATCATGAGGGCTGGTTACTATTGGCCAGATTTATTCAAGGATACTCATTTTTGGGTAAGGAAATGCAAGGAATGTGATTTTTTCACAGAAAAAGAGATTGGCAGCCCTTCCTCTTCACCCAATTCAAGGTTGACCAACCTTTTGTCCAATGGGGATTGGATTTCATTGGGATGCTTAATCCTCCATCTAGTGATGGACATAAATGGGTTCTCACTGCAATAGAATATTTCACTCGCTGAATGGAGGTGTGGCACTGAAAGAAGGAAATGAAAAGGTCGTTCTTGATTTTTGGAGGGAATAATGACACGTTTTGGCATTCCATTTACAATAATTTCTAGACAATGCAATGACATTTCTTGGTTTGAAATTAACTGAATGGGTTATCAAGAATGGGGTTTATCTCAAAACTTCATCAAATTACTACCCACAAGGAAATGGATTATCCGATTCCAGTAACAAAAATCTCATATAGATCATCAAGCGTACAATGGAAACTAATAGAAGAACTTGGCACACTCAGCTTAAAAACACCTTGTGGGTAGATCAAATCACACCCAAAAGGGATATTGGGAATTCACATTTTATGCTAGTATATGAAAGGGAAGCTAAGCTCTAATTATCTCTAGAGATACCTTCTTTGGAATTAGCACATCAACTAGAATTTATGGAAAATGATTCAACGACGGTCGTGTACTCTGAACTAATAGAGCTAGAAGAAACAAGGAACAAAAAATGAAGACCCGGAACAACATCAATCTCAAGTTAAAATATAGTTTAAAAAATGCATCCAATAAGGAGTTCCATGAAGGATATTTGGTTCTCAAATGGGATGCTGATAGGGCCAAGCAGGTACGCATGCTAAATTTGATTCCCCAGAGTGGACCATATATCGTCAAAATTTGCAAAGAAGAAAATTCATTTTTTCTTATCAAGATTCAATGGATAAGAATTACCCATTCATGTGAATGGGATTCATCTCAAATCTTTCTTTTGACGGTATTTTTTGCATTTTATAAAGTGTTTATTTTGTTCATTTCCTCCAAGTGCTTCACACATTGTGTTGTTTTCTTTTCTATTTCTTTTTATTTGGTGTGTGCTCTGAATATATTTTCTTTTTAGGACTCTTTTTCCCAATGGTTTGTATAAGGCTACTGGCCTAAGGCTTAACAAGAAAGCATTCCCTGGATGTCGCCAAAAATGTTAACCTTTAAAATTACCTCAACAGGAAGGTGTTTTTAAAAAATCAAATTCTTTAAACCTTTAGTAGAGTTTTCTTTCCTAAATTTTTTACAAAATTCAAAATTTTCCAAACTTCGAAGTCCCAAAATTTCGTAACTTCAGCCTTTCCGAGGTTTTATCATTTCGAGGTTTCGTTAATCGCAAAACAAAAATTTTGTTTCAATTTCTTGAAGTTTGAAATCCCAAAATTTGTAACTTGAATTTCAAGTTTCGTAGTTTTCTGGTGTTTTCATTATTTTCACTGTCGGTTTTCAAACTCTAAAAGTCCGTAGTTTAAAAATTTCAAAACTTTAGGCTTTTGGGTTTTAGAGTCTCACTTTACCTCTAGGGATATTTTCATTCCTGAGTTTCAAAGTCTGAAACTTCGAAGTTCCAAAATTTTGGAACTTTAGCCTTTTGGAGTTCTCATACTTCAGGTTTCGCATTGTAATGGTTGCACTTACATTTTTGAGTTTCAGGAATTGCAATTTTAGAGCTTCCAAAAACATTTAAGTTCCAACCAACCCCACATGTGTCAGATTTTGGGCATTAATTCTAGGGTTCCCTATATAAAATAAAAATTTTACCTATCATTTTCACCTGGCTTTTTCTCTGACACCTTGATTTTACCGCACCATTTCATACTTTCAAGGCATCGCTTTCAAGGTAAATTTTTAGGTTATTTATTCTTTTTGGTTTATGATTATTCGGGGCTTTTTGTTTGTTTCTTTTCTATATGTTCTTCTTTTTCTTGCTTAACATGGAAAATCCTATCGTCCATCATTCATTTTTAAACATTTCGTATGATTATTTTCTCAATACCAAAAGCTTCAATTCATGTAGGCATCTAGTCTCATCAAATCCAAGGACTATGTAATAAGTTCCTTTCGGTTCTTGAGAACATTTAACCTTCAAGTTAGTAAGTTTCAGTAATTGTCCTTTCAAAGATTTCATATTGTGTTTGCCACATAATGCCTTGGTCCCTCGACAAATAACCAATTCAAACACACCCACCTAACCATGGCCCCTTTCACCCCACTCTAATATTAATTTAATTAATTTAAATTAATTAATTCATGATCTCATAATATCTATTATTTAAATATCCTAATTGGATAATGCCCACACCACCACCCTCATGTATACACCTCATCTAGCCACCTCACCTAATACCTATTCTTAGTATGTTGCCATAACTAACTAAGACCTACCTAAACCCTAAAAATCAAAAGCCTACATTCCCTCTAACCACATTCCCGCCCGTTAGAAAGGAATCTTCCATTCTAATCTTCATAAGAAAATGAACGAGATCCAAGAAATCAAGGGGATCTGCCCATTTTAGTAAACCTAGGAAATCCCACCCTAACCGATGCGAGTTACCTAAACCTGCCGCCGATCAACCGGAACCATCGTTGATTACCATTTATTCCCCAAAACAACCTTATTTTGAGGTTGGCACATTTTTGAAGAGCAAAGATGAATCTAGAGTTACATCCGAGAAGAACCATCATTCGTACATGTATCGAGCATCACATGACCATCATCGGAAGAAATCACAGAGTCATTTACATTCACGGGAGCATCCGAGGAAGCACCATCACCACATCAAATTCCTTCCATTTGATCACCTACCATTGCCATCCAGCCATCAAGCTCGTATAATAGTAAGTATCTTGTTAACCAGCATTCATATTTTCATTTTAGTAGACTCTTTTACTTACTGTTATCAGTTTCTACTTGCATTCCCATTCACCCATCATTTTCCTTCATACAAACTTGATCATTCCTTCACCCACACCATTAAATTTCCCATATCCTACTGATAACTACCCCTGAGCACACCTAAGACCTATATAGACCTTACCATTGCCCTCTCCATTTCCATTTAGCCTCAGATCTATCACCACACCAATATTTCATTAAGTTTCCTCTACCCCGACCATACTAACGCCGGTTACCCACAACCATCGTTGGTTCACTCAAACTGATGTCGGTCTCTATGTTTTACTCTCAGACCAAGAACAGAGCCTAAAATCTCCACCAAATACCCAAAACAACCTAGAACCAGACCTTGGCCAGTACCAGTACCTTGACAGAGACCTTGACCTTCAAATTTAATCATAGCCTAGCCTGTTGTGAACAAATCTACTTACTGTAGTCGAATGAGATACCTAAATCATTTTAATTGCAGTATGGTTTTATTTATTGTTAACATTGAATTGTTTTAAACAGTGGATTGACAGCCTTCTAGGGAGTATCATACTTCCCGGATCTAGCATATGCTAGGTAGTCCACATATACTATTTAACTTCTATTTGGTGGTCTTGTTTTCTATTTAGGTAGTTCCTCCTAGCCAAAAGGAAGCTCTCACGATCAGTTGTGGATCAAGAAGTCATACACGTGCAACAACCTTCAACCAACTTTAACTAGGTATTCCTCCTAGCCCATTTACCCTTATCTGTTTTGTCAATATTCAAAGAAACGCTCTAAGAATCAGGTGAAACATTTTGGCACGCCGGTGGGACCCATTTAGGGTTCCTTGCATTTTGTCATTCCTAGGTGAAAATTTGCATGTTTGTTTCCTTTCTAAAAGGTTCTCACACTAAAATTTCTCCCTGGAATCTTCTCTTCTTTCTATTTGTCTCAAAGCAATCATGTTTTGGTGCTTTATAAAAAACATTTCTTTCCTTTCATTAGTATCACATTAGTGAAAGAGCATCCCTTCTCTGTTCACCTCTTTGTGTCATCGAATTCAACATTTCGATTTGGGCTTAAAATTAACTGCATTTCATTCTGCTTTTCTACATTAGCTCACATTAAATGAGGGAAACCTATATGCTGGAAGTCATGCCCAGTTGATGGTTGAAAAATGAATCATAGAAAATCACACTTTCTCTCTCTCTCTTTGAGTCTTACCAAACTGCACAAATTCAAAATACACACATTCTTAAACGACATCTTTCCCGGAAGAATCTGTAGGTGATCACATGATCAAGGATTGGCAGGTACTCCCCAACTCATTACTTTGTCGAGTCATTATCTCAGAAGACAACCCACCCTCACCATAACATACCTGAAACCTCTCCTTGTAGATCTCCTTCTTTGTAGGAAGCCTTCCTCACCAAAAAACTCTATTCTACAGTTCATGAGTCAGTCCTTAATAGCATAAGCTGAACAAACATAATAGAAAAAGCACTCTTAGGATCGTATTTTTCTTAGTGTTTCTGCTTGGCTTGCATTTTGAGGTGAGAGGACACATTCTTCACTTTTTTTCATTTCTCCTTGCATGCTCCTCATCATAGTTGGTGTATTCCAGCTTCATCTGAGTGTGCCTAGACCCCATTTTCATCATTCTCAGAATTCTGGGTTTGATTCCACATTTTATTTTAACTCACAACCACCTGTTCTTCATCTCTATTTCAATTTCATAGTAACTTGGTGTGTCACCATGACCACGTCGTTTCGGTTACCCCAGACCATCATCGGTTTTACCCGACCGGTGGCATCGGTTTAATGTTCTTTTGGTTAACCTACCCAAAAGGACACCTGATTCACTTTCTTTGCTTTTCGAGTCTCTAAAGCTCTCATCATCTTCTCTGTCCTGATAAATCCATCAACATCTTATCTACTTGGCAGATTATTAGCCTTTACCTTGTTTTGACAAACTGTCCATTTTTCACAGTGGACCAACCGTGGTTACCTGTGACCAAGTGTCGGTTTACCTAACCAACATCGGTTAGCTTGTTCAAATTTCTAGCTGACATTTCATACCTAATCCACCTACCACCACCTATTTTTCCTATATTTTTGTATTTCTATGTCATTTATAGAAAGCAGTCCTACCACATCAAGTACTTGTTCACATGGTGTTGACGCATAGCCAAGAAAATGCCCTCATATTCCATGCTAGTTATCAACCACTCCCACCTAGTCCTTCACCACCTTTTATTTTATCACCCATGGATCCTACCCAACCTATCACTATCACCACAGGGATGAGGAGTTCACATGACTCCTTGACCAGAACCCTGTCACCTTACTAGTTCTATCTTTCCCACTCATCTACTCGAGATGCCTCGGGTCAGTTGATATACGGTATGTCTGTATCTATCCCCCGACACTCACTCCTACTTTTGTGCCAACCTTTGCTAGCTCCTGTGCTACCCACATCTACCTTGCCTCTAGTCATTTCTTAGATAGGCCCTATACCTGCTATGATCGCCACATCTGCTACATCCATTACACCCACAACATCCACTATACCTTCTTCACCACCCAGAATGTAACCTCATCTGCGCCTATTGTCTCACATATACCCATAGCTACACAACCACCCCCAGTGTGATGACCACTACCCCTTTTCAAAACATTGTCCTTTCTATTCCACAGTCCTTAGCCCCCATTGCTACTAGAGTCACCTCGACCCTTCCACCTCCATATACGTACTATCAGTAGCCTCCATTTCATCTATCAGTCATGTTGGTACGTACCCCTATCTCACTCCCTCCTTCTCAATCTACCTATATGACATCACCATATACTGGAATGCCACCTCCATCATATGTCCAACACCAACCTCCTTATGCTACAAGAGGTACCCATCCATCCCAACCTACCGATGACCTAATCAAGTTAATGATGGACAAGATGCAGACACTGGAGGCATCAATTTTTGCACACACAACTCCCTCACCTATGATGAGATTTGTAATGAGCCCATCCACCCATCCATTCCTATTTGTCCATATCTTGTACATTGGGAAATGCCTAAATTTAACCGCTTCAATAGCAAAGAGGACCTGCAACAACACTTGCGGTCTTTCAAACATGGTTGTTATCTGATCGCCCATGATGACACTTTGCTTTTGAGGACCTTTCCCATGTCTTTGACTGGACCCGCATTAGATTGGTATAATGGGTTACCTAGACATTCTATCTTCTCATTTAATCAGGTAGCCCAAGCCTTCTTGGATCACTTCTCCATCGTTGTTAAGAAGGTTACCATGACTGACCTCTACTCTACATGTCAATATGACGACGAGTCTATCATGGATTTTGTCACTCGTTGGCGTAGCCTAATCAATCAACTCACATTCCAATTACCACAAACCGAGCTCATAGAGCTCTTCACTCGGGCTTGTGCTAGACATATCTCACCGACCCTGCAAGTGTAGACTTTTTGAACCTTCGATGAGGCATTCACCATGGCACAAAAACTAGAGATTTGGGCCATCGAAGAAAAGAAAATTCAACTACGTAATAAGAACTCAGCATTTAAGTCAAATGATATCTCTTCTTCTTCGAAACTACAAAATAATTATTCAAAAGCCAGGGAAATGCTAACATTAAGTGGTACTCAAGGCTGGCCCATCTCATCCATCAAATAGGATAACCCTCATCTAATCTTTCTCCTGTCCAGACCTTTCAATTCAGATGAGAACAATGGAAATACACCCCAATTGGGGAGCCTTATTCTTCTATCTTGGAAAAGCTCATTAAATTGGTGCCATCACCCTTCCTCCCGTAAAACCACACACTGGTTTTGATCCTGCTCGCCCCACACCTGCGTGGTACAAAGAGCACGACTTTTGCAACTATCATCGGGTAAAAGGTCATAGTGATGGAAATTGCATCACTTTTAAGAACATTGTCTAGGAAATGCTCGAAAATGGTGAGTTAGTCTTGGATAATCCTAATGCACACTTGCCAATCAAAACCTACACATCTTCAAGAAACCATTTCCTAATCACACCCCTTCTTCTAATCAAACTAGAGAGACCTCAAATAATGATAGCCATACCCGTGAGGTCCATGCTATTTTCAGTGATGCACCAGTTGCTTCCCAATTACCTCATATTCCTTCCATAGAGGAAATCCTAGCCCAGAAGTCCTCCACCTACACATGAACCCACTTCACCTATTCCTCCACCCACAGAGGAACACCCTTTGTCTCCCCCTCACCTGTGAAGGAGCCTTCTATTAACATCGAGACCACTTCACCTTTGGCTTCTCCACCTAGAGAGTTGTCACCAAGCAATACCTCTCCGACCAATGGGAGATGCTTTTTTACCTCCTTCACCCACAGAGGAGCACCGTCATCTCCTCCACTTATCAAAGATCAGTAGAAATTTCGTTGCCTCTAGGTGACCATTCTCCATCAGCTACCCAAGATCTATGGACTTACTTTCAGCTCTCTTACCCATAGAGGCTGAGGCTAGCGAATTCCCCATTTCTAAGACACATTTTACGGGAATCACCATTGGATCCACATCAATCCCACCCATTGTAGTGTCATTCTCATGCTTAGCTAGACCACTGGATTACGTGGATAGAGCCTTACTTTGGGGGCATCTTCTACTTCTGTCTCAACACAAATGCAGATGTCACTCGTTGACACTTCCACTATCTATCCAAAAATATTTTGGTCGATCAAACCAAACACAACCAAAACTATCACAAGTTCCCCCATGATACCACTCATGGCTCAACTCACACCTTTACCCATAACTCGACATGCTTCTACATCCAAACCTACGCCTACATCATCTTCCTTTCCTAAACCTATTACTACCTTAGGGGTCATCCCAATGCCAGCCTTACTCATCCACCCATCAAATTAGATTTAGCTACATCCTCCAAAACTAACACCAAACTTAATCTGGCCCCCAAATAGAAGAACCCATCCCCTAGATCTCATACCCCAACCTCACCGATCACACCTTCATCACCTTCACCCCTTCCATCCATCTTAGGACCTAGCCCTTCTAACCTAGTTAAGAAACCTCCACCCATCGGTAAACTAAAAATGCAGCAGCCCATTCCTCCCTCATGAACCTCTAACATACCCAAACACCTGACACAACTTCTACCTACACCTGCAACATTTTTACCACCCATACCTCCTATACCATCAATGACTTCTTCACTACCCATGACACTTTAGTCTCTTTCCCTCACACCTCCTGCATGACCCATATGCCATCTACCTTCACAACACCTCGGTTATCCCCATGGGTAACTCACCCTCTTCCACCATCCACTTTTCCCTCTAGATCTCAGTGTGTATCACCTTTAAAGGTAACCTAAAAAAAAAATCCACTACCCTCAATAAGGTAGTCAAACCAACCACACATTCTATTGCAGTTCATCTACCATGCCCCTACCAAAGTAGACATGACCAACACCCAAGACCACACCAGCACCTAAAACCATAGCTCGACCCACTCCCCTCTTGTAAAGACCCTTCCTATCTGATCGGCCATGCACTACACCCAAACCCACATTCACTTCCCATTGTGATCCATTGGTGGGATCCTATGCCAAAATTTTAACCAACCTCCTTGAAACTTCTGTCATCACATTACCACCTCTTAGACCTTACGACCCACTCAAGCCCAAACCAAAAGGGTTTGATGAAACCAAAATTTTGCTTACCATCATGTGCCAGGACATGATGTAGAGAACTGTAAGGCTTTGAAAACCATTCTTATCTAGTTATGCCCTCCTGAAGAAAAATTTGATGATGATGACCTTCTCGATGAGGACCCCATTTCTGACACCTAGTTTCCATAGTTCTTCCTTCATTTCTGACCAATGACCAATACCTCCACCCCCACAACTCTTAGAGCCACCTCCGAGATTTGAAATTAACATGGTGTGCATCAGAGAACTGCTAAACCTCCACCCAAATGTCGGTGTGCCCAACTCATCTCACAAGGTTCCTTCCCGCCACTTGGCTTTTCCTCATTCATTATACCTTTCATCCTCACCTACTTCACCTACCCCTCACCTAAAATCAACATGATCCACATTTTTACCCATGCTAGAAAGACAAAGGAAAGGAAAAGGAAACCGACCCACCTACCAACCCGATACCCAACATACCATCTACACCCACACCTAAAGTCACTATCGCAGCCCCACATATCCTATTTCTAATGGGGTTACACATCACGATGCTCAAACAATTACACCAATCCTCTCTCAAGATGTCCCTCTATGACCTCATCCAAACCTCTGAATCCCATCATCCAAGCTCTCATGGAGGTCCTTCAATCTATTGAGGTTTTACCCAATGATCCTACACCCATAGCCTCCATCATCACACCTCATCATGTAGCCTCTCTTACCAAATTACCATCTTCTTTTACACCTCCACCCACTCACCAAGTAGCCACCCTCAGCTTTTCAGATGAAGAGATCACACCGCACCAAACTGATGACCCAGATCTAGCTCTTTTCATCTCTGTCCACATCGATGATATATGTGTATGACGTGTTATGATCGATGGGGTACACTAGCATTAATATCATCTCCTCCCATGCATTCGACCAAATGCACATACTGAAACAATTACATGCATAAACATCCCATCATGTTGTGTTCATTTAATGATGCTATCACCTCTACACTTGGCACCATCATCCTCCATGTTTGTGTGGGCCCCCGCATTATTCTAGAGTTATTTTATGTTTTGGAGGGGAATTTCAATATAACCTATTGCTTGGTAGACCTTGGATTCATGTCATGGGTTGTGTTCCTTCCACTTTGCACCATTGTGTAAAGTTTGAGCATGAAGGACACACTTATACCATTCGGCTAACCCATCACCTTTCAAAACCTGCTAACATGCTTTATCGACCCAATGACATGCTCATACCCATTAAAGCATCTTCATCCAGGACTACTTCCTCTTCACCTACACCTCCACCCACCAGTGTCGCCGCTACCTCAACCACGCCTATATCCTCCATTCCTACTGCTACTATGACCTCCACAGCTGACCCGTCTGCCTCCCAATCAGCTGGCTCCACCTCTGATCCAACCTCCAACACATCATCTATCCTCTACCCACATATCGACCACCGATCCCTTGGAAGGCATTTTTCAATGCCTCACTCTGGGGGAGTACCACCTATATAGTGTCAACACATTCCTTATGCCACAAGAGTATGGAAGTCTTCACCAACACCCTCGTTATGATCACCGCATAGGAGAGTGTCTCCTTTATGGTCCTCCTCACCTTCGCACCAACCTCACCTATGGGGGACTTGATACTACCACTTATACACCTGAACCACCATCACAAACCCACCCATTTTCTACCGACCTCCAGTCACTCACCAATCACCATTTCGCCCACACCTTCCTGCACAAGATGTGCGTGGAAGGGCTTTGGTTTTGGATTTTATGAGCAAGGCCAGTCACACTATTATTCCATGTACTACTCAAAACATAATGACCAGTAGTGGTATCGGCTTTATTGAACCACCTACCAAGAAGGCCCACATTGAACTCATTGAGGACATCATCCCTTCTCCACCTTCTTCACCCACTCCACCTTCTTCACCACCTTCACCAATGAGTCGATGGATCCAGAATCCATTCCTCCTAACTTTTTTTTCATAAACACCATTTCCTTGGGGCCTCTTGACTTATCAACATAAGGGTGAGGCTCCCTCTTCTCTTCCCTTCTGTATCTGAAATGATCGATGACGATACACCTTCCATTAATGTCATTCAATGTCTAGGATGATGAATCTATACTCACCTACCTTAGTGTAGAAGACTCATATATTCACCATTTGTTACCATCTGAGATGTAAACCATGTTGAATGAATCGACTATCGAAATTAACATCCATACTCAGGATGACCCGCACATTCTAAAGATTGGCCAATCTTTAGATACTACTGAACAGGAAGCCATCACTTCTTTTCTCAAAGATCATAACCATGCTTTTGCTTGGTCTTACATAGACATGCCTAGTATTGACCCCACCATAGTGGTCCACAATATCGTAACCATTCCGATAACCCATAAAAAAAAATGAGGAAAATGCACCCTCACATTACTCTTTTGGTCAAAGAAGAACTTCAACAGTGCCTACTTTCCTGTTTCCTTCATCTTACCCATTGATTATCCTCGATGGATTTCTAACATTGTCCCTATCACTAAGGTGATAGGGGGACTCCACATTTACATAGATTTCCATGACCTCAACCTAGCTTGCCCAAAAGATGACTTTCCTCTACCGGTATTGACCAGTGGTTGACCTTACCGCTGGTCACGAGATGCTATCACTCATGGATGGTTTCTCGGGTTATAACCAAATCTTTCTTTGCTCGGAGGATCAACACAAAACCACATTCATCACCCCTTGGGGGACCTTCTACTATCGAGTCATGCCTTTTGGCCTTAAAAATGTTGGTGCCACATACCAGTGGGCTATGACTTACATCTTCCATGACATCATGCACCACATTTTGGAGGATTACGTAGATGATCTCTAGCCAAATCTAAACGCCGCTCCGAGCACCTCGCCATCCTAAAAACCATCTTTGACCACCTCATTAAGTATTGTGTTCACCTTCAACCCAAGAAATGTGTCTTTGCGGTTCTCTCGGGAAAGCTCCTAGGATTTATCATCTCCTTACATGGCATAGAGGTTGACCCCACTAAAGTCAAGGCCATTCTCAAAATGCCTCCACCCACTAACTGTGGCAGCTCCGTAGCTCTACAAGGTAAGTTGCAATCTATTCACCATTTCATTTCGCAACTGTCCGATCGGTGTCAACCATTTCATCACCTTCTCAAAAAGGATGTTTCCTTTAAATGGGATGAGGACTATCATAAAGCTTTTGAAGCCTTAAAACAATACCTTCTCTAACCACCTGTACTCATTCCACCTAAAGACGATCAACCCTTCTACCTATACATATCAGCTACCGATCACTCCTGGGGCCATGCTCACTCATCATGATGAACAACATAGGGAGTAGGTGGTTTATTACATAAGCCATACTCTTTTGGACTATGAAACCTGATACACACATGTAGAAAAACTCTTCTTAGCCTTAGTTTTTTTTTGCCACCAAACTCCACCATTACCTACTTAATCAAAAACCTATGTGGTGACCAACACTGACCCCTTACACTTCATGTATGCCAAACCTTACCAAAATCAGCAGTGAGCTACACATTGGCTTATGCTTTTGGCCTGACCTCGACCTCGAATTCACCCATCAAAAGTCCATCAAGGGCCAGGACTATTGCTGACCAATTGGCTGATGCACCTATTTTGGGGATCAACCCTCTAACTTTGACTTTCCAGATGAGTCTATTGCTACCCTTTCCTTGGACGAACCCTGCGTACCAAATGACACTCTTCTTCGATGGTTCCAAGTGTCAGCGTGGGGGTGGGGCTGGTGTTATTCTCATTCCACTTGATGGTGAACCCATGCCTTTGTCTTTCAAACTTGATTTTGATTGTACAAATAATATTGTTGAATACTGAAGCACTCGTATTGGGTCTCTAGGCTGCATATGCCTTAGATGTTAAGTCAATCAACATCTTTGGTGATTCTCAATTGGTCATAAACCAAATCAATGGTATATACCAGTTTTGTAATGAGATCCTTCAAAAGTATAAGCATCATGTTGACATACTTTTGACCACCTTGACCATTACGCCCTTCAAACCGTCCCATGTTCTACTAACAAATTTATAGATACCATGGCCTGCTTGGCTTCTCAAATACCCGCTTCGCCCATGATTCTAAAATATTTGTCACCGTATAAAGACTCCAATCACCCTCTTATTTACCTCATGAAGTTTACTCTATCGAAACCGCTCCCCTGACCCGAGTGACCTTTGGTATAAACAATACTTAGACTATCTTTCCCTCTCCATCTTGCCTCCCGACCTCACTCGTAATGGACAACGTGCCTTTCTTAAAAGGGTCTCTCATTACGTCATCATGGGTGGCCTCCTCTATAAGTGTGGCTTTGATGGTATTCTCTTATGGTGCCTTACAAGTTCTGAAATTCCTTATACCATTAAGGAAGTTCATGATGGCATATGTGGAGGTCACTTCAGTGGCCTTGTTGTTGCTAAGTGTATTCTTCACCTAGGCTATTATTGGATGACCCTTAACCATGATTGTTGTGATTATGTTAAGCATTGTGTAAAATTTCAACAACATGCCAACCTTCATCATACACCCAGTCATGCCTTACAGGTCACCGTGACCTTTGGCCCTTCTCTCAATGGGGTTTGGATCTTGTCGGAGAGATCAATCCCCATTCTTCCCAGTGACATCAATGGATAATCATTGCTACTGAATATTACACTAAATGGGTTGAAGCCATACCTCTCATCTCCACAAAAGATGAGAAAATATGTGAGTTCATCAATCATCACATCATTTTTCACTTTGGTGTTCCACATCACCTCATCACTGATAATGGAAAACAATTCAAAAATAAAACCTTGTGGAAACTTTGTGATGCCTTCGGTATTCAACTAATTTTCTCATCACCTTATTACCCACAAACCAATGGCACATCAAATCCACTAATAAAACCCTAAACAAAATTCTCATGAAAGTGGTTAACGATACTGGGAAGGACTGGCATATGCACATTCCTTTCACCTATGGGTGTATCGTACTAGTATTCACACTTCCACTACTTGCCACACCTTTTCTCTAGTCTACGGTACAGAGGTTGTTCTACCTCTCGAAGTCTAGATTCCCTCACTTTGCATTTCTCTCCATGACATGCTCAATGATGATGACTTTCACTAGGACCATTTAGCACAACTTGAGTTATTAGACGAACACCATCTTAATGCTCTTGACCATCTTCAAGTTTACCAAAAATGTATCAAACATGCCTATGAAAAACATGTCCATGAATGAACCTTCCAAGTCGGTGACCTTGTCTGAAATAAAATCAACATGTAACCAAAGTGAGAAAAAAAGTAAACGGGGAAAATTTTCTCCTAATTGGCTTGGACCATACATCGTGACTCATACTTATGGATCAAGTGCTTATCGTTTATCTTCACTAGATGGTAAACCCAAACTTGAGCCCCTTAATGCCTTGCATCTTGACCATTCTACTATTGAATTTCAGTCCTACCTCACCTCCTGTCTCTTTTCATGCTCATCCCTTGAGTGCCTTTCATTTTCCTCCTTTCACTATGCCACCCCAAATGATTAAACAAGAATCATGTGCATACCCGTCACTCTTTTATCTTCTCTTAAATATGTGTACCATGGCGCTGCACATGGCATGATTCTCATGGATACTTTTTTCTACTTTTAGATGAGATCCCATGGTCATTTCACCTTGCTTTCTGAACAAGAATCTGATTCTTCACCTTAGTCTTGTCCATGACTTAAAATCCCTCACATGGGATCCAACTCTTGAGTCAAACTTCCAATAAAAAGATGAATCCCTCAAAAAGGACATCTTTCTTTCTACATCTCTGTTATAAATAGACTACTCCCTCGAAGGACAACTATGTAAAGCTTGCTTCAAAAAAAAAAAAAAGAAGAAGAGAATCAAAGCTTCCCGCATCGATCAGCTTCGCGAAGACCTCAAGGAGTTAATTTCCTCATCCCATATAGACTTCCCGCATCGATCAATCTATCTCAAATACACGTCAAAACAAAATTTTTTTGTCATGGACTTGCTCATTGTGATCTTGGATCTCTTGCCAAAAAGGCATGCTACCTCATACCATATAAACTAACCACTTTTCACCCTCTCACCATTTGCACCTTCATTTCCTACCACCTCAAGGGACCTACTAGAACCGTGACATTTGGTGATCATGTGACTATTCTTCACCTTTAGAATAATCAATCATGTAATGTCTTTAGGGTCTTACGTTCATCACCTATCTAAGGTATGACCCACCCATTATGATCCTTACCAATCAGGTGGCTTTCTTGCTTCCTCTTATCTTTTCACCTTCTTCATTACGTCTTGATCATCTTATCCAAGGACTAGATCCTCGATGCTTATCTTTGGGTAATTTTCTTCTTTCACCATAATCAACTCAACATCACCCATACCAATGTGCCCATAATTCACCCATACCTAAAATACCTAGACTCAATCATGCCTATAACCTACCAACTCATTCTCATCCTTCCTCACATTTTCCCTAGCTTATGGGAGAACTACATCGGCCTGAGGTCCCTTTTCACCGGGACTATATAGGCAGCACTTTGAGGGCATGGGGCCCTTGGGGTTAGCTCACCACTCTCTACCCTAACCAATTCCCCTTTTCCTTTTCTAATCACAATCTACCCTCAGTTAGTTTCCTTTTTACATCAATAATTGGAAATTAAACCAAACAAACAACAAATTGCTTCACATCTTTATCATCATCATTCATACATTCATTATGTCTACCATTTCTTTACCATTATCATGCATGTTACTATAAAACATCTCAACATGACTCATATCATCATTAATTACACAAATTAATGAATTACAAACTCAACCAATTTTGACTCACCAGAACTAAACCAACCTAAACTCCATCCATGCCTATGACCTGACTCAATCCATGCCTATGACCTGACTCCAATCCACCATGCCTAACTCATCCACACCTATCATCCATCCATTTACGCATAAAAATTAAATTCTATCAACACGGATACATCATCACCAAATCATCCATCTCATCATATAAACATCCATTCCGTCCATCCATACAATATACACACCATGATACCAAATAATATGCATCATCATGAAAAATCAATATACATCCTCACTCTCTTCAACACGTAGGCCGGTATATGATAAAAAATACACAAAACTCTCATATATGACCTCATCATCTTGACACACACAGGCCAGTATATGATAAAAAAATACACAAAACTCTCATATACAACCTCACCATCTTGGCACGCAGGCCGGTATATGATAAAAAATGCACAAACTCTCATATACATCCTCACTCTCTTTGGCATGCAGGCCGGTATATATCAAAAATGAATAAATACATCAAAATAGAGGGACATACATTAGGCATCATCCTGCCGGACATCCTCCATATCTATCTCACCCATCTCCTCCTCCCCTCGGCTCCTGTCGTGGCTTGATAACATCTCACCGCCCATCATGAGTCATGGTCGGGTCCCTGCTGGTACATCACCTAGGGCTAGCCTCTGTGAACTGGTGGCCTCACCCTGATCCTATCTCAGGGCTCGATGGCCCCTATGCTCTCCATACTATGGGTATGGGATTTGGTCCTCTCACTCGAGGCCTGTTATGCCATGTACTCTCTGTAGGATAGAAAATCTATCCCGCCACCATCAACTGATCCTGATAATATCTAGCCTCACCTAGGGCATCCCATAATCTGGATATGGGTATTATCATGGTGTGCCCCATTAGCCCTCTAACCCTGTTTCTGTCTTGTGGGACCTGTCCCGCCCATACTTGTGAACTAGGAACTGTCCGGTGCCTATGATGGTGTCATCGGCCTCGCACCTTATGCCTATATTTGGGCTGTAATGTTGTAATCTGTGCTTGTTTAGTGGCCAACTAGCCCTGCAAACCTGTAACCTGCACCTGTAAGGTGGCCACCTGATCATCATCACCATCTCCATCTCCACCCTAGGCCATCTAGGCCTGTAGACTAGCCACCTGTGCATGCAAAGCAGCCACCTTCACCTCTCGAACCTACGAAATGACCCTTGTACCATCCCAAACCTGTGTAATCGGGGTTTCCACCTACCCCCGTATGGCATCTCTATGAATGGTGATGGTGGCTAAGTCTAGCTGCCCCGGCCTAGGTGGTACTTCTCATAAATGAACCGCCCACCACTATCTATATCTATATATCACTCCAACATCATCAATTCTCTAGTCTATCACTGCTCCTCCCCGCCTGTAGGTACCTAATCATTTGTGGTAGTGGTAGTGGTTTCTCTACATCATCTCTCTGATACTATGGGAAGGGTGGAGGTATGTCCTGTGGTAGCCCAAAATTTCATCGATCTGTCATAAGAATCATCTCATGCTCTCTAGCACAACGCCCTCTCAATCCACATGAGTAGCTGTAAGCCATCTAGCTCATTAGCCATCTATCTGTATGAGGGATAACCCACATACGGTCTCAAATAATGTCCATGCTTTGGAAAATCCTTCCAAGTAGCCGTTTGTAATAGGCTACATCATGAGTAACCCTATCGAGAGACTCTCAATCATAGGCACCCATTGCACCGTAACCTACCCACCCGTACCAAACCCGGCTTGAATGCATCCACCCGGGGCATACCAATCAGACAAACACACAATGTGCTCATAGGCCCAATAATGAAGAATAAATGTGTAGCATAAGCTGAACCTACAGAGCCACCCATATGCCCATAGCTCTCTATATAACTACACCAGGAATGTTGGCACCCAGGCAAAGTAGGTCTTGTCCATCATCATATCATGTAGCACCCCCATCAGTGATCGTGGGAATCTCCCACCCTCTGCATCTGGCAGTGCAAAACAACATACTGCCTCCATCAATAATACTACTAGCCTCATCTCCTCTGGATGGGCTAGGTACATCTCTCCATAACTCAGGTGCACTATGAAATGTCATCTCCGCTAGTCCCTCACCGAATACTATCAACATCAACTACTCGGATTTCCGCATAGGAGATTGAGTATACTGCGTCCCAATATAGGTAATCGCGGGATCCTGCATATCGTCCTCTAGGTGGATCTCGCATCTCGTCAAGAAGTGGAACGTGTTGGTCGCTGAATCCCATCTATTGATGAGGGTGACCATCAATATTGGTTGTCAGACTACATGTCGGTAGCGTCTGACCCCACTCAAGCCCACATCTATGACATGCCTCCACTCCTTGACTTTCACAACCCCACAAACTGTCACAAGTAGGGGTGGCACCCTATCTCGCATCCTCAGCTGATCTCTCACCTGCATCCAACAAAACATCACATTACTACACCTTAATCATACCCACAATCACTCTTGACACCTCACCTATACTTACCACCCTACATCTCTTTTCCTAAGCTTCCTTACCTTTATATCCCATAGTTACTCCTCACTTTAATTAGGCAACATAGTTACTCCTCACTTTATATTTAATTTGTCTTCCCTTATAATTAAAATTTACAAACACCCCTCTTAAAATTATTTCCCATTCACACTAAAACTTTAGGTTTGCATGATTAAATTGTGGCCCTAGGATCAAATGTTTCTTAGCCCTTGATCACAAATTTGCCCTATGAAAACCCTAAAATTTTCCCTAAATATCTCTATGTTGTTTTTATTTTCTTTTTCATTTCTTTGTTCATTCTTTTTGTTTCTTCTTCCATTCTCTTTCTCTTATTTTATTTTCTTTGTCTCCTCTTGTGCAGGTGGATGAGCTATGGAAGGCTGGCTCCATGGAATTTTGTTTTGTGAAGAAGGAGAAGAGTCTCCATTTTATTTTATTTTTTGTGCATGGAAAGAGATATATGTAAAAAAAAATATGGTGACGGTAGGGCGGTAAAATGATCTGGCCGCATTTCTTTTTTTTTTTTTTTTTGGGTCATATATATATATATATATGGTTGTTGTTTTGCTTGGTGTGCGGGCGGGCGGCGTGGCGCGGGTGCGCAGAGGGGCGGGGCACGTGGCGGGGTGCGCGGGAGGGACAGGGGCGCTGTGGGGGCATGCGGGGGTCCATGGGGGGCGCTACGGGGTCCGTGGGGGGTCATTGGGGCGGGGCCGTGGGGAGGGATAGGGATCCGAAGGGGGCGAGGGATAGGGTAGGGTTTAGGGGGTTAGGGTAGGGTTTGGCCCCCAAAGCATGCTTTTTTTTTTAATTGTTTTTTAAATTTTATTTTATTTTTATATTTTAAATTTATACATTTATACACACACACACACACACACACACACACATAAAACTAAAATTTGTTTTATTATATTTTATTTCATTTTATTTATTTATTTTTAAATATAAAAACAATGTATATAAATATATTTTAAATCTATATATATTATATATTTACATTATTACTATTTTTTTGTATTTTTATATATAAAAACAAATATGTATAAATATATTTTCAAATCTATATATATATATATATATCCAAACTGATTTATTTATTTATTTTTGTTGAATCCTACCAACTTGCAAGACAAAAACTATTATAAAAAAATGATAATATAACCATTAAAATAGATCCTAAAACTCCATGACCACAAGTTTTCTTTCAAATGAACTAACTAAATGGTATTTCAAATTTCTGCAATACTAACTAAATAAATATTTCAGATTTTCATGCAAGGAGATTACATTAAAGACATCCATGTATTTTTTTGTTAAATGTAAGACCAAAACATTTACTAGTTACCCAAGAGTTCGTGTGTTTGAACCACGGATCCGATATCTGAAATGTAATGCCATAAAAAAATTTCCATTTTAAAGCAAACACACTAAATTTTCAGATTTAACATGTAATGCATAACTAGATAACTATTGTAGATTTCTACAAGAGAGATATTCCAACAAGGGATAAAAACCAGTTTTCTTTTAATGCTAGTAACTTCACATTATTTCTTTTGTAATACAATGTTTCCAATAAACAACTTTCATTCCAAAATGGAGTTGCAACAATTTTTATGAAGATATTTTCATATCTATTTTACAAGCTTACTTTTCCAAGGCAAAGGTTCACATTTGTAAAAATATGCTCAACTACATAGCTATTCAAGACAACCTTTTTACAAGATCCTTGCACTATTGAAGGAAACTTTCTCAAGCAATATGGCTTAAGTTTACAAGTAACATCACATACAAAGTAGGTGTTTTACAAGAAAAGGAAGGCTTCACATAGTCACATTCATAAATATACAATAAGAACCAAGATGAATAGGGAACTCCAACTATCTCCAACTTGAGCTCCAAACTCCAATACTCTTACAAGAATCCAACTCCAAGAGAACATGGCTTGTTTACCACCCAACCAATAGGCATCATCACATGCCTTTCCATGGTTGGAAGTCATGCTAGCCTCCCCCAAGCCCATGGGAGAGAGGAACTAGCTTCCACAATGTGCACAAGTATAAAGGGGATAAACACACAACAAGAAAAACATAAGACCATTTAACCACTTAGACCTACTACACAATGAAAACAACAACATGAGGATAACAACATCAACCTCACAAGGGGGAAGAGAAGAAGTAGGATGCCCAAATCAAAGGTGTCCAACCATAGGAGCACCAACAAAACATGTTTACAAAACTCCTTATACCTCCAAATCATTTACCCTCCTTATTCCTCCTTTATGTCAAGAAATCCTTCTTAGGAGGATTTTCAAACCCAAAAGGGTTTCCTCACCAAGAATGGGGAAAGGTTCAAGCCAT
Organism: Taxus wallichiana var. yunnanensis; assembly: GCA_018340775.1. NCBI lineage: Eukaryota > Viridiplantae > Streptophyta > Pinopsida > Cupressales > Taxaceae > Taxus > Taxus wallichiana. The sequence continues at coordinate 601,473,167 of CM031242.1, read as the reverse complement.
ATGACCTTTCTCCCACCTCAAACCATATGAGGGGATGAGAAGGGACCTTCATGGCTTGACCAACAACCATGAGGTTTGAGAGGGAAATCCCTCTCTCTTCCCCTACATTCTCCAAAAACCATCAATCCAAATGATGGTGGAGAGAAAACAAAGAAAACAACAAGAACAAGCAAACAACTACATTCACCATACAACTTCACAACACATCATTTCACACACACCATTCCATTGATCAAGCATAGTTAACAAGATAAGCACAACTAAGAAGAAAAAGGTTAAGTATCCTACCTCTATAATGCTTTCCAAGACTCTAAGCTTTTCCCTTTGTCCAAGCTCACCTCCAAGCTCCCAAAATTCTCCAAGTGCTCCAAAAAAATGAACCAAGAAGACCCCTTCCTTCCACATGAGGAAGAATAAAAAGAGGAACCCAAAAGTTTCCTCACCAATGGGAAGGTGACAAGTGTCACCCCCTCTCCTCTCAAGAGTCAAAGATTCCAACAACCAAATAAGTAAGAGTAAACTCACCTTTTATCCCTTATCACCCAAAATACTAAAAACTAAAATAAAACAAAGTGGAGCAACTTTTAACAATTACACACAAACCAACCATCTTACATGGATGGTGACTAAAGAGGGAAAAATGGGAGGGAAACTCCCTTCAAACCTTGGAAATAAGCCCCCTACCTATTAGGTAGGGTCCAAGGGCCCATTTTCATGCTAAGGGAACTCCCAAACTCAAAAGGGGTCCCTAAAAATGCCCAAAATAACCCAATTTCGGGTTTGGCATGCTTGGGCACAAGGGTAGAGGGTGTGGGGTCCACCCAAGGTTCACATGTGGTCCCCAATCCCTTCTACCAACACACACACACTTTCCCAAAACCAACACTTAACTTAAGATGAGATCATTAAACCCCTAAGCTAGTTTACTTAATAAAACACACCCTAAACATAATTAATTTTACAAGACATAATTACATTACAATTGAGGGTTCACCCATGGTGCCCAATTAAATACATCTAATCTAAGGCCTCAAACATTTAGCATGGTTAGGACTCAGCCCATGGGCCACTTGTGCACAATTGCGTAGCTGCCTTGAAACCCATGCTCTCCTATACCTGTCACCTGCACACTCATTGCACACATTAACCGCATCTGTCCAATATAATAAACATCATCTACACATCACATTCAATCAAACTTATAATGTCCTAACATTATTAAACAATTGATAGTGCAATGCATACAATTATTCACATAGTTTTCCACGAATCATCCACAGATAAAATTACAATGACATACACTTAGGCTAGCATGAAAATTACCATTATTAAATCCAGAAAACTATATCATTAATCAAATCAACCACAAGAACCAACATCTAACCAATAGATCTATCATATAACCCTATTAGTGTCATCAACATCATAAGAAATATATCAGTATACGAATCTAGTCCAATTGGCGCTACGCACCCAAAATACCATAATGTCCATGAGGATAAAATATCATAGTAAAATGTCCCAAAATCTATCAGAGTCTCAATCAAAACATGTCTATGCATAAAGGAATCAACAGATAACTGGAGCTATAAAAATGTGGGCACTCAAACCTATACTGAGACCTTGCCATTTCCCTCTCCATTTCCATTTAGCCTCGGATCTGTCACCACACCAAGATTTCATTAAGTTTCCTCTACCTTGACCATATTGACAGGTTACCCACAACCAAAGGTGCCGATTCACTCAAACCGAAGTTGGTCTCTGGTTTTCTCTCAAACCAAGAACAAAGCCTAAAATCTCCATAAAATACCCAAAACAACCTAGAACCAAACCTTGGCGCATGCGAGTTCTTGACAGAGACCTTGACCTTGATTTAATCATATCCTAGCTTTGTTGTGAACAAATATGTTTATTGTAGTCGAATGAGATACGAATCATTTTAATTGTAGTATGGTTTTATTTATGGTTAACATTTAATTGTTTTAAACAAGTGGATTGATAACCTTTTAGGGAGTATCATACTTCTGGATCTAGCATGCTAGGCGTGAGTCCACTTGCATATATTGTTTAACTTCTATTTGGTGGTCTTGTTTTCTATTTCAGGAAGTTCCTCCCGGCCAAAAGGAAGCTCTCACGATCAATTGTGGATCACGAATTTATACGCATGTAACAACCTTCAACCGAATTTAATAGGTATTCCTCTAGCCCATTTACCCTTATATGTTTTGGCAATATTCAAAGAAACGCTCTAAGAATAAGGTGAAACATTGAGTTAATATAACTCATATTAATAATATAGTTAGTGTGAGTGTGTTGTGATAACAACTCATGTTGATTAGTCTTGAGGGATATTTGGGATGTTGGAGATATCTTAGGGATGAGAGAGATTGTAGGGGAAGTTGGAGATGATTGTTGACTCCTTGTATTAAGGAGTGCATCCTCCTATTTATGTGTATCACTCTTGTATTGAGATATCCGAAATGAATTATGTTTTTGTGCTAAATTTGTGTTTTATTTAGAATGTTATTTAGTGCAATATAATGCCAAATTAATATTTGGTATCAGAGCAGGTATACAAACCTGAGAATGGATTTTTCATGATTGAGCAAGAGTGTTTTTTGTAAAAATGTCTAAAGAATAGATTGTATATTTCATTTTATGATCTGGGTTTCTCTACAATTTAGTGGGTTTCATGATCTATGGGTAAGACAACTACAACAAAAAATTTCAAGTGAACCCAGATAATTTTTTTGGAGAAAATTGTGATTCATTTCTTCTACATTATACAAGCTGGAGCTTCTGTAAATGTTTCATTTGCTTGAAAATTCTGCAATCTGACACCATTCGGATCTGTGCATTACATAATATATTTCTCTCTGAGTTTTGATCTCCATGCCGCAAGTCATGTCTGCCTTTCACTAATTCGTATGACAGATCTATTGCAGTTCTATTGAATCTATATGCAAGGTTTTTCATCCTTCGACATCACAGATCCATTGTCAACATAGTACAAAATTCAAATATTCATATTCAATATACATTGCATTCTCGGTAAAGGATAATTACAAAGAGAATTCAACACATCATCATTTGGTAGCATACATTTCAGATTGTTTGATGTTCGTAGTAAATATCCTCAACTCATGCAAAGGTTTCTGTGCGTGATCTATAACTAGCTGTGTTTTACCTCTGTATCAACGAAGTTCCTCTCAAGCCCTGGTCAAATTTAATCCCCGATGCTTGCATTTTCCATCAAATTATTCACATGCCATTTCAACATGGCTAAAAGAAGCTCACATTTTAATCTCTATTTAGTTGTATTTTTGTTTGTGTCTATTATCTTGTTCTTTTGACATAAGTTCTAATAGGTTTGTTTTTATAAAGCTCTATGGTTAGTAATCAACTCCTATATATAGTTTTGTAATATATTGTTCATTTTAAAAAGTGTCTCATATTCATTTAGCTTTTAGAATATTAAGTTTGTGTTTTAGTTTAAAAATTTGTCATTGTTTTATTATATATGTATTGAGTTAATCATTTAAGTTAAAAAGTAATTATATGTATTACTTTTTAAGTATTACATTCTCTTTTTATTTGGTGGCAGTCAATATAGTAGTTGTTTATGAGTAAGGGTTGATTTGTCTCTTTATTATTTTCATCAAGAGTTAAGTATTGTCGTATTGTGTCATAAAAGTCAAAGTCATTATCAAGTGATAAAAGCATAGTTGTGTCATCTCATTTATCGTCATCAAAGTTGTAATTGTCTAGTCAATAGAGTCGGTGTAATGTAAAAGTGTCCAAAACAAAAAAATTGTCTCACTTTTAGCCAAATGCATTTTTAGTGTAATTCGCGTCCTTTTGTAAATGAGCTTCAAAATTTCATCTTGCTGAGTTAAGAAATGAAATCATGGAGGAAGGAGGTCAATCAACGACCTCTCACCAGCCGTAAGTGATGGGGCCACACAATGTTGTCCATTCTATTTGGTTGTGTGTTTACTTTCTAAAAATAAGAACATATGTCACATTCCCTGTTCACTTGTAATGTGTGATAAATTCCTATATGTAACCTCACAAAAGAAAAAAATTATAGAGTATGTCTCTAAGCTTATTATAACACTCATATATTTGGAAATGGTTGGTGGTAGATCTAGAAACAATATATGTAAAAAGGTAGATAAACTTTTACTAATGTAGTAGTCCTCTGACTACCTTCCTTCTTTATGAAGATGATCCACCAGTGGAATGTCGAGTGCATTCTTTTCATGGAGTAAATGTGGGATGTGTTCCTTCACATAGTTGTGGTCATGTGCAGCAAGATAGTCAACTAGTTGGAAGTTTACATGCCTTTCTTTGATCCAGATTATGAGGCAAGCTCGTGCAACACGTTGCAGTAAAAGGAGTTATGTTATACCATGTCAACATTAGGGGAGTGTATATTGGGAATTAATAATGTTAACAATAGGGGAGTGAATGTTACAAATATATTGTGTAACATTATTAATATATTGTGTATGTTATTAATATTGAGTTAATATAACTCATATTAATAATATAGTTAGTGTGAGTGTGTTGTGATAAAAAATCACGTTGATTAGTCTTGAGGGATATTTGGGATGTTGGAGATATCTTAGGGATGAGAGATATTGTAGGGGAAGTTGGAGATGATTGTTGACTCCTTGTATTAAGGAGTGCATCCTCCTATTTATGTGTATCACTCTTGTATTGAGATATCTCGAATGAATGAAGTTTGTTGTGTACAATTTGTGTTTTATTTAGAATGTTATTTAGTGCAATCTAATGCCAAATTAATATATTTTTGGAGTTTCGGGGTTTGCCTTTCGAGTTTTTAGAGATCGAGTTTTGGGGTTTTCCTTTCGGGTTTCGGAGGTCAAAGTTTGAGAGTTAGCAAGATTTCAGGTCTCAAAGGTTCCCTTTTCCAAGGTTTTGGAAGTACGGGAAGCTTAAGATTTCAGAATTTTTACTTTGGAGTTGCTATTTTCAGACTTTTGGACTTCGGTATTTCAGAACCTTTAAGGTTTCTTATAAAATTTTCAAAGATAAATCAGATTCCAAATTCGAATTCATGTCAACTTCCTCATCAAAGGGAAAGGGAAAAATGAAGTACACATTCTTAGGAGTTGCTCCTCACTCATGCCTATCTTCAAATTTGGGGAATATTGGAGATACTGATCTTGGACAAGTGGATATGCCAGAATTTTGGGAAAGATTAAAGGCCCCTAATAAGAAACCTTGGATGCAGGCCATATTTGACAGTGGACTCGCTCTCACTGTAGGTTTTCCTTCATCCATGCACTTTTCGCCCGAGTTTTTCTTAGCCACAACAGCTCACTTTGATAAGGATTGTAAATTAGTGAAAGATGACAATGGTAAGGTTGTGATTAGGATGGATACTGATTTCTTTGAAGATTTATTTAAACTTCCAGATGTTGAAGAATATGCAACAATTTCACTAGAAGCCACAATTGAACATTGGGATAAAGAAATTGAACTGTGTACAAAGGTCATGATGAAGAGTTACTTGGCCAAGAATGTCACCAAGCTTCCTAAAACATTGTTTCGCTCAGACTTCATCTAGGAAGTAAATGATCTTATTATATTGTTGAGTAGAGTTTGATTTCGATTCAACAAGAGAATTTCAAGAATGGATGTTCCTTTACATTGCTACTATCAAGAATAATAAGGATTTCATACGATGGGGTAAACATATTAGCATCTCAATTTGTTTCTAGTCGAGCAATGCCTTGAATTCTAAACAATTATTCATGACTTCCTTCCTCGTCTATGTTGTAGCTTCCATGGGAGAATTTAATGGTTTGAATACAAAAGGTGTTAGAATTGTGTCACAAATTTATGAATTTTATCCTCAAATTACAATGGAAGAAGGAAACAAACATTTATGTAGGGTCAATGATGCCTTTTTGTTGTCCTCCTTTATCATTTTGATAAAAAATTGTATAATCGAATAATTTATGATGAATCTTTTAAAGAGGTAAGGGAATGGGGAGCCATCTATCTTCAATTCCCAACATTCACATACATCAGGATTCTAGGTTTTCTAGGTTCTCCTAGAAAATTACCAAGATGTCCTACCGATAAATGGGTCTTGTTAGAATTGGTTCAACAATTATTGGATTACCATAAAATTCAAAATAAATGACATAAGGCGGGAGTCCAGTTTCCTATTTCAATAGGAAGGTATACATGTGCTAGTATTTACAAGGAAAATAATGTGGATGGAGAAATGTTTGAAGTTACCTTGTGAACTTTCCATCCCAGAACTAACTTTGATTACTAGGGTAAGTTCAGTGAAACAGGATTGGCTAGTTCTCACATTCCTCAGTTGGAGGATATTTGGATTCACTATTAGGATGAGATTATTATTAGACAACGAGAATATGAAAGGTTAAAGTTAAACAATTCAGTATTGTAGATATTAGGAAGGAATGGAGGATGATGATGAAGTATTGGATCCAATTTACAGGAACAATAATGTTGTTAATCAACCTTTTCCATGGATTGATTGGTACTAAGAGGAACATTGTAATACTAAGGAAAGGGTGGGGCCCATTTTACAAAGGATATATGATTGGTTAGCTACCTTGGTAATTTCACCCAAAGGATTAGATCAATATATAAGAATAGAATCCCAACCAACATTGAGTCTCCCTACACCCATGAAAGGTAAGAGGTCTACCAAAAGGCCAATATAACTCCAAGGAAGATCTCATTTGTTGTTGGAAGTTCCTCTCTTTCAAAATTTCCTATTGCCAAGGTTATGTCCTCTACAACACAAGTATCAAAAGTTGTTGAAGTTAGTGATTCTCCAGTTGTATCACAAGATTTACCACCCCCTCCTTCACTACCATTGTCACTATCTTCAGCTCCACTTTCCCCATCATTATCTACTACTCCTCCACTCATCTCTAATTTTCCATCCCCATCCATGGCCCAAGTGTTTTCATCCCTTCCTATTCTCTCAGTAGGGGAAATGATTGGGTCTCCAATTTCCACTCCATTTCCTTCTATTTCCACTTCGGTCCTATTGCATCTGCTCCCGAGGATATTATCACTTCCAATCCATATATCATTAGCACCTCCATTTAATTTTCAACTAATATTACCATTGATATTGTTTTATCCCGTGATCTAGGTGCCGACCCAACCATGTCACATTCGTCCACATCTACTATACCTGAATGACTAAATCACTAAACCCTAAAGTAAAAGAAGAAAGTTCCCCTTGTAGATGTGATTGATTTGGACGTGTTGGAACCTACTCTGTAAAGACATGCCAAACAACCAAGAATCATTTCTAATATATCAATAAATGAGTGGGAGAAAGGCTCATGGAGGTAGCTACTCTGGTGAAGGAAAACTAAAGAAACCATTATAACAAAAAATTATCAAATCTCTATTTTTTACTAGGAAAGAAAACACATAAAGGTGCAAAACAAGATGATCAAGTGGTCCTTCGAAATTTTTGGGAAAAATATGACAAAGATAAAGCCTCTAAAGATGAATTAAAATCAAAGGTTGAACAACTCGCCACTTTTTAAAGGAAAGTAACACAACCCACTCCAACTACTGATCCTTCAACTACAACTGCTCTGACAGTTTCTTCCATTTTAGATGATATTTCATATCATGAAATTGAGAAGATAGGTTAGAAGGGAAGATCGAGTAGATAGATGGATAGAGTGCATGCTTCAGGAATCTAATCCCTTGATCAAAACAACTATTGAATTGTATAATGATTTACAAACTGAAATAACCGATTCACGAATAGATGAATTCCATTAAGAGGACAATAATAATTTGAATCTTAATTTGAATACATGTGAAGAGATTAGAGATATGGTCCCAAAACTAATTCTCTAGGAAGGAGTAATTGATGATACTTCTAAATTGTTTGAGTTTCAAAAAGCTATGGAATTTAGATCCCAGGTATTACAGGATTTGATCAAGAAATTAGATGATAAACATGTGGAAATAATGGATGGTCTAAATGATATTTCAAAATAATTTGATAATATCGAATGCAAGTTTTTCAATGAGAATATTGATGCTCTTTTGGTTGACCAAATTAAATCAAATTTCAAAGATTTGGTGAAGAAGGATGATGAAGTGACTAAAAATTTCAATATCAATTCAATTTACAGGTTAGTCTCATGCCAAAATTTCATAAGTTAGCTGAAGAAAGTGGTGAATAAGTTGAAAAGGTTTCAGCCAAAGTTACAAGAGAGATTCATATAGCAGAGACATGGTAAATCATTATGTATGCAGACCAGAGGAGGAGGAGGTACATGGAATCATCAAACATTTCATTGATTACAAACATAAGATGGATATGTGGGAAAAATATCAGGAGAAAACCGAACAAGAGAGAGAGAGAGAGATGTTGTAGGTCTAATCTAAGTCAAGTGGCCATGATTGGGATGGCTCCAAGTGTAGACACCTATAATCTAGCTTGAGCAATTTAAATACTTGAATTGTGCTAATTATACCCTTTCCCACAAATTGATGACATATCATCAATATCACACATTTTCTTTGCTATCATCATTAATTAATTACATTATGTTAGTTAATTAACTCTTCTATCCAACAATGATGGCAATTAATGATATTTTGTTAATCATCTCCCCTTTCTATCTATATTAATTAATTATTTCTAATTAATTAAGCTCCCCTTTCTATCTAGATTAATTAATTATTTCTAATTAATTAAGCTCCCTTTCTATCTACATTAATTGATTATTTGTAATTAATTAATACCCCTTTCTATCTAGATTAATTAATTATTCTTAATTAATTAATTCTCTCTTCTATTTAATCAATAAATCGTCATTTATTTGATTAAAATCCTCTCATAACATAAATCATACTAACTATTCCTCTAAAATGTTATATATGCTTACACACCTATTAATTAATCACTTAGGTTAATTAATAAAGCCCCTCAAACCCCATGGGTCTTTAAAGGACAAATTAAACTCTCCTAAGGTTGACTCAACCCTTTCTAAACCTCCCTTATCCACAACTAACCCAACCTCTCCATTTATCCCACATGAAGAGGGATGTAGATATTCTTCTATCCATTGGGCTATATAAGGAGCCCTCCTCCTACCTTTCTATTTACACCTACACTCCTAAATGAGTATAGAGCATACACTATATTCATTTTATCATCTTTGAGAATTTCCCACATTAGAAGAGCTAGCCTTCTCCATTTCTTGCATTCATCCACCCAAGTTTTGAAGTCATATGGAGATATGTCATATGGTCTTGTAGCGAGGATTTGACAAGACTCCATTCTTAGAAACCTTGGGATTTCAAGCACATAATCAAGTGTTTGATTCTAGAGATCTACATAGGTTCAATCTTATCTCATTTAGCATTCAATAAGAGATAGAAGTTAATTTGTTTAACATATTAGCTTGAAATGTTTATTTCATGTTTAATGTAGAAATATTGATAGGTTAGCTTTGTTTAAGCTCTTAGCATGATGATGCATAGGTTTAGTTTAGCATTATATTGAGGCTATTAGGTGTTAGTTTCAACTTTACTTACATAGCTAACTATTTCATGCATACACCAAGTTCTGAATCAGTCAAAGTTACAGGGTTGACTTAGTCAAACTTTTGCAACAAATTTACTATTTTTTGGGAGCCTTTTCCTTGAACTTAATTATACTCTATTTTTAGTAACTTGTTAATTAAGGTTCAACTGTAATGGCTCAACCTCTAGAAATTATAAATAGTTAAATGCATTAAGTTTAAAAGAGACTTTTAGATCATTGGAGAAGTTACTCTTCAAGCTTGGAAGAGTGCTTTAAATAATTTTGAGCCTTTCAGTTATATTCAGAACAATATTTTTCCGTGAAGTGTCGATTTATTGTGTTAGTTGTTGATCAATTCATACTTTGTGAATTTTTAATTCCTTAATGTGAATGATTAATCTACCTTTATCTCAGTTATCTTATTTCAATCTATGTGAAGAATGATGTGGTTACTTTGAATATCAGTTGTGGAAATGTTATATCCCTTCTGTTATAAAGTTGCATTATTATTAACAATCATAGATAGAAAAAGATGTATGACATGTGCATATCATATATTGTTATGAGGTGTTGATTATGTATTTGAGTAGGATTGATCTATATATTAAATATAATTAGTGTTTAAAAGGAAACACATTCTTTGAGGTCTATGATATCTTGTCTACCTTTTCTAAGTAGCATAAGGTGAAGTTGGATTGTGATGTTTATTTTATCCTTTCCAAATTAACCCTCTCTCCTGTGAAGATAAGTAAATTGTCTAGTAATACTCTTTCTTGGTGCATCACCTTACTTTTCATTTGTTTATTTCTAACCTTAAATCTCATGAATTGAGTAGATTAGAGTTATTTTCAAAGTGATTTATCCTTGCACATTGATCTTAAATCAAGTTCTCTAAGTTCCAAAGGAATCAGACCTTCTCTAAAGGTTCATCCCAAGACAACAATGTCTTACACCTTGGGATGATCCAATGTTGCACGAGATCACTCGGATATTCAACGGGTATGTGATCCACATGAAAACACATTTTATTCTATAGAATTATGTATTATTTTGGATTGTGAATAATTTTAAATTAAAAAAATCCATTTCTTAGTTAAAATACTATCTATGGAAAAGGCCATGGTACCATTTACATATAACATGGATTAGTCAAGTAGGTACCAAAGGGGTGTATTTTTAGAAGAATGGGGGTGAAGGGAAAGATCTAGAATCACAAAGGGAACTTGAAGGGTATGAGAAAGATCATAGAGAAGAAAAAGAATAATGGAAAAATGTAAAGACAAATGAGAGAACACAATAGATAGCGAATTTTATGTGTTATAGTGGGGAAGGTGAAGTCCACTACAAGTAGGAGTACAATAGGAAAAGTTACCAATGGAGGATTAAAGAAACCTCTTGAAAAAATAAAGGAGAAGAAAGAAGGAGAATACCGAATTAAGCGAGGGGGTTTGCGGAAGGAGTTGACCTTGATAACAATGATCAAGAAGGTATGTAGAGACATGTTTAATTTAAATGTGGAACTAAAAATGATAGAAGTGACCAAGGAAAAAAATTGAAATGGAGAGTAGAGGGTTAGATATAGTTAGGAGTATTTTTATGAAGCAATTGTAACTTAACCCTAAGAATCCTTCTTGGAGACCTTAGTATTTCATAGAAAGTGGAGAAGTTGTACACAAGACTGAAATCACATAGTACCCACATAGGCTGTAAAAAGATAAAAATACCCCTCTTTTAGGATATTTTCCCTTGATCTAGATACTTAATTGATAAGGTGGGACTATTTTAAAATTAAGAGTAAATAGGAATTTAACAAGAATTTTAACGAAAGTTGAGTAAACCATATATAGTAAAAATAACCTTACCTATAAGATCGTACACTTAAGTGTTATCACCGAATCACAACACCCTCTGATTTCTTAACATGTGAGTGTGTTAAGGAAAGAAATGCGACTAGATAACATGGGTACCATCCCTCAAGTTGTGGGAATTTCTACTTGATATGGACCTCCAGAGAAGGTTGGTTCCTCTTCCTAAACTAATATAACAACTAACTCTAATGAAGGGAAATTCACTAACTAATCCTAACCTATGACTTCAAGGAACCAAGGAGAGATAAATAACATGAAAATGAAATAAATCTACACTAAAAGAGGTGATGCACTAAGAGAAGGGTGTGGGAAATCTCTCCAATGTGTGAAAATGAAGGAAAATGCGAGAGAAGATTGGATGAAACAATCACCATAGTCCAACAACAAAACTCACACCACCATTTTCATAGAAGCACAATAGTAATAAACCTTGTAAGAAGCATAAAAATAGACACAAAATACTTGCAACTGAAATAGAGAGGAAAGAGAATGCAAAAAATCCAAGCAAGGGAAGGAAGATATCCACAAACTTCAATTTATTGCTTCATGAGTTCACACAGTCCATTTACAAAGCAAGAGAAAGGCTTGGATCATCATGCAAGAAGTCCAAAATGAAGGCTTGTAGCACATTGGTGTTCTAAAACTATTTTGATAGAGTTTTGTTACAATAACATTCCCCCTTTCAAATGAAAGGTCACTTCAATTTATAGAAAAATGAGGAAGAGGAGAGAGAAGTTGTCAAACTCATATTTCCCCTTCCACCTACTTGTAAAGTACCATAAATGGGTGAAAATCATGATGGGAAACCTGCAAAATCCATCCCATGTTGTCTTGTAACTTGTAGTAGAAGAAAAATGGTTGCCCATGCTCATTAAATGCCCCTTCAACCACCTGGAAGTCATTATTTTAAACTAGGACCTTTTTTCTATAATTGTCGCCCAAAAATCCATCAAATCTTTAATTTCTTTATTTTTGAGTGTAGAACATGGAGCCACAATTCTAATGAGTCCAATTTTGCATGATTTGGTTGAGAAATGAGGAATTTATGGTTGTTTGAGTGTGGGAAATCTCTATCTCTTTCCAGGCTTATCTTCTCTTTAATGAGACTTTGCATTAAATTTGGGCTATTGGAAATGGTTTTTGCTTTTCCCTCCTTTATAATGTTTTTTCATGTCTTTAAAATGGCTTGGAGCATTTAATTTTTTTGTGGTCCACAACTTTTTGCATTTTCCATCTTTAGAGGGTTGAGTGTTTTAAAGTTGAGATTTAGGAGCCATCTCGGCCAACTTGTCGATGGCTCGCCAAGCTAGAACTTTCTATACATCCCACGAGATTCCTTCCCTATATTGGGCTCCCTACTATTTACCCCATTTTTATTTCCAACTCGGACCACCCTGGAGCAACCTCCTTTTCATCGGTGGGTTCCCAACTCCACACGTCAAGCTCACTTACCTCACATACTTGCCACATGGCTCCCGATGATTCCAACTCACCCCTCCACCATCCAATGCATTTTGGATCTCCCTATAACCTTTAATATTTACATGTAGCCCTTTGTTATGTGGGTTAGTCGGTCTATGGGGAACTTATGTCCCTACAACTTGAGTTCCTCATGTACTTCTTATGGTGATGCGGCTGCATCAGCCTTGTTAACGAACATCCTTGGCGGATAGAGCCATCGTGAGTCGTGGGAATCCTTAGGTTGGTGGGATGTGCATCCTAAGGAGACCTCTAAGTTTTAAATAAGATAGGTCTTCTCTGTGGGGTGAGATAGGGGTCAGAAAAACTAGAAATAAAAACATAAAACAAACTAAGGTGATGTGCTAAAAATAATACACTAGGAAGCCAACCGAATACACAATCATCTCAAACTACTTAAGAACAACACCAAAGATTACAACAACACCCAAAGATGTAACGGTACCAAATGAAAATAAAGGTGATCAAAGACAATAAAGATATGTGAATGATGAACCAAAAACACCACAAAACATATATATTACTCCAATGGTTGTGCATAGTATTACATATAGAAGAGAGGAAAGATTTCCGTTACAAATCCCAGGAAGAAGGATGGAGTTTCAAGATCTCCTTTTCTAACAAAAGAGAAGCTTGGTGACAGAGAGGAAAAGATTAAAACTCCTGGCACCTAACCAAAATTATTCTCCTCCATCTCCCTTTTTTTACATCAGACTTTGATTACAATATATAGGAGGAGAAAAGGGTGAGAGAAAATTCTCAAACTCCCTTCCAACCACCTTCGAATTATGATAAATGATGTGAAGTGACTGAAACAGATTTCTTCAAATATTTCCCACGCTCTTTGACCCTTCCAAGGAGTGAGAGCCATGCTTATTAATGCATCTTTGATTATTCTGCAACCGACTCCTTTGAGATGGACTCATCTTTTGAGAAAACCTCCTTTTGACTATTTTACACTTACGTATGAATGATTTGAAAACTTTTAAGATCTTATAGATAAGCATCCAAATCATTCATACGTGTAAAATGGTTTTTCCTTTCATGGTCTTGTCTTAAAATGGGAGTCCGCTAGTAGTTAAATCCATGTGGAAGAATCGTGCATCCTCTTGACTTTTCTTTCCTTTATACCTCTAGGGGATGCGCCGGGTAGACACTTGGCAACATCCATGGACTTGGTTCTCTTTCCAAGCTTGCGGGGACCCGTGGTAGACAAACAACATATCTTGGGTGGGGCCTATTTGTTGACTTCACGTGTCAGCTCCACGGGAATCTGAGACTTTGCCCCCTTTTTGACTTTTGAAGTTGTGCCCACTTGACACTTGTCACTATCTACGAGTCATTTGGTTATCTTTATAATTTGGTTAATTCCCCTCTCTCTCGGAGAATATTTTTCTTCAAATGGGTTTCTCTTAGCCATAAAAATTAAATAACAGTCTGGCGACTCACTAGGACCATTTAGCCTGCTAAATGAAAAGAACCCATGATCTTCTCGCTATGAAACTTGTGTTTTGAAGCCTCTGTGAATCTGAGTTCGTGGCCTCCTTTGTCATCTATCATTTTTTCTCATGCTTTTCTTCTTTTAAAACAAACCCTGCAACTTTCTTTTGTGAGAGTAGAAAATTGAGAAGATGACCCAAGAAATCCCTTGGCTGATTTTAGTTGCTCTACATTTGGTTTGAAGTGAAAACTACAACTGTCTTCAGCTAATGGTGAATTCCTTGGTGATCCGGAGCCTTCATCGAGCTAGCACACCCCCTTTGGAGTAATATAGGAGTGGGACTATACAAAAGACAAAACATACATGTCTCAAATGAGATATGTAGTGTGTGCCTAAGCACTTATTCTGTTGAAAGAAAATCTACTCCTACTCCTAATCTAACTGGTTTTGTACAAGCTAAACAAATCCTGAAACGGGCAAGGAAAAGTAGCTTCCTTTTCTTACAAAATGCGGCCATGTGAATAATTTGGTGATGGACATAGCCTGTAATGAGAGTGAACAATTGACCTTCACTCTGATACCTGTGGTATCAGTGAACAATATGAACACCTCCTCTCGTTCATCCTTTGGTTGGAGGTGCTGCAACTGACCCTCGGGGTCTTGAAGATCATCCTCATGTTCTGAAATGAACATGACCAGTGTTGGCATCTTGTTTGATGAGATACTGACCTAAGGTAGGGCTTGGTCCTACATTCTTCCTACAGCTGGCTCTCGGCTTATATCTTTTGGATCGAGGCTCCCTTATAGATCTCTTTGAAGGGTTTCATCTTGTTCATCTTCTTTCCACTCTCCCTTTTAGCAACTCCATTGGTGATTCTGAGCTCTTGGATTGAAAGAAAAAGATTTCAATGATAACCTTCTCTAGAGCCTCTGAATCAGGTCTAGTGGAAAGGTCATGAGAAATAGGTGGCCTCTGTCATGAGACTGATGAAGTGAGAGAATATGTGATTTCAACAGGCTCCTCTTCATCGAGACATTCCCCAGATCTGATAAGCAGTCAAGCTCATCATCCTCCTGCTATGTCGAGGTCTCCCTTTCTTTTGTGATGGCCTTTGAGTTTGCAAAGGTTCCATCGAACATGATTTCATCTTGCAATATGAAATCCATTTAAAAAAACCTTTTGTGGGGGACCACCTTATGGGGAGGACAAACAGAGGCAACCTTCGTAACCCCTCCTCTGTTGGACTGGTGACATGAACCTTGTGAGCGCGTATCACTTCCTACCATATGCTCCTCTTATGTTGGATTTGGAGCCTTTGTTTGCTGGTGTGTGAGGTATAGCTGCTCGAAGATGGTGGTAGTGCAGAAATTGTGGTTTGGAGATGAACAAGGGAGGATCCCTTGGTGGTAATGAAGTCATGATAGCACAACTTCATTGGATGAAGAGAAATGGAAGGCGTGGAAAGGAAGATGAATGAAAATGGATGAGAGGGAGCTCTATGAGCCTTTGTAATGATTTGGTCAAAACCTTTGGAGTTTCTCGATGTGCTCCACACCTATCTACATTAAAGATTGATTTCTATCGAGAATCAACTAATTTGATGCCATAGTAAAATTTCACTCTGATTTGTCCCACCGGCATGCCTGTGAAAAGCTGTTGATGGAAATCCTTGGCGAGATAGAGTCGTCGTGTGAGTCATGGGAATCCTTAGGTTGGTGGGACATGCATCCTAAGGAGACCTCCAGGTTTTAAAGAAGCTGACTCTTCTCTGTGGGGTGAGATAGGGGTCGGAAAAATGGAAAGAAAAACATAAAATAAACTAAGGCAATGTGCCAAAAATAATACACCAGGAAGCCAACCGAATACACAATCATCTCAAACTACTTAAGCACAACACCAAATATTGCAACAACACCCAAAGATGCACAGTTTCTAAATGAAAATAAAGGCAATCAGAGACAATAAAGATATGCGAATGATGAACTGGAAACACCACAAAACATATATATTACTCCAATAGTTGTGCACAATATTACATATAGAAGAGAGGAAAGATTTTTGTTACAAAGCCTAGGCAGAAGGTTGGAGTTTCAAGATCTCCTTTTCTAACAAAAGAGAAGCTTGGTGACAGAGAGGAAAAGATTAAGACTCCTGACACCTAACTAAAATTATCCTCCTCCCTCTCCTTTCTTTTTACATCATACTTTGATTACAATATATAGGAGGAGAAAAGGGTGAGAGAAAATTCTTGAACTCCCTTCCAACCACCTTTGAATTATGATAAATGATGTGAAGTGAGTGAAACAAATTTCTTCAAATATTTCCCACACTCTTTGACCCTTCCAAGGAGTGAGAGCCATGCTTATTAATGCATCTTTGATTATTCTGCAACCGACTCCTTTGAGATGGACTCGTCTTTTGAGAAAACCCCTTTCGGCTATTTATTACATAACTAGATATTTTGATTCTTTGCGCATTGGTTTCTATTCCCCAAACTCAAATGGCATGCACCTCATCACTGTAATGAAATGACCCTTTTTGAATGTAGATGAACATGGGTAGTCATTCTCTTTATACGAGGCTTATGCATTAATGCCCTACTGAAATGACAGGCTAAATGACCCTTCAACCTGATATTTTGAAGAATCCCAAACTTTTAGGATCTTATAGATAAGCCTCCAAATCATTCATACATGGAAAATGGCTTGTCCTTTCATGGTCTGTCTTGAAACTAGAGTCCGCTAGTTGTAAGATCCATGTGGAAGAATTGTGCATCCTCTTGACTCTGCTTTCCTTTATGGCTCTAGGGGATGTGCAGGTGGACACTTGGCATCATCCATGGACTTTATTCTCTTTCTTGGCTCACTAAGGACCCATGGTATATGAACAACATCTCTCAAGTGGGGCTTGTTTATTGAACTCATGTGTTAGCTCCATGCAAGAATTTGAGACTTCACCCCCTTTTTGAATTCTGAAGTTGCTCTGCTTGACACTTGTCATTGTCTATGAGCATTTGGTTATCTTTATAATTTGGTTAAGTCCCCTCTCTCTTGGTGAATATTTGGCTTCAAATGGGTTTCTCTTAGATGCGAAAATTTAAATAACAAGGTCCGCATGGCACAACTCACTGGATTTTGTCATCTCATCCTAAACAAAAAAAAATCCATCGAGCCACCTTTTATTTATTGTGAAAGTGGGTTATTTAGATAAATGAGGCTCGAGTACCTTAGGGATGCCTATTTAGTGAACTCCCACTTAGGTCACCCCGACTATGAACTCTTACCCCAACTCACCGAGTTGGCTTTGTGAGCCAACATTCAATTCTTCACCCCATTTTTTCCTAAGTCTCCCAACCTCGACCAAGTTAAATGAACTCTCCATTCGACTTCAGATTTTTGTACCTCATTGGGATCCTTTCGACGTGATTTCAAGATCTCGAGCTCTCCGTAACCCTCAAATTTCCCTCCTCACCATCAGCTCGCCAACCTTGAAATCTAACTTGTCATGGATCCTATGATGGTGCTCGATTCCCTCTACACCATTTCCCCCGATTGATGTGGTTCATTGCGGAATCTAACCTAACTTTCCACTGCGGTGTAAGAGCTTGGCGAGCTCTGTAATAACTCACCCCCTTGAACATGATAATAACTCATCCATGGCTTAAAAAATTATCTCACCCACCACGATAAACAACTCACCTACCATTAGTGACACAAAACTATCTTGATGCAAGATCAACTTGTCGAGCTAGAGCCATCTTGACAAGT
Source organism: Taxus wallichiana var. yunnanensis (assembly GCA_018340775.1). Taxonomy (NCBI): domain Eukaryota; kingdom Viridiplantae; phylum Streptophyta; class Pinopsida; order Cupressales; family Taxaceae; genus Taxus; species Taxus wallichiana. Next base: position 601,455,031 of record CM031242.1, on the reverse strand, counting down.
TGGAAGGGGGCCAAGTGATTTTTTTCAAATTTTTCAAGTGGCCTCCAAAATGTTTTTGGAATTTTTGGATCCTTTAGTGCTCAAGGGGATGTTTGAAGGTGTTTGAGGGTGCCCCAGGACTAAAACATTATATTTTTTCCATTCTTTCCTATAATTGGGTCCCGCTACTCACTTCTTCAACTTGAATAAAAATTGAACTTCATGAAAACCCAGAAGAGGAAAATTTTCCTCTAATGGCTTCCACCCTTCTTGGAGACCTTATTTATTTCTTAAAAACATTGATACCTATCTGCATGCTCTAGAATAACCATGAGGTCTTGTTGACAATTTGTTTCAATGCAAGCTTTCCAAGTTGTCCATTTTAACTCGGGAGGTAAAAGTGGATAACATTAAGTGTATAAGAGATAACAAGGGAAGTAGACCATACTTGAATAGACACCCTTTTTGTATACCATCTAGCATTGGGAATTAGAAAAGGAGTGGAAATTGTAGTAATAATTGACCAATGATAACTAAGTATAGAATAAGTTTTATGTAATCCACATAATCCAATAATGAATCTTCAAATTATGAAGAAGTAAGGAAAAACATAACATTATAAGTGTAACTATAAGGGCAAGTAACAAAAAAGAGAACATAAATAAATCCAAGATCAAGTAATGGTTAAATGAAATTTGGTATAGAGAATAATCCAAGAGGTCATATTTGTGTAGGGATAAACATAGCACACATTCATAATCTATATTTAAGTCTTCAACCTTTAGGCGGGTCCACTTATCTAAATAATTATTATCTAACTTGTGAAATGTGAAAAGGTGTGAAGGGAGTCACAAATGAGACTTTTAAGAAATGTGAGTTCATAAGAGAATTACATGGAAGGGATTTAGAATTCATATACTCTATGAACTTGAGTGGTAAGAAATTAAAAGAATTATTAGATGTTCGTAACCTTGAGAATTTAAAGAAAAATGTATAGAGATGATTACTCAAGACTTTAAATAAATCAAATAAAATCTTGGAGAATCTATAATGGAATATGAAATGTTGTTTTCTAATGTAAATTCAATTAAAAAAATGATTTTGATGTACCTAAAGTAAAGATTCTTAGTTTGGGGAGGGAATGCAAAATAAGATCCATTTTACAATTACACAAACTAAATTTTCCACTAAGGTAGAAACAATCAAGGATGTTGTAAAGGTAGATAAGATTTAAGACTATGGTGATAGTTTAGGAGTGATACAAAATATAGAAGACAATTTGGATGTTGTAATGTAAATACTAGAAGAATTACAATAAGGAATGAAACCAAGGATAAACATCTAGTGTGGAGAGATGAAGAATACCATAAGAATTATTGTAAAAAAACCTAAATAAATAAACCAATATATACATTTTATGAGAGAGGAGAATATTATGAAGTTTGTATGGTATTAATAAACACAATAAATAAATTTCATCTAGTGTAACATTATGTGTGTTAGTCATAAAATGTAGTATACAATTTCTACATATCTACTATGCATCACACCAAGTATGCAAGACACAAATGTATTTGAAAGAATAAGTAACAAGGGATGTATTCAAATTCAAATAAAGTTAGATCCCAAATAGTACCCAATTATTCTTGAGTTAAAAATTCTTATATCTCCTAGAATAAGTATGCAAAGTGGGATCTTCCATCACCCTAAAAATACAAAAAGACTCCATAATCTCTAAAAATAGAATGAGTTGGGATCCTCTGTTTCCCCAAAATTTTATGGGTTAGGCACCTCACTCATCTGATAATCACCCATATGGATCATCGTACTGCCAAAGGGTCCTTATGGAGATGCTAAAACCAAAATAAAGGGTGGAGTGTGTTGGAGATGTTGTACAATGTGCAACAATGAGGATATAAAGGTTACTTATTAGAAAAGAGGGATGGGACTTTTCTCCTAGATAAAGGTAGTGATATGTTATCTTTGTAAATATTTGAATCATATTGCATTATATTATCCTTAAATTCCAAAGCATAAATTATACTTCACATATTGTAGAGTTCACATGTAAAATCAAATTAAATATCATCCCACCTTTGAAAATAAAAAGAAAGAAAACATGTTGTAAAATGTCAAAATGATCACTTTGTGGTTCCCAAAGAAATTTTGAGGCTCTAATTTATTACCAAATAAAATAGAGAAGGAACAAGGCTTGTGACATGTGGAGATGCCTAGTGTGCTCTAGGTACAACACACATATAATGAAAAGTATCTAGACCCCAAAAAGGGAGAAAGAATTATTAGAAGAGGTGAAGGGGTTGTTGAATTCCATTCGAATAGATAAACCAATTGCCAAAAATAAAAAGAATCTGAATTGCACATATATGGGAAAGTGATGAGGATTCAAAACAAGCGGTGGTTTCCAAACCACATGTATTCTCTATTTCTTGCTCAAAAACCTAGATGTGTTGGCACATCACTCGAGAAAAGATTTGAATGCTCACCTAAAGCATGAAAAGGTACCATGTCCCTCTTTTTATACCAGATTTTTAAGATGTTAGCATGATCATTTATATATTCCATAACAAGTAATCAAAGGAAATCATAACAATAATCAGCTCACAACCATAGTACATAATAAATCAAACAAGGACCAAGATCATATTTACCATAAAAATCAATTATAGATATGTCAATAACAAGTAACCATCCACAATGATCCATTATATTAAGTCATAACAAAACCCATAGCTGAATACATTATAATTACCATCACAAATTCATGCACACAAAATCATACCAACAACATAACTCCGTTTCTATCATGTGTCTAAGATGAGCAAATCAATACATATATAGGGGTGGGGACTTTCCCTTCACCTCCCATGCACTCTCAAAATAGGTTGCATGCTCAAAATATCCATGTGCCGCATTACAAAAGTAACTAAAGAAGCATGCAAGATTTTCCTAATAATAGATTACCTATAATTAACTCTAGATCCAATCCTATTATTAGCTCAAACTTCACATGATTATTGATCTTCCACTTACTCTAAAAATAGCCATTTCCATCCATAAGTCTTCTTATCCTTATCAATGTGTTTTCGCACTCAATCCTATTCTTAGCCCATAATATGTAAAATAGATAAGTCCTGAACTCTATCTTTTCCCAACATACCTTCCTTTTCGAACTTCCATGTACACCTACCCTCTTACTATGCACCCTAATCTTAAATGCCTATAATACTTGGGCAATAATTTTTCCAGCCAACATTACCCCACACTACCTTCATTGTTACCCCCGGAAATGGGTAATCATGCCTTGTCTCTCCAAGAATAAAAAATTAATGACTGTACATAATGAATATATATCAAAAAAAATATGGGTTCTTTATTCCTCTACGAAGGAAAAAGTAAGTTAGGGTATTCATTTTTGATTTCTACCTCTAACTCATTCCAATCATTGAGTGTCTTCTTTGTCTTTTCGGGGATGTCTGTAAGTACTCCATCCATCTCATAAAAGATCATATTTTTCCTTCATTCTATATCACCCTAAGAATGTTTGCTAAACTAAAACCATCCCATCCATTGTATCCATGTGTCGGGATATCAATTTTTCATGCTCCTTTATCTTCTCGTTGCAAGGGTCTTGAGCTTCCATGAGTGCATCACACTTCTCTACCAATTAATGTCAGCCTCTCCTCATTCTAAGAGTTTCATTCTAATTTTTAGAAAGGACCTCATTTTCTTTTACCAACATCCTTGTTTTAATGATCAGCTCTAGGTATGCAGACAAATTCTCGCACCGAGTATGATTTCTTTATTTCATATTTCAATGCTTGGAGAAAAGATTCATACCCAATTATTTAGTACACTGTTATTTCCTTAGTATTTTCCCTTATAGCTGCTTTATAATCCTTAGCCTCTTTGTGCTCCCCTAACTACTTCTTAATCAACAAGTGCACACAGTCCTATAAGAAGTGCAAGGATGGTGATAGGTTTACTCGGTCTAGTCATCAATATCTGGATGTGAAATTATAATCTCCTTCCCCATTCAGCCGTAAAGTAGAGAATATCCTTTCTCTTTACTTTATCCTTCTTTCACCCCTCATTCAATTATTCCACTTGTTCTTTCAATCTCTTATTCTCCTCCTTTAGTGTCCTCAAGCATGACCTATTTATTGATATTCCTACACACTACTTCAGCTGCCATATTGTTCGGTGCGTTACTCACCTTCTCATCTATAAATTTTGTAGGCCTCACCATTCAATGTGTGGCTTTTATCTCTTCTCGCATTATCCTCTTAATGCATGCAAATTCTTTTACATCAAACTCAGGCTCATCAATATGAGTTTGCATGCTCCAAGAGAGTTGTTTTCTGGTGCACAAGTTGGCCGCTTCTGTGGTCCATCGGTTCCCATCCATAAAGCTCCCAGGCTCTAAAGTGCTTTGAAATCTAACAAAAAATATTTTTGTAGGATCATTAATATATATGCAGCAGTGGGATTTTTAGAAGGAACACTCCAACATAAAGTGTTGGTCCTCCCTCTATCTCGATTGCATGTGTACCAATAGGCTCACTGGATATTTCCCCTTATATTTTTCTAGCCTTGCACCTATAACACCACTCACCACTTTATGTTCTTCAAATGCCTTTGTATCATGCTACATTTCTTCATCCCGAGGATCCTCTACATCCACAGTAATAATATGAGTCTCCTTAATGATATGTGCGCTATCATCTGAATTTTCCCCCTCACTATCCTTAGTGGGAATATACTTGTGCCTCTTCTTCTTTGGATTTTTCTTTGTTGGGGAGTTTTGGGGTGATCTCCTAGGTGGATGTGAGGGCCCCACACCTATTCCTTGTGGCCTTATCCATCTTGAAACCCTTCTAAATTGTTGAGATTCATCTCCCCAACATCCATCCATATATTCTCAACACCTATTTTCTTTCACACTTCTTCTTATGTCTGTGTGGGAGGAGTTGATTTTCACATTCTATTTTCCCCTATAGTTTGTTGCTTCCTTGTGCCATGGTCCAATCAATGTTACATTCCTAAAACTATTCTTCATATGTGTCTAGGATCTTCATCTTGTAATGTGCCCACTTTGTATGCTTCGTTTGGGTAGTTCGGGAAGCGTGAACTCATTCTCAATGTATCTACCTTTTTCCATTTTAGGCTTAAGGTAGATCTATATCTTAGCCACACTAAATTTCCCAATTGGAAATCTCATTAAATTTATATTTATCTCATCTAAGATCAACTTTTCTATATAATCAGACTTACTCGGATATATGTATGTCTTCCAGAATGTATGATAATCATAGTCTACTTTTTACGCATCAAATCCCAATCTATATGCAATTCAAAACTTGTGCCGATGCCCGAAAGTAATGCATGGTGAAGGCATAAGGAGTTTGCACCAAGGGTCCTAATTTATATCCTTCATTTCAAATCGCCTATACAAAAATGCTAATAGGCCACAAACTATGGTTTCTTATCCAATACCAAAGGAAGGTCCTTGGGTATTCTCCATTCATACTCAAAGGCTTCGCATAAGCACTTATACCAAAGTTCCAACCTTTTCTTGTAAGGTCCACTCATAGATCCATCACATGTGTATTTTGCAAATCTATCTAGAAAGGAACTTTTTCTCTTCAAGATATTGCCAAATATTCTCCTTTGGCCAGGCACCCAAATTTCCACAAACACAATAGATAATAAAATAGCACCAAAAATTATCTTGTCTCCATGGTGTACTTCTTCAATAATAGTCTCAGAAATGAAATAAGACAAGTTATATATCACTCCCTCTATCATTTTCTTAGCAATATGGAGCCATCTTTTATTTACCTGGCTCCAACACTCCTGGTTATTCAACTTGGTGAGGAGGTACGTGGCTTCTGAGTCATAGGGTACTTTTCTAACTTTATAATATCCATTGCGTACCCTCCCTTTGCATAAGCTAGGGCAATCCATGTTGCCTCTATTCCCTCATCATCGATAAAGTGATTGCTAATCTCGGTACACAACTTCTCAACCCTATCAACCTTCTAATCAAGGGCATGGTAAGTCACATTTTCCACCCTACAAAATAGAAGAAGTCCTCATGGACTCAGGACATCAGCCATTGATACAACTTCTCTAGTTTTCAAAAATATGGCAGCTCATACACACGCATGACCCTAACATTCACTTTGAAAACTTTTGACTGCATCGTCATAGAAAACCATATCATTATATATCTGCAAATCTATTTTTACCACCAATTGTTTGTCTAACTCATCCTTGTTATCCTTAGTACGATGATTGTAGTTGCTTACTTTTATTCATCTAATATATGAATTTCAATCCAATCCCATTATAACACCTTAAGTCTTGCATTTTCAAAAATATAATTTCAAGGGTATCCTCCACCTCTACTTCCACTTATTTTTCTTCCTTCCCTCGTGGTTGTTGCGGAGTGCTCATTTTTGTGCCACTATAATGATAAAAAGGTGTTCATCCACTAGATTTGAGCTCCAAAATTTAGAGCTTCCATGCCCTAGCTTCACCTCAATCCCTACCTCACATATTTTCTTCCCACACGTCTTCTCTTTTCTCAAAATTCCTCTACGATTGAGCTCCAGTCAATGTTGTGCACAAATCTCTCTGGTTCGATGACTATAATAGCGCTCTTACACAATTTCTTATGCAACATGTTCTTTAGCTTGCTCTTAACCTCACTCGAACACTTCATAATGTAAGGTAAAAATGATATCACAAGCTTTCCTAATATAACTTTTTCAAATTTCCCTACATTTATTGTTCTCCATCTACCACCGTACTCAACATTAAATGGTGTTTCGTTCCTTTTTCATTCTTCACAAATAAATTTTCCACGTTGTGTTTTTCATGCCCCATCATAACCTTATAGCGTACCCACTAATTTTTTCCCACAAACCTCCTCTCACATGCCTTCATGTGTCGAAGTACAAAAACTTTGTTCCTAATACAAATTAGTTTCCCATGTTTCTTACTACCTCACATTAATATATGTGTCCATACATCTACACACGGTATTCATTTATGAGAAATGTTTCTTGATATGCACCTTTATTTCAAGCACCTACACCATATTTCTTCTATGCATACCCATCTTCTAGAGGACGTTCAATATTGACCCATTTATCATGTATCTACTCCACCCCACACTAAAAGTATGCATAGTCCTATGTGCATGAATTCAATTGTAGTGCCCACTTCCCTTTGACACCTTTTGATACTGTTGATTACATTATGAACATTATTATAGTTTTGATTTAGTATGATGTTAGATATTTGATCATGGATTATTGTTGATCTTGATTTGGTTATGGTGCATGATAATTATTAGAGACACTTCATGTGAATTATGATATACTATTTGACATGGATATATTATGAATGTTGTTCGGACGTGTGATGTTTAGATATTTTGAGTAGACCTAGAAAATGGACATTATATGATGATGATATAGTTGATATAAATTGTAAGTGATATTTTGATTGCCTTGATGTTGTTGTGATTCATATGTATAGATGATTTTGTGATTATATTTATATCATGTTGGATGTTTTGATATGGCCACGAGGCCAAAGGAGGTATTTGTGTTTTGCAGGTTAAAATATCACAACAAACATTGGGGGATTAGAGACCAACCACATTGGAATTCTAGATGAATTCAACAAGGTCACCATGGCAACATATTTTTGTGTGTTTGTTGTTTTTTGTTAGGGATTCCCATGGGGGATTACCTTTGAATGTGACCAAGGGATTTGTGTATTTTATTAATGTGGTTCCTTTTTATTATTGTTTGCATGTGTTTATTTTGTGTTGCATTTACCCCTTCTTTATTCTTTTTAATTGTGGAGAATTAATGTGAGTAATCATATTGTTAAAATAAATAAATCAATCAAATTTGGGATATAAGAAAGTAATTATAGAAGTTGTTGGATTTTGTATTAAATGTGTAAGTGATGTGTAAGTATGTGTAAGAGTTGTGTAAGTTAGATTTTGGAGTATGAAACACTCCACCTTCTTAGAAACTCGAATTTTTGCTTAGAGGCTATTTTTGGACGCTTTTGGGACAAGTAATACTTGTTCCATACCTCTTAATTTTATTTACCAACCATACCTATGGTTGGAGGGTTGATTTTAGACCTTTTTAATGCATTTTATAAGTCATGTTGTAAGTTTTAATTGCACTCTTCTTACATTTTATTAAATTCAGTCCTTTGGGGTGTGGGCTTTTGGAGTGTGTAAGTTTATTGTCATATTATTCACCCACCTCTTTATTGTGCTTTGGAGAATGAAATTTGAATTTTGTGTTGGAGTTGAGGATGTGTGATGTGGCATCCTACATGGATCCATCTCATCCTCTCATCTTCCCTCTTCTATAAAATTTGAACTCTTTGCCTTGTTTTGGGTTGTTGAAACTTTGGAATGCTTCCTTGGGGAGAATTTTCTTGTTGATTGGAGCTCTTGATTTGGAGGAAATTTTGGGAAGACTATTACATGTTTGTGCTTGGCTGTTTGGATTGATTGCATTGGGATAGAGATTGCTGATTTTGGGACTGTATTTGACATTAAAATCTTACTATGTTGGAACAAAAGCTACCATGGAAAGGTAGGATCTTAGCTCTTATTTTATGTTGTTATTTATTTTTGTGTTTGTGTGAATGGTGAATTTTTATGTGTGTTTATTGGTTGTTTAGGTAGACTGCCATAGGAATGGTGTAGGAGAAGGCTATGGGGAATCCATGTGGGGGCATAAGGGAATGCTAGTGGCATCAGAATTATTGTGGAGGATTTTTGGTTTGGGATCCACCATGGAAAAGAAATAGCTTACATTTCTTACTTTGTGGGGGCATAAGGAAAATTGTGGGGGCATAAGGAGGGATTGTGGGGGGCATAAGGATATGTGTGGTGAATTTTATTGGTGGTTTGTTACAGGTGGATACCCAATTCCCATTGGGAGGCATAAGTAACTTCCCCCATAGTTCTTGCTCCTTTGGCTTGCATGATGAAGCTTTGAGTTACTGTCTTAATGTTTTCATATGGATTTTGTAAATCGCTGATTTGATTGGATTTGTGTTTTTAATTTGAAATGTGCATGTTGAAAGAATGTTGTGTGTATGTTTTATGGAAGCCTGTTATTTCCATGAGTTGAATCACACCTTCTATTGCATTGTGGTTGGGGCTTAGGGGCCAATGAAGAAGGAAAAATTCTCCTCTTCATTAGATGTCTTAGTTGGGTGGAGAGCATTACCTTTCCCCCACTTTTGTTGTGATCAAATTGGAAGAAAATGGAACTTTGCATGTTGTTGTTCTAGAGTAGAGGAGAAAGATAGTTTGATAGTCCCTTGTGAAATAAATTCCATTGTAACCCTTCCCACTTTGAAGTGGATGAATGTAATATATATTTTTAAGAAAATATGTTGTATTTGGTTATGAAAATTGAGAAGTGAAATGATAAAGAGAGAGAATCTATTTTTTCTTTGGAAGAATGTGAAAGAAAATGTAATATTCTGCTATGTAATTGATAAATGATTTTGGAAGGAATAAAAGAAAGAAGTTGTAAAATTAGATTTGGAAATAAATGAATGAATGAAACATTTTTCCCAAATTGTATTGTTAAATTGAAACTGATTATATCAATGTTTTGGAATCTCTATTTGAAAGGAAGAAATGTATGTGAGAATAATACACTATTTTGTCTCTTTTGAAAAGGTGTAAAATTATATTCAGTATTGAATTTTGGTCTTGAATGGTTTGTTTAAAACAACTAAATATATTAGATTAGAATAGAAATGAATTTCCATAATTGAATGATGAAAAAGTTAGATAGATCCTTTTAATCTGATCTCTATTTTAAAATTTAAAACTGGCAAATACTTCTCTAAAATGCACAGTTCGAACCTAAAAATAATAATCAACATTGAAACATTAAAATTTAGCATGCTATGATATCAATGAACTCATTTTGACAAAAAAAAACTTAAGGAAATAATTTAAAACATTGCAAAATCGGGCCCAAACCTTTCACAGTTATTTTGTAGTCTTTTTCTGTCAAATGTTGGAAAAATTCAAATTGGAAATCAATCAAGTAAAATTACCTTCCTAAACATCCTAAATCCTTCTTAGAATAATTCTCCATGTCTTTTGGCATGTTGAGTGAAGGAGAAGATCAAATTGAACAAAATTTATAAGTTAAAATTTACCAGTTTGCTTTTAAAAAGCCTATTAACGTTTTCATGAAATTAACCCCTTAAACTTTATCAAAATATAAAATTAATGATTCTTGTGTAAATAGGGCATTGAGAGATTTCCAGAAAGTCCTCATTTTCCCAAAACTGAGCTTTCTATCAAAAGTTATGGCCCTCTGAAGTTTTCCTTCCTTGGCGGGAAAATTTGGAAAAATTTCCCTGGCGGGCCCGCGGCCCAAATTTTCCCTAAAACCCTTAGAAAATTTTTGGAAATTTTTTTAGGATTTTTTTAAAAATTTCCCCACCACCCCGCCAGTATATAGCTAATCAAAGGCTACCATGTGGCACCATGCGGTGACAATGAGAGGGACGGAACCCATGCAACTTTATCCTTTTTAAAAATTTTATTTTTGGAATTTTTGTATTTTCTCCTGTGACCCCTCATCCTCGCCCTTGCCTTGGAGAAATATTTTTGTGGATGCATGGGCCTACATGTCAAACTTACCCCTTTCACCCACTTTGGAAAAATTGCCTAAACACCTCCGCCGCCCCGCCCTTCCCTCATTTTATCCCTACTTTGGCTTGGAGATCGACACGTGTCTCCTGGCGGACCCCGGAAGCGACGGCAAAAGGTGGATTTTATCCCCACATGGGAAAATTTCAAAACATCTCCCTGTGGTCCACCAACCTACATTTTTGGAAAATTTTCATCCCTGGGCCCACAGGCCCGCCCTTGGGAAAAGTTTTCACCCCAAGGCCCGCCAACCCATAACTTGAGTTTTATGAGGAGTTAGGAGGACTTCTTTATATCATTGGAAAGGTGAGAAAATTTCCTATCCAATGGGAATGATTTAGGGAATTTTTGAATGTGTTAAGTGTGAGAAAAATCAAGTTAAAACTCTAATCCTATTAGAGAGTGGGTATGGTGATAATTTACCCTCTGAACCTAATTAGAAACTTCTAACCCTAAATTTTGGACCTTATGACCTCTGATAATTGTTAATAAAAGAAAAGTATGTTCTAGTAAATTAGAATTATTCTGGAACTTTTTAGTGACAGTTGTTGCCTCTGCAACCTAGTTGTAACGACTTTTAATAAAAAAATCATTCCATAATTTTCTTAACTAACCCTAGGTTGTTTCTTGGGTCTCAAGTGGGTTGTTTTGTAGTGCCCACTCTCCTTTGACACTGTTTAGATGTTGATTTTGACACTACTGATCATATTTTGGACATTATTGTGTTTTGATATAGTAGGATGTGTATATGCTAGCTCATGGGTTATTATGGACATTACTATGTTTTGTTTAGTATGATGGTTAGATACTAGATTTTGGATTAGTATTGATCTGGATTCAGTCATTATGCTCGATGATATTTGAGACATCATTATTATTACTATGTGGATGATGATATACTAGTTGACATGGATAGGTTATTGATGTTGATTTTAGACATGTGACCTTGATATTATGAATAGTTCTAGCATAGAAATCTATTGGATGATGACATAGTTACAAATTGAATTCAAAATGATAATGTTAAATTCTTGATATTGTTGTGATTTGGATTTGATATTTATATACATACGTTGATTTTATATCTTCTTGGATGTTCTGATATGGCCACGAGGCCGAAGGAGGTATTGTTATTTTGCAGGTAAAAATCACAACAATGTCGGGGGACTGGAGACTAACCATATTGAAATTCAGTGTGAGATCAACAAGGTCACCATGGCAACTGTGTTTGATTTGTGTGTTGAGTTATGTTAGGATTTCCCATGGGGGGATTTCCATTATTGTGACCATGGGGCATATATGTGTTTTAATTATGTGTTTCTTTTCTTATTGTTGTATGTGTTTTATTTGTAATGTGCTTCTTATTTTAAGTATTCAAATGTGATAGTATAATGCAGGAGTCATATAGTTAAATTTTAATTAAATTAATTGGGATGTGAAATATAAAATTTAAAAGTTGTAGTCATAGTAATAATTAAATTTTATTTATATTATGTGTAACCATAGGATAAATAAATAAATCTTTTGTCAAAACATGTAATAAATGGAGTCATAAACTTTAATGCATGTGTAAGAGGATGTAAGAGTTGTGTAAGTGAAATGATAGATTGTATAAAGCAAATTTTGGAGTGTAGAACACTCCATCCTCTTTGAAACTCGGATTTGGTCTTGGGAGCCTAAATTGGAGGCTTGTGGGACAAGTTAAACTTGTCCCACACCTCCCAAAATCCTCCACCAACCATGCCTATGGCTTGGGAGTAGATTTTAGCCTTTCTTATTTAGTTTTGAAATGATTGTTGTGTAAGAATTGATTGCACTTGTCTTCAAAATTTTAATGCATTCCTTTTTGGAGTATGGGCTAAATTGAAGTATGTAGGTGGTTTGTCATTCACATTTATTGATTTTTATTTGTGGATGTTGATTGCATTCTTGGGGGTGAGGAAAAATGATGTGGCATCCCACTTGGAATCCACATCATCCTCTCCCTCCCTCTCCTTTAAAAATTAAAATTTCTTCTCATTTGGAGGTTGTTAAAAACTTTGTCTTGCTTCCTTGGGTCGAACTTTTCTTTGTGGGAGCTGGTTTTTGTGGAAGGAGTCTTTGGAAATCTGGTGCATGCATTTACCTTGTTATTTTTGGGACTGTGTTTGAGCATCAAAGAACTGTTGTGTTGGAAATCAAGTCTCCATTATGGAGAGGTAGGCTCTTTCCTTTTTAATTTGTTTTTTTCCTTCTTCTTGCATGCATTGTTGAATGATGTTGTGTTGCATTCTTGTTTGGATGGGTAGAATGCTTAGGGCATGGTGTAGAGAGAAGACTATGAGGTTATATCAGAGGAGGGATAAGGGATTTTCCATTGGCACTTGTCTTGAGGAGGAGTGTTGATTTGGGATCCAACTAGGAAAAGAATATGCTTGCATTTATTAAATTGGGGGAGGTATAAGGGATAAATTTGGAGGAGGGATAAGGAGGGGTTGAGGATGGATAAGGTTTATGGGATGGTTATGTTTTTGGTGGTTTGTTTTTAGGTGGATGCCCAATTCCAACATGGGAGGCATAAGGAGACCTCCATAGCTCTTGCTCTTGTTTGGATTACTTGTTCAAGCCTATGTGTTGCATGATTATTTTCAAATGCAGTTGGGAACTGTTGTCTTGTTTTGGAATTGTGCTTTTATTGTTCTTGTGTAATGTGAGTGTTGCTTGTTTGTGAAAGAAGTCCATGTTGCCATGAGTTGAATTATCATGCTCCATTTCAATATGGTTGGGGCTCGGGGCCAATGGGGAAAGATGGCTTCTCTTTTTCCATTGGGTATCTTGGTTGGGTGGAGAGCGTTGCCTTTCCCCCTTCCTTGTTGTGATTAAAAGATAAAAGATGAAGAATTCAGCATGCTGTTTGGAGGAAGAATTTCACAATTTGACAGTCCCAATCCTTTGAGAAAATTCATAGCAACCTTTCCACTTTGAAGTGGATGATTGTATCATTTTTATAATGTATAGGAGATCTAAGATTGTTCTCTATTTTCTTTTGGGAGAAAAAATGTAAAAGATGCTACTTGCATTGCATTTGTATCTTGAAATCAAATTGGAAAAGTGTTAAGTTGTAAATATGTTCTCTGTTAGAATCCAATAAAAGGATTGCAGCTCTTTCTGATTTACATTGTTGTAATGAAAAGATACCTTGCATGGGAAATGAAAGATTAAATCTCATTTGGGTAATGAAAAGAATTTCTACTTCATACTCTGTTTTGAAAATCACGTGAAAGAATGGAAGTCTGTGTTGAAAAAGGAAAAAAAAAAGAGTTGTATTACCATGTGGATGAACAACGAAAGAATTACATTCCTATTTTCAAAATTGTATTGCTTGCCTTGAATTGTAATTGCTGTTTTAAAATGATACCTCGTGAGAAAAGAAAATGCGTATAGGAGAGGAAAGACAACACTTTATTCCTTGTTTTATTTAAAGATTGAAATATTAGAAGTTACTTTATGGTTTTGAATGAGAAGTTGGATAAATTAATTGTAGATAAGGTTTGATAAGTTTTCCATGCTTGGAATTGGCAAATAGACTACTATAGTGGTTAAGGAAAGAATTTTGTTATTTATAAATATGGCATGTGAAAATAATTTAATAAATGTACGAGTTAAAATTTATAACTAAAATTAAGAAATGAAACAATGAAATTTAGATGTATTAATGTTTAAGAAACCTTATGGGAACTCAACAATTAAAATGGCTATCAAGAACTTCATCATACTAAATTTCAAGCATGCATAACAAACTTCTGTCAAAAGATGTAAAATATACCAAATGCAACCCAATCCACCAATTACACCTTGATAACACTCTTGAACTTACCTAGATCAATCCTCCATGTTTAATTTACATGTTGAGGAAAAGAAGATCAAATTTTATCAAATCTCACAAGTTGGGAAAATTACCAGTTTTTCTTTTAAAACCCTGCAGATTGTTTTCCAAAAATTGAGCTTGAAACCCTTATCAAATTCTAAAATTGATGATCCTTTTGCAAAGAGGACTCCGAGAGCTTTCTAGAAAGTCCTTGTTTTCCCAAAATGGAGTTTCCTATCAAAATTTATGGCCATTTGAAGTTTTACTTCAAAATGGCCATCAAAACCAAAAAAAGAATTAATATAACTTAGTAAAATTTAAATTTTAGCGCTAGAAAAATTTCCATGAAAAGTCTAATGCCCCTGCCACCCTCTTATCCAATCGAGATGATGCCACGTGGCATTTTGGAGGCGGAGTTTTGAAAAACTTAATTTTTAAAGTTTTTTTGTCTTCGGGGAAAATTTTCAAAATTTTCCCACAACTCCGTGTCCCCACACCAATCACGTCTTTGACACATGGCAAGGAGGGCCCACGGGTTAAGAATTGAAAACTTAACATTTTACACTTTTGGAAAAATTTCACTTTTTTCTCCACGGACCTGCACCCCAATAGCCAATAGGGTGTTGACATGTGTCCCATTGGAGGCACAGGCCCATGCATTTCTTTTTAACCGTTTAACCCCTTTGGCGAAAAATCCAAATTTTCTCCACCGGCCCGTGGCCAATCACAAGGTGCCACGTGGCCATTTGAGCAAGCGTGGAGGCACGGAGGAAAATTTTCCTTTGGAAAATTGAAACTTTGGTTTTGGGAAAAATTTCAAAATTTTCCCCACGACCCGCTAGACCGGCCCAATCACGTGATGACATGTGGCAACTTGGGCATCGGCGGCGGGGCGCGAAGACATTTTTTCCTAACCCCAGACCTACTGAGGAATAGTTTCCCTAAAATTCCACCTAGCCATAACTTGAGTTCTACAAGGAGTTAGAAGGACTTATTTATATGGTTGGAAAGGTGAGGAAATTTCCTATCCAATGAGCATAATTTAGGGAAGTTTTGATGATCTTAAATGTGAGAAACATCTAGTTGATGTTTTGAGAATGTTAGAGACCTAGCATGAGGGTAAATTGCTTCCTAAACCTAAGTAAGATATGTAACCCAAAAAGAAAAATTGGAACCTTGTGCACTTGTGTTAGATTAAAATGGAAATCTTGTGTTTGGTTAATTAGAATGCTGTTTAAAGCTATTAGTTTCAAACTAGTGTCTTCTGCAACTTTGTTGTAGACTCTTCTAATAAAAAAATTATTCCATAATTTTCCTAGTTTGTTTCTTGGTCTCAAGTGGTAGTTGAAGTGGGCATTACACTTGGTATCAAAGTAGTGGTTCAAAAGCTTGGACCATTGGGTACACTAGAAAACATTGAGACTTGAAACCTAAAACTAGCAAATTTGATAATCTAGAAAACAAAACTGATTGAAAATTGAACATGATAGTAAGCTTAGAAACTGAAGGAGAAGACTTGAAGTATCAAACTAACTCTCACTTTGGTCTAATCGGGAGGCTCGAGACGGAGCGAGAGGAACATTCGAAAAACTCGTGAGTCACCACCACCACCACCTCCACCACCGCCACCACCACCACCAGATCAGGGTTTAATAACTATCCTACCACATATTTTATAGACCCTCCAGGATGTTAATGCTGCCCTACATGGAGGATCAGTAGGAGGGCATTTAGGTAGACATGACAGAGCTATTTCCATAGAGGGACATGCACCTCCTTCACTCGGTGAGGAGCATGGAGGAGAGAATTATCATGGAGAGTCAGATAGAGCAGAGTCTCCTTCGAGGGGACATGGTGACCATATTTTAGGACAGAGAGAGAGGTCTCGGAGCCCTAGGCTTGAGGACAGTAGGTAGAGAGGTCTAAAGGCTGTCAGGACCACGGCTACGAGATCACATCGGGAGATCCACGAAGCTTAGGCCATCACATTATTCAGGTGATACAGGAGGATTCCAGGCAGAGGCTTAGCTAGTGACCTTGAGCGGTTGCTTCAAGCTTTGTCCTTGTTCTAGCAACATGAAAGCTCATGTTGCAATCCATCTACTGAAGGATGGAGCAGGACTGTGGTGGAGGACAAGGAGCGAAGCTCCATAGTGATTCGAGAGATAGTCACCTGGGAGCTATTTGAGGAGATATTCAAGAGTAGATAATTGCCACGGAGATTCATACAATAGAGGATTGATGAGTTCCACGATCTTTGATAGGCTTCCCTTAAATTTTCCGAGTATGAGAGTAGGTTCTTGGACCTGCTTCAGTATGTTGATTACATGTAGGATGAGCGGTGTGGATCCACAGGTTCATCGGGGCCTTAATATAGACATTGGAGGTGTAGTTTGGATCCACTACCCACAGACTTTAGTAGAGGCCGTTGAGAAGGCCTACATTATAGAGGAGACTCAGGGGTAAGACCCGGGAGGCTAAATCTGCGAGTCGGAGAGCGTATCTAGTAGTTACAGGATAGCAGATCAAGGGGGTTAGCTCCTCCTCCTTGTGGTGGTCAGCATTCTTTGTAGTCATCTTTCAAACCCCAGCAGACAGTAGTCCCACCCACCATATAGGCCTCCTCAGAGAGCTGATGCACAGAGAGGTCAGAGCATGGGGCCTCCTAGGGGTCCCACCAGGACACAGGGTGGAGCTAGAGCTCAGTCGGTAGGAGCTCGACCATAGAGGCCACATCAGACTATAGCTGGATCATCAGGATCCACAACACCTACCTCTAGGGCACCTTCTGGTGGTGCTGCAGTTTGGAGAGCTTTAGGTGGTTGTTTCAGGTGTGGAGTAGCGGGACACTTTTGGAGAGACTACCCCCAGAACCCTAATAAGGGTAAGGCACCCATCTCAAAGCCTACATTCGAGACATGGGATTGAGTTATAGGATTTATGCAGCGAGTTGAGAACCACTAGGCCGAGCACTAGAGCACGGTCATCGAGACTATAGGTAGTATTGGAGGTGTTCCTACCTCCATATTGTTTGACTCCGGTTCTTCTGATTCATTTATTGCACCATCCTTAGTAGAGTGATGCAAGCTGGTGACAATTAGGTAGGGTCATTGTTGGTATGTCGAGATGGCTTCTGGAGCCAAGATCTATGTGGACTCCTTAGTTAAGAAGTGTGTTGTAGATTTGGGACATTTCATCACCACTTGAGATCTTCGTATTCTTCCTTTGGGCTCATACGGAGTTATATTAGGCATGGATTGGTTATCTACACATAGGCCAGGATGGATTACTATCACAAGACTATAACTTTTGTTGATGATCTTGGAGTCGAGTCGGTGACTACAAGGTCGAGAGACCCGTTTCTATTTACATCATTTTACGCTACGCGGCTTAAGTGGTGTGTGTGACGGGGTTGTCGGATGTACACTTTGTTACGATTAGTGACAGTCGAGGATGGGTCTAGTGGACCATCGCTAGATGATCACCCCGTCTTGAGGGAATTTTCTGATGTTTTTCCGGGGAGCTACGGGGATGCCACCTCCATGTGAAATTGACTTCCATATATATCTAGTCCTAGGAGCGAGCCTATCTCACCAAAGCACCTTATCGAATGACCACCCGGGAGCTCGTGAGCTCAAGTTGCAGCTTGAAGGCCTTCGGAGAAGGTTCTTATCTGTCCTAGTGTATCCCCTCGGGTGCACTAGTAATTTTTGTGAAGAAGAAGGATGGATCATTGCGGTTGTGTATCAACTACCGCTAGTTGAATAAGGTAATGATCAAGAATCGTTATCCCCTACCTCACATTGATGACTTGTTTGATCAAATGAAGGGAGCCATGGTGTTCTCTAAGATTGATCTCAAGTCAGGGTACCATCAATTGAGGATTACGGGCAGACATTCATAAGACTGCTTTTCGTATGAGGTATGGGCACTATGAGTTCACAGTGGTGCCCTTTGGTTTGACGAATGCCCCGAAATATTCATGAGTTTGATGAATGGGGTATTCAAGACCTTTCTAGATCACTTCGTGCTCATATTTCTTGATGACATTCTAATTTACTCATGTACACGTGAGGAGCACAAGGGGCACCTTGACAGAGTTCTTTAGTGTCTTCGTGAGCAGTAGCTTTATGGGAACTTGGAGAAGTGTGCTTTCTTTTAGTTAGAGATATAGTACTTGGGTCATATCATCTCTGGGGAAGGTATCGTAGTTGATCCTTCCAATATTAGAGCCATTATGGATTGGCCAACACCCACTATGGTGACCGAGGTGCGTAGCTTCATGGGTTTAGTAGGATACTACCGGAGATTTGTTTAGGACTTCTCTTAGATTACACACCCTATCACTTCCCTTCAGAGGAAAGGGAAGAAGTTTGTTTGGATGGATAGATGCAAGCAGGCCTTTAGGAAACTAAAGGAATGCCTCACTACAACACCCATTCTTGCAGTGCCAGATCCACAGGGTGAGTTCTTCATATGCACAGATGCTTCTTTAGCAGGGCTTGGAGGTGTGTTGATGCAGGATGGTAGGGTTATAGCTTTTGAGTCTCGCAAACTCAAGGATCACGAGCTTAATTATCCTACCCATGACCTTGAGCTTGTGGTAGTTGTACATGCCTTGGTTAGATGGAGACATTTCCTTCTTGGATGGAGATTCACACTTAGGATAGATCATTTGAGTCTTCGCCACCTCTTCACGCAACCCAATCTAAATGCTCGGTAGAGGCGTTGGATGGAGTTGCTTTGCGAGTATGACATGGAGATAGAGCATGTGAAAGGGAAGGAGAATGTAGTAACAGACGCTCTTAGCAGATGGAGACATGTGGTTATGGCCACTACAATGAGCATAGATTTACGAAGCAAGATTCTTCAGCAGCTTCCTCTTGACAACTTCTACATGACAGTATGAGTAGAGATCAAGTCCCAGAGACCCCTTGAAGGGAAGTTTGATGGTTTCTCACTAGAGGTAGATGACCTTCTCAGGCACAAAGGTCGGATATATGTTCCCAGAGATGGAGGCTTGAGGTAGGAAATCTTGGTAGAGGCACATCGTGCACCCTATTCAGCCCATCCCGGGGTGAAGAAGATGCACGCCACTTTGCGACAGTTGTATCACTGGAGAGGACTTTGTCGAGATGTAGCTTGGTTTGTATCATGGTTTTTAGAGTGCCAGAGGGTTAAGGTGAGCATCGGCATCCAACAGTCTTCTTGATCCTCATGCCATACCGAATGGAAGTGGGACACCATTTCCATGGATTTCATTGTTGGCCTATCAATGTCGAGATATCACCATGATTCCACCATGGTCATGATGGATAAATTGACAAAAGTAGCTCACTTTTCTCCAGTGAAGACCACTTATACAGCTAGAGCAGTGGCATGAGTATATTTGGATGAGATTGTTAGGTTGCACGGGATTCTATGGAAGATCATTTGTGACCGTGATCCCTTGTACACTTCACATTTCTAGACTACCATGCAGTATGTCCTCGGGACGAGGATTAATTTCAGCACAACATATCACCCTGAGACAGATGGACAAATCGAGCGAGTAAATTAGATTTTGGAGGATATGCTTAGGATGTACGTGATGGATCAGCAGTCTAAGTGGGAGGAGTACCTGTACTTAGTGGAGTTTTCCTACAATAATAGTTTTCAGAGTTCTATAGGTATGGCACCTTTTCAAGCATTATATGGTAGGGAGTGCAGGACACCCCTTAGTTGGGACAGGTTGGAGGATAGAGTATCTCTTGGACTAGCTCTTTTACAGGACATGGACTAGCAGGTAGTGTTGATCGGCGAGAGATGCATAGGAGGCACAGGATAGGCAAAAGAAGTATGTTGATCATCATAGAACCGAGCGTAATTTTGATGTGGGCATGAAGTTTTTCCTTCGTGTTAGGCCACATAAGAGCCCGATCCGTTATGGAAAAGGTTCTAAGTTATCTCCTCGGTTCATTGGACCTTTTGAGATCTTGGAGTGTATCGGCAAATTTGCCTACTTTCTCAAAGCATTGCCACACCAAACTTGTCTCACGTACATGATGTGTTTCATGTTTCTATTCTTAGGAGATACATCACATATCCTACTCATGTCTTGGATTACACATCATTGTAGGTATAGGATCGGGGGCGAGGTGATGGTGGAACCCATCCATATCATAGACCGTAGGACCGTAGGCCTTTGAGGCAGAGAGATTGATTAGGTAAAGGTTCAGTGGGATAGATATGATGAGACTACAGCCACTTGGGAGGATGCTACTATGTTACGAGTGCAGTTTCCACATTTGTTCCAGTGACTTCTAGGAGGAAGTCGAGTCTAAGGGGAGGGGGATGTAGTGCCCACTCTCCTTTGACACTATTTAGATGTTGATTTTGACACTACTGATCATATTTTGGACATTATTGTGTTTTGATATAGCAGGATGTGTATATGCTAGCTCATGGGTTATTATGGACATTACTATGTTTTGTTTAGTATGATGGTTAGATGCTAGATTATGGATTACTATTAATCTAGATTCAGTCATTATGCTTGATGATCATTGAGACATTATTATTACTATGTGGATGATGATGTGCTGGTTGACATGAGTAGGTTATGGATGTTGATTTTAGACATGTGACATTGATATTATGAATAGCTCTAGCATAGAGATCTATTGGATGATGGCATAGTTACAAATTGAATTCAAAATGATAATGATAAGTTCTTGATATTGTTGTGATTTGGATTTGATATTTATATACATATGTTGATTTTATATCTTCTTAGATGTTCTGATATGGCCACGAGGCTAAAGGAGGTATTGTTATTTTACAGGTAAAAATCACAACAATGTCGGGGGACTGGAGACAAACCATATTGAAATTTAGTGTGAGATCAACAAGGTCACCATGGTAACTGTGTTTGATTTGTGTGTTGAGTTATGTTAGGAGTTCCCATGGGGGGATTTCCATTATTGTGACCATGGGGCATATATGTGTTTAATTATGTGTTCTTTTTCTTATTTATTGTTGTATGTGTTTTAATTGCAATGTGCTCCTTATTTTGAGTATTCAAAAGTGATAGTATAATATGAGAGTCATATAGTTAAATTTTAATTTAATAAATTGGGATGTGAAATGTAAAATTTAAAAGTTGTAGTCATAGTAATAATTAAATTTGATTTATATTATGTGTAACCATAGGATAAATAAATAAATCTTATGTCAAAACTTGTAATAAATGGAGTCATAAACTTTAATGTATGTGTAAGAGGATGTAAGAGTTGTGTAAGTGAAATTATAGATTGTATAAAGCAGATTTTGGAGTGTAGAACACTCCATCCTCTTTGAAACTCGGATTTGGTCTTGGGAGCCTAAATTGGAGGCTTGTGGGACAAGTTAAACTTGTCCCACACCTCTCAAAATCCTCCACCAACCATACTTATGGCTTGGGAGTATATTTTAGCCCTTTTTATTAAGTTTTGAAATGAGTTTGTGTAAGAATTGATTGCACTTGTCTTACAAATTTTTAATTCTTTCATTTTTGGAGTATGGGCTAAATTGAAGTATGTAGGAGGTTTTTCATTCACATTTATTGATTTTTATTTGTGGATGTTGATTGCATTCTTGGGGGTGAGGAGAAATTAAAATTTATTCTCATTTGGAGGTTGTTGAAAACTTTGTCTTGCTTCCTTGGGTCGAACTTTTGTTGTGGGAGCTGGTTTTTGAGGAAGGAGTCTTTGGAAATCTGGTGCATGCATTTACCTTGCTGTTTTTGGGACTGTGTTTGAGCACCAAAGAACTGCTGTGTTGGAAATCAAGTCTCCATTATGGAGAGGTAGGCTTCTTCCTTTTTAATTTGCTATTTTTCCTTCTTCTTGCATGCATTGTTGAATGATGGTTGTGTTGCATTCTTGCTTGGATGGGTAGAATGCTTAGGGCATGGTGTAGAGAGAAGACTATGAGGTTATATCAGAGGAGGGATAAGGGATTTTCCATTGGCACTTGTCTTGAGGAGGGAGTGTTGGTTTGGGATCCACCTAGGAAAAGAATATGCATGCATTTCTTACTTTGGGGGAGGTATAAGGGATAAATTTGGAGGAGGGATAAGGAGGGGTTGAGGAGGGATAAGGTTTATGGGATGGTTATGTTTCTTGGTGGTTTGTTTTTAGGTAGAAATGGAGAGAAAGACAAGGAAAGAATGGGTTTGAAGGGAGAAAAGAAATGAATTCCAAAGTAGAAAGGTCAGAGGGTTTATGTTTTGGGATTGGTAATAAATGGAGCCAAACCTACTTGCATAAACAAACAAAGCAATATTGATGAACAAATGACAAGAAAGTAGAGATAGATCCAACAGAATAAACACACAGATCTGACATAAGAAAGATCAGATGCCCATAACACACATATTCAAGCACAAAGTCTTAATATTTGTATTAATGTTTCTTCTGTTACAAAAGTACAAAGCCTTTTCTTCTCACTTCTATTTTTTATCTAAAAAGTGTCCACCCCTTGAATACAACAAGTATTCAAGTATTTATAGAAGGAGGAGAAGAGAGAAGGAAAAAAGAAACCAACAACTAATTACAAAAATTTACAAAATATCTAAAAGTCAACTGTTGACTTTGGGACAACTTGGTGGATGACAACATCCCATGGTGCAACATGGATGATGTCATCATTTGTGCCAACATACTTTTAGATATTTACAAAAAGAAAGCCAAGAGGAGGAAGGCTATTCATCGTCATCTCGTGGCTGGAAGGGAGTATCTTGCTTCTGCTCAGGAGAGGCAATGTGGAATTGAGCCCGAGTACTCCATGAATTTGCTGACCATCGGCTGAAGTTGATCCTGGGCAGGACCCTTGGTATGATCACCGATGACCTCACAAGTCTCCCATTCATCTCTGAGTTTTTCAAGGAGCTTGAAATATTCATTACCTACCTCCATCAGGTACCCTACAAAATCATGGCAGCCGAAGGTTATTGATGGATTCAGTGTCAAAAGTAACTTCTGGCCCTAATCCTTGCGAGACGATCTCTTTGAAGATCCGGATGGTTTCATCTGCCTTCCTCAAGGTGAATGATGGAGTGAGCAAGCCCGGAGACATCCTTAGGAAATTTTCTCCATTTGATGCATTGCATCCCGTGGCTTCCTCCTTCGACCTTGTCTATCTTCTCCAGACAAATTCCATCTGATCGACCAGTAGTCCAAAGCAGCAAGGATTTTGTTGGGTGCTCTGGGTGATCGAAGATGCCGAATTTAACTAAATCATCGACTCGAAAAGTCGAGCATCTTTCGAATGTCTCATGTTCAACCTAGCATGGTCCAACTCTTCGAGATAGGTCCGCAATCGCCCGGAGTTCCTTGTTCACCGACCAATGTTCGATATAACTCGTGAACTTGATGATTACTTCCTCACTATTTGAGGATCTGGTCTCTCCAGGTGGATACTGCCATGCCTTGTTCACCAATCTTGGTGTATTCATTTATCTTATCCTGACTAAGGGCCTCAGGAGTTTCAGTGGCAGTTGTAGGAGGTGCACTGCCCATTTTCTGTAGGGCATGGAGAAGATGTTTATTCTGCTCTTTTAGTAGCCTCTTCTCTTCCTTTGCTTCTTGAAGTTTCTTGCAAAGGGCATCCACCGCAGATAGGGCCTCTCCTTGAAGGCTCTCAGATGACATTCCCATTGTGACCTATGTCACTGTATAATCTGTAGGGGACAGATCCTTTTTATCCTTTGTGGGATCGGGATACACGCAATCTCCATTACTCTTTCTCCCGATGCACTCTGAGAGAAGCGGGTTATAGTTTTTGCTTCTTAGCCCCTTTTGTTGGGATGACGGAGAAGTCCATAGGTGCAATGGGGACTTTCCTCTTATGCTGACTCAGGTGTTGGGAGATCCATGTTGGACTTAAGGGAGTGGGACCAGAGGTGGAAGAGGGAGCAGCTGCAAGTGGATGAGGGGAAATGGGTCGAGACACTTGGTGGTGGCATCGAGAGAGAGGCCAAGAAAGTGCTCACGGGAGGAAGAGACACTGCAGGGGAGGTAGTCATGGGAGTGGAAGGGAGCTGAGAGATGAGAGAAGAAATGGTGGGGGACAGCTCCGCGAGGGAAGAGAAGATGGAGGAAGAGGAAGGGGGAACAGTAGAAGATGGGGAGAGGATACAACCAAAGGAATGGTCACTTGAGTCACATGAGGAGGGGAAGGAGGAGAGGGAGAAGGGATGGAAGGAAACTCAATGGTTGTAGCAGTGGCAACATCCTGAGTGGATGTGCCCATTGGAACACTCTCCGCCACTTCTTTCTCTAGAGGTACCAGGGTACAACCTATTCTTGTGTGGTGGGAGGAGGGCTCTCTCAGAGCTTCTTCTTGAGTGGAGCTTGATTCTCCCTCTTTATCTTTACCTTTCCCTTTGGCAAATGCTTTGACCTGACAGTGCATTGCCCAAAGGGGACATGGTGAAATCTACTCCAAGGTAGATGAGGCCATTCATTCTACACCAATGCTCTATGCACTGTAATGTGCCCTTAACCCTCTCCTCAATGGTCTGAGGTGCCTTTGTCTCTGTCAATCTCGGCAAATGGCTAGTTGTCCCCATCCGTATCTAGATATACCTGATCAACTTCTTGATCGGTTGTTTGGAAACCTTTTGGAACAATGGCCACGCCATATTGAATAATTTTTGCTAGGGCCAAGCGGGAGTGATCCTTTCTTTCCTGAGTTCGACCTCATGATACAGGTCGATGTAGATGTCCTCGATCTATGTGGAACATGGATCGGATCGAGTTTTTCCTTTGGGAGGTAATTCCGTGGATCAAAGGTTGGCCTTGCTGGGAAATTGTGCTTTAGATTAAGTAGTTCCAGCTCTGTGAACATTTCTCGGGCCTTGGTGTGAGAAATGTAGGTGTACCTACCCACTGTGAGGGGGAAAGGAGTTCCACCCTTCTTCCTTTTCAGGCACTTCTCGTGATATGTTATGAGCTGTCTGGACAGCTCCAACAGGATCAACTTAGGGCCTGCATACCTCGGTAACTTGGTGGGCTCTCCCAAGAAGTTAGCTGCTCTTGAGATAGGTGAAAGTGGGGAATTGTGTAAATAATGCCCCCACTTCTGCTTCAGCATGACTATGCTCTTGGTCATCCGACCGTGAGTCATATTGGGCCTCAATAGGTAGATGATGCCGTAGAAGAAGGCATCATTGATCTTGGTGAACTGTGGGATGTTGTTCTCAGCTTCAATTCTGGGTAGTATTCATATATTTTTACCTGGGGCCATACCCCACATCGGCTCAGTGCTGGATAGTCTCTCTCTGAGGCTGCAATGTAGACTACGTAGGAGTTCATGTAGAACCTCCCGTTGTGGTGAGTTGTTGGAGCTGCTCAGAGATGGTGCTGCTGATGATTTCTACCCACTCAAAATGTTGATCAGGCACATTCTTATTCATTGTTTCCAGATACCTGAGCATCCATTTGTGGAAGTAATGGGCATCAGAAAGCCCAAATACCCTACTTAGGAATGTGATGGTATCGCTCAGTTCCTCAGAGAAGTCACTGCGGTGAATAACCTGTGGCCACCGGTTATTACCTTCTTATTTTTAAATACACTTCGTTCATTAACTGCATGCATTTGTCTTCATTTTCCTCCCATGCCTTGATGCAGTCTTCTTGGCTTATAGCCACAAAATGTTGGTGGTGGGGAATACCTAGCATAATCTCGAAGTGTCAAGTGAGGTTGATTATGACCTCGCCCTTTTCATTCTCGACACACCTTGTGTCTTTGTTATAACAGTGGGCCACCACCATCATAAATTCATTATTTACTGCACTAATGGGGATTCCCCAATGAAATGTAGACCACTGCCCACCAGCTTGTCCATCCAAGGACTGCCTGTGACCCTCCTAGTTCTGGCCCAAAAATCCTCCATGTCGATGTGGCCAAGTTCAGAATCTCTGATGTCTAAGTCACATTCTGCCTGGGACTCGGGCATTCTGACCCTTTGATATTTGTATTTCATCTCTTCCTCCGTGAGTTTGGCCTTACCCTTTGACTTGGTTGGCCTTTTGCTTGATGTAGACATATGCGAATCTGAGTTCAGTTGCTGATCTGCAAGAAGAAGGAGTGAAGTCCAACGCAGAAGAGCCATGTTAGCTGTTAGATCTTCCATCAAAGCTTTATAGAATGAGGAGTTAGCAATTTAAAAGCCTGGGGTGCAGGCGCAGAAAATTGCAGGTGTAGTAGGTCAAAAGTATGGTGCACTGAAGCGAGAGTGTTGCAAGGAAGAAATCAGCGCCAAAGGGCAGGGCACAGAAATTTACACATAACATCAATGTTGTTGTAGACAAATTTGTGCCTGCGCCAATATATAAGGTTTTAAACTGGGCGCAAATAAGTTTGGTGTTGCATGGGAGCAGGATGCGCCAATGGCGCAAATATGGGACATGTTGCATGGAATTTTGGTGTGCCAAGGGGCGCAACATTAAAAGGTGTATCACTAACTTTATGTGCGCCAAGGGGCCTTTGGCATGGCATAGAAGAGATTGCATAACACTTTTGTTGGTGTAAGTAGGATTGTGCCTGCACTGTGTAAGGATTTTCTAGTTTTGTATGGCGCAGGAAGGATGCGTGCTGCAATTAGGGATAGTGCCCTCTTGGCGCGACTGTGTTTTTTGTAACAAGGATGGCATTGTGCCAAGAGAAAACTATGGGTGGAAATGATAACTTTTAGGTTTTCTTTTCCTCTATGAGTTTGTGATTTTTAGGCCTTTTATCGACATGATTTTCGAGTGAGGGGACACAAGCAAAGAGATCTGGGTTCATTTTTTGAGACAAAGCCCTCCAGGCCAGCAGATCTGGAAGGAGGGGAAGACTGGTTTGGGGGGAAGCCACTTAGGTTTCAATATTTAATCAATAACAAGCAAAAACCAAAGCAAAGCAACAAGCAAAACTCACAAGAAAAGCAAGACCACTTACCTGGATATATATAATGAGAGAAATGAAGTGGGGTCCATGAACGTGACACGAGGATGATGAGAGAGCGCGACAGTGTAGAGAAATAAAATTTTCACGTGTTTTTCAATCGTGAAAATGACAGGGCGGATGCCTATATATAGAAAAAGGTGTAATAAATGTGCCACCAACTTTTTTCAAAGGGCGCACCAAAAGTATGTCGACATGAAAATATTTGCACCCTTTGGCGCGGGTTATGCATCTGTCAAAGAAGAAACTATATCGCGCACCTTTAGCACAAATTTAGGACTGTCAACATGGGATTTTGAGTGCTTTGGCGCACCGCTTAAGGTGCAACATTTTTTTTGTTGACAGTGGGGTGCATGTGCCTGGCACATGCAAGAAAGGTGCATCATGGGAGGCGCAACAATTGTTGTGTTAACACTCCAAAGGGTGCGCCAAAGGAATAGAAGGGGCACAAATAATGTTTGTGTTGCATGAACAAAATCTGCCAGCCAAAAAGGACCAAAATGACTAAGTTCAAAAAACTAGATTTTCCGAAAGGGATTTTACGCCATTCGAATGCCGAGGGACCTTGACAAGGACCCAAAACAAAATTTTGGTATGGTTACCTGCAAAATTGCCCTTATCAATTTTGTAGGATAACAGATGGCTCTTTCTGGGGACTATCTTTAAGTGAAGCTTAAGGGTAGAGAATCCCATAGATCAACATGTGCCTATCCATTGGGTTACAGAGTCAAAAACAAGGGTGACCAAAAGGGAAAAAGGGAACACACAAAAAATAAAGCAAACACATGACAAAAACAAACACACAACCAAAGCAAACTATACAAAGAAGAGAGCAAGCTCTACTTCCTGAATATTTTGAGATGTTGCCCGCTATAGGGAAGTGGGAGCTCGGTTCCATCTAGATATGAGAGATAGAAGCTATACTCTCCATTGAGCCACTTGATCTTGAAAGGTCCCCTCCATAGAGAATCAAATTTTCCATGCATGCCTTTTGGCTCTCTTCGCTTGTCCCATAAAAGGACGAGATCTCCCACCTGGAAATCCCTCTGCTTGGCCTTTTTATCGAACAACCTCTTGACTTGATTCTGATGTTGGTGATCCTGTCGACCACTCTTACTCTCTTTTCTTCAAGCTCTGCTAGATACATGATCCTCTTTTCAAGAGAATTTTGGAAAGTTTCATCTTCGATCGCTCGTGCCAAGCGCAGAGCAGGAAGTTCTACAGAAATGGGAAGCTCGGCGTCGATTCCATATAATACTTGAAAAGGTGACATACCGAGAGACCTCTTGGGAGTAATGCGGTCCACCCACAAAGCATCATACAATGACTTGTGCCACACCGCTGATTCTCATCAACTAGCTTCCTATATGATGGTCACTAAGTTTTTATTACTGGATTCTGCCTGACCATTTCCCTGGGGGTAATAATCCGAGGCATGGGCCAAGATTATCCGTATTCATAGCAAAAACTGATAACTTCCCGAGAGGAAAGATTGGAAGCATTATCAAGCAACGATTTTGTGTGGAACGCCAAATCTCACGATGATATTTTCCTTGATGAAGTTGCAAACAACTTCAGAAGTGGCATTCTTAACAGGTATGGCCTCCACCCATTTGGTGAAGTAATTTATTGTTGTTAGGACATAACTATGTCCGGCACTTGATTGGGGATGGAGTGCTCGATAAATTCAATTCCCCACTTTGCCGAATGGTTCGTCAATAATGACCGGCCTGAGGGGAAAAGCAGCCAATTTTGGTTTGCCAACAAACTATTGGCAAAGCTCACATTTTGCTACCCAAGTGGCTGTATCCCGAAATAGTTGGCCAATAGTACCTGGCCCGGATGATCTTGTGTGCTATCACGGAAGAGGAAAATGACCACCGCATGCTGAATCATGAAAACTTTCAAGTAACTTTACCTATTGTGGCTTGTCAACACATCGCAAGAAGATGCCATCAATTCCATGTTTGTATAAACCGTCATCCCAGATGACATATCTGGCTGATCTGAGCTTTATAGTATGCTTCTCCTTTGAGGTTAGATGAGTTGGGCACTCACCGTAAGTGAGAAAGAAGGTGATATTAGAATACCACTCATCGCTAGTTGCAACAAATAGAACCATGGGTAGAGAATCAACTTTCTCCAGCTGGCCTTGTGTCCCATTAATGCAATCATCCTTTTCTTCAAGGTTTTCTGAATCTTTGTTTTCAGCCATAAGTTGGCATAGGCCCTTGCCTCTTACCAGCTTGGTTGGTTTTATATCTAGATCATACTCTGGACCTTTGATCCAATTCCCCGCAAACTCCCTAACTCCTGTTGAGTTAAGATTGACTTGACTGCCATGTCAGGGACCAACACTACTGTATGAGAGTTTAGAATATAATACCTAAAAGTTCTTAACTACTTTGACAATGGTGAAGGCATGTTTTTCCAACTGAGACATCTTCAACTCATGAGGCTTGAGGGGAGAGCTCATGAATGCGATTGGAGATTCAACATTTTCAGAATTCTTTTGCATTAAGATGGCCGATACAAGTATGCTTAGATGCATAGCTATACATGATAAAATCCTTGGAGAAATCGGGACATACCAGACTGGTGCATGAGCGATGGAGGATTTTATATCCTCGAATGACGTCTTTCCTTCTTCACTCCACCAGAAATTTGGTGACCCTTTCATCATGTTTGATATGTGGCGAGTCTTTTTAGCAAAGTCGGGAACAAAGCACCTGAGAAAGTTTACTTTTCCGAAGAAAGAGTGAACGTCGGTCTTGCTTGTGGGTAAAGTAAGGCTCTGAATAGCCCTAACCCTTTTGGCATCTATTTTTGTCCCTTCTTTGCTAACAACGTGTCCCAACAACTTTCCTTCTGTGACCCCAAAAATAGACTTTTTTGGATTCAGGGAGATCCCGTGCTCTCAGCATCTAGTCAATACTTGTTCCAAATGATCATAATGATCACTTCACTGTTTAGAGAACACATAGTTAAGTCATCTAAATAGACTACGATAACCTTTCCCATCATACCTTTGAACGTGAAGTCCATTGCTCACTGAAAGGTGGCACCAACATTGGTCAAACCAAAAGGCATCCTGCTATAGGAAAATGTGCCCCAAGGGGTAGTGAATGTTGTTTTGAATTGGTCTTCAGGTGAGACTTCAATCTGATTATAGCCCAAAAAACCATCAAGCATGGACAACATTTTTGATCCAGTTACTGCCTGCAGAACCTGATCCATTATGGGAAGTGGGTAGTTGTCCTTCAAGGACGCCTGATTCAAGTTGTGAAAATCTACGCATATGTATCTCACCATTTTTCTTGCATACTGGCACAATGTTCGTGACCCAGTACTGTGATGGATAGGAAAAATGATCCTCGCATCCAACATCTTCTGTATTTCAGCCTGGATGGTACCTGAGATCTTGGGATTATAGTGCCTCTTGTTTCTGGTGAAAGGGTTTGACATCTTCCTTCAATGGGATGTTATGTTGGACATCCTTGGCTTGAAAGACTTTAGATCGGCATAGACCATGCCAATACATCCATATATTTCTTCAGCAATTTGACAAACTTCCACTTTTCTTCAGGTGTGCAACATTTTTCGATGTTCACAAACCGTGATGACACTCCGCGAACCTAGATTGACCGGCTCGGTCTCTGGAGAGGAGTTAGGATTATCTTGCCTTTTCTTCCTGATAAAATGATCATGTCTATCGAACAAACATTCCAGAGAAACCAAACCTTTTGGAATTTTATTTCCTTTGAGCTGACATATGCCATCACTTCCTTTTGATTCATTGTCTTGATCAGTAACAGATTCACGGCATGTAGAAGTGGATCCTTCAAAATGAAGCTCACTAAAATTTTCTACCTTTTCCAGAAGGCAATAAGTTGATTGTCGTCATTGAATACCTGCCAGTGCTGAGAGTTATCTGGCACACTTGGGCGGAAAACTACCTCAATGGTATATGTGTCTATTTTCAACCCTGGGTGGGGGAGCATGAGGGATGTTGAGATGGCTAATGAATCGGCCATGTCATTCTGAGCTCTTGGAATGGATTTTATTGAAAAAGTGCATCAAACTCCTCAATGTTGTCCCATATACAGTTGCGGTAATGCCCGAGCCTTTCATTTTTTACTTGGTATATCCTTTTCACTTGATTTATGACCAGCTCTACATCACCTTGTACTTTTAGGTTCTTGATTCCCCTTTCTTTTGTGGCTTGCATGCCAAGTAGAAAAGATTCATACTCAGCAGTATTATTCATGTTGAAAAACTACAACTTGAAAGAGAGAGGAAAAATCTCTTCCTCCGGGGAAATTAACACAGCTCCAGCACCGCATCCGCTAGTTGCACAACTGCCATCAAACTGCAACGTCCATATCTTGTTAAGATCCTCTTCCTGGATGAGAATGTCCATTTTATCAGACTCAGTAGATAAGAAATAATTTCCCATCCCTGATGATTCAAAGAGAATTTGGGCTTTGGGGTCATCAGAGTTAGTAACCAAGTACTTCTTTTGTGATTCTGGCTCCAATGTTTGCATTACACCTTTGACGGGGATTCTAGCCTTAGACCAGTCCATATGAATCTCTCCACCAACTTCACTGCAAAAGCTCCTTCCTAGTAGAATTCCATATGCTACCGGAATATCGGCAACGAGGATGGTCATCTTTACTCTTTTCTCTGGGAATGCCGCAAATGCAAACTGCACGTCTTTGATTTGACCAATCAACGGAACCTGTTTGGTTTCCAAGGAGTAACATCTACCAAAAGGCTTGGTAAGGGTGAGGCCCAGAGCATGGGTGACTTTTCCAGCATGACATTATCGGAAGCCCCATAATCAATTATGCAGTTGCTTAGCTTGTGACCATTGATTAGGAGGGAGAGATAGAAAGGTTCTATTTTTCCTGATGTGGAAGTCGAGGCAACATTTATGCGAGATGCAGGAGGAGTAGAAAGAATTCCTTTTGGGGAGGTCTGAGAAGTTATGACAGCTTGGCTTTGATATATTCGGTCAATCTTACAAGCTGCTCAGTGGTTAGACTGAAGATATTCGGCTTCAGACATTTGGATCTTGGTCTTTTTAGCATGATCGATTATGTCAAATGGCCAAGGGTTGCGTTGATGAAGGAATGAGTCCCTCATTTCATGATGGTGGGGTAGGATTACCGGTCTTAATAGGAATAGGAGAGGGCTGATTCGGAGGGGAGATGGGGGGAAAATATTTCTTCAAAAAGACTTAATAAGAGGTGAGAGAAGAAGGGATTACCTCTTTTTGCAATGGTGGAGGCGTGTTGACACAACCTCTCTTTTTTGTATCCTGGCAGCAACTTCTGCTTCTTTTCCATGCGAGCGGGTGAAAACAACATATGACTACCCGCTTGCATATCCTTGGGTACCCTCTTCTTCATCGATTCCTCCTGTCAAATTCCATACCCAATAGTAGAGTCACCAACGGTTCACCGACATCTTGGTCATCTTCACCTTGAGATGAAGGTTCTTCATAATTTTGCTCCTCTTCTTCGATTTCGGCTAGAGCATTGACCGGAGGGGCCTCAAGTGCCAACCATGGAGCAGTTGCAGGTAAACATGGCCTTTGTGGGATGTTGTTGGAAGTGAAATTCTTCGTGGGATATCCCGGTATGAAGAGCTGGGGGAAGCTTGAGCTAGCTACTTCTTTAACGCGAGCAAGTCATTCGCCATCTTTTGAATGCCACATCTGACGAAGTGGAGGGAAAAGGAGTTGAAGCTTTAGGCTTGGATGGTTCTCATTTTAATTCACCAGATATTAGCAAGTTATCTTCAATCCAAATGGCAGCAGCTTGGGTGAGGACCAGAGTAGTGACTTGTTCTTGCAAGAGTAAAAACTTACTTTTGAGCTCATGGCATTCACAAAGAAACACTTCTGATTTTCTGGTGTGGGCAGCATGGCAGGCGGCACATGGTTGATTAGTGAATTGAAATGGGTGATGAAATCATGCATGGTTTCATTGACTTCTTCTTCAGGTGAGTGATCTTTGACAGTAACGTGAACGCGTCCTCTGAAGGCTTATACCTTTCTTCAAATGTAGTCCGTAATGTGGCCCAACTAGTGATAGATCCGGCCGGCAAATGCTGAAACCATTCCGCTGGGTCCTTGCAAGGTTTCTAGAAAGAGGTGAACTGACACATCTTCATGGGTCACATCCAGAATGCTACATGACATGATGAATGTAGATATATGTGAATCCATACTTTGGTTTCCGCTTCCATCAAATTTGGGGAAATTCTTTGGTTCCCATGAGGGAGCGCGTGAACAGGATGTGGCAAAGCAAGAGGGCCCATAGCATTTCCCCATGGTACTGCCATTTGAAAAGCTGGAAAAAGGACGTGAGCTGGGAGGACGGTTCCACTGAGCAACAAAGCACAAAGGGATGTGGATGCTCCTTGTGAAGAATGATTCCTTCGTGGAGGTGAGACACTTCTGATCCAATCGATCTGAACTCAATGATGAGAAGTGTGCTAGTGTAACACTGAAGTTGTGCTTTGAAGTAGATCGAAAGTAGGATCAACTTCTCCATGAGCTCTCCTGCTACGAGTAAATGGTTCACCCGCCAGTGTATCTCTTCAGATCTGTAATATTTTGAGGTATTTAAAAACTCTTTTTGGTTGTACTTGCTGATTTTCTGATTTTTTTGACAAAAATCAGCAGATGTACCTTTTCTAAATATTTAATTTTATCCTTTTTGAAAACCGATTGTGGTTTAATGACAAAGATTAGTGAGGATAAAATGATGGTCAACTTAGTAAGCTGATTTTCAGATCTTAGAGTTGACTTTTTGCAAGGGTTTTGAAATTTTTGAAAACTGTCAAAATCTCAGATCTACGGAAATATATGGGTTTTTGTAAAAACTCAGTGAACTAAAGATCTCTAACTAGCCCAGATCTATGAGTCTCTGAAGAAAATTTTCAGTTTGGATCACTTTTGCAAAAATTTTGGATTTTAAGCAAAAGTTATGATTTGCAAATAGGTAGTGATTTTTTGCAGTTTTATCAATTTTTAGTTTTTACCAAATAGATCCGTTAGTTCGTTTCGACCCCGATCCCCAAGAGAGTCACCAAAAATGTTGGTCCGAAAATCTGTCGTGAGAGCAGATCTATGGATAGATGAGCCAACAGTGTGTGGGGCATAGCCCCTCTTTGAGACAACAAAGTGAAACTGGTTTATTGCTATTCTACCAGCAGGAATCTGTGCAAGTCTCACAATATTCTACCTTGGGGGTTTGGGATCTCATCCCAAAGAGAGGTTTTCCAATCGTGAAAAGAAAGGAATGGAGAGAAAGATGAGGAAAGAATGGGTTCGAAGGGAGAAAAGAAATGAATTCCAAAGTAGAAAGGTCAGAGGGTTTATGTTTTGGGATTGGTAATAAATGGAGCCAAACCTACTTGCATAAACAAACAAAGCAATACTGATGAACAAATGACAAGAAAGTAGAGATAGATCCAATAGAATAAATGCACAGATCTGACATAAGAAAGATCAGATGCCCATAACACACATATTCAACACAAAGTCTTAATATTTGTATTAATGTTTCTTTTGTTACAAAAAGTACAAAGCCTTTTCTTCTCACTTCTATTTTTTATCTAAAAAGTGTCCACCCTTGAATACAACAAGTATTCAAGTATTTATAGAAGGAGGAGAAGAGAGAAGGCAAAAAGAAACCAACAACTAATTACAAAATTTACAAAATATCTAAAAGTCAACTATTGACTTTGGGACAACTTGGTGGATGACAACATCCCATGGTGCAACATGGATGATGTCATCATTTGTGCCAACATACTTTTAGATATTTACAAAAAGAAAGCCAAGAGGAAGAAGGCTATTCATCATCATCTCATGGCTGGAAGGGAGTATCTTGCTTCTGCTCAGGAGAGGCAATGTGGAATTGAGCCTGTACTCCATGAATTTGCTGACCATCGGCTGAAGTTGATCCTGGGCAGGACCCTTGGTATGATCGCCGATGACTTCACAAGTCTCCCATTCATCTCTGAGTTTTTTGGGAGCTTGAAATATTCATTACCTACCTCCATCAAGTACCCTACAAAATCACAAAGAGCCGTAGAAGGTTATTGATGGATTCAGTGTCAAAAGTAACTTCTGGCCCTAATCCTTGCGAGATGATCTCTTTGAAGATCCGGATGGTTTCATCTGCCTTCCTCAAGGTGAATGATGGAGTGAGCAAGCCCAGAGACATCCTTAGGACAATTTTCTCCATTTGATGCATTGCATCTAGGGCTTCCTCCTTGACCTTGTCTATCTTCTCCAGGACAAATTCCATCTGATCGACCCGGTAGTCCAAAGCAAGCAAGGATTTTTTGTGGGTACTCTGGGGTGATCGAAGATGCCAAATTTAACTAAATCATCGATTGAGTAGTTGAGCATCTTCTGGAATGTCTCATGTTGCAACCTAGCATGGTCCAACTCTTTAGAGATAGGTCCAATCACCTGGAGTTCCTTGTTCACCCGACCAATGTTCTGATATAAACTCGTGAACTTGACGATTACTTCCTCACTGTCTTTGAGGATCTGGTCTCTCCAGGTGGATACTACCATGCCTTGTTCACCAATCTTGGCGTATTCATTTATCTTATCCTGACTAAGGGCCTCAGGAGTTTCAGTGGAAGTTGTAGGAGGTGCACTGCCCATTTTCTGCAGGGCGTGGAGAAGATGTTTATTCTGCTCTTTTAGTAGCCTCTTCTCTTCCTTTGCTTCTTGAAGCTTCTTGCAAAGGGCATCCACCGCAGATAGGGCCTCTCCTTGAAGGCTCTCGGATGACGTTCCCATTGTGACCTGTGTCACTGTATAATCTGTAGGGGACAGATCTTTTTATCCTTTGTGGGATCGGGATACGCAATCTCCATTACTCTTTCTCCCGATGCACTCTGAGAGAAGTGGGTTATAGGATTTTTCTTCTTAGCCCTTTTGTTGGGATGACAGAGAAGTCCATAGGTGCAATGGGGACTTTCCTCTTATGCTGACTCAGGTGCTGGGAGATCCATGCTGGACTTAAGGGAGTGGGACCAGAGGTGGAAGAGGGAGCAAGCTGCAAGTGGATGGGGAAATGGGTCGAGACACTTGGTGGTGGCATCGAGAGAGAGGCCAAGAAAGTGCTCATGGGAGGAAGAGACACTACAGCAGGGGAGGTAGTGTGGGAGTGGAAGGGAGCTGAGAGATGAGAGAAGAAATGGTGGGGGACAGCTCCGTGAGGGAAGAGAAGATGGAGGAAGAGGAAGGGGGAACAAGTAGAAGATGGGGGAGAGGATACAACCAAAGGAATGGTCACTTGAGTCACATGAGGAGGGGAAGGAGGAGAGGGAGAAGGGATGGAAGGAAACTCAACAAGTCAGTAGAAAGTGGCAACATCCCGAGTGGATGTGTACTGCTTGGAACACTCTCCCCTTCTTTCTTTCCGGAGGTACCAGGGTTACAACCTATTCCTGTGCGGTGGGAGGAGGGCTCTCAGGAGCTTCTTCTTGAGTGGAGCTCGATTCTCCCTCTTTATCTTTACCTTTGCCCTTGGAAAATGCTTTGAGCCTGGCAGGTGCATTGCCCAAAGGGGACGTGGTGAAATCTACTCCAAGGTAGATGAGGCCATTCATTCTGCACCAATGCTCTGTGCGCTGCAATGTGCCCTTAACCCTCTCCTCAATGGTCTGAGGTGCCTTTGTCCTATCAATCTCAAAAAATGGCCAGTTGTCCCCATCCGTATCTAGATATACCTGATCAACTTCTTGATCGGTTGTTTGGAAAGCTTTTGGAACAATGGCCACGCCATATTGAATAATTTCTGCCTAGGCTGTGGGAGTGATCCTTTCTCCTGAGTTTGACCTCATGATACAGGTCGATGTAGATGTCCTCGATCTGTGGAACATGGATCGGATCGAGTTTTTCCTTTGGGAGGAAATTCCATGGATCAAAGGTTGGCCTTGCCAGAAATTGTGCTTTAGATTAAGTAGTTCCAGCTCTGCGAACATTTCCCGGGCCTTGGTGTGAGAAATGCAAGTGTACCTACCCACTGTGAGGGGGAAAGGAGTTCCACCCTTCTTCCTTTTTGCACTTCTCGTGATATGTTATGAGCTGTCCTGGATAGCTCCAACAGATCAACTTAGGGCCTGCATACCTTGGTAACTTGGTGGGCTCTCCCAAGAAGTTAGCTACTCTGAGATAGGTGAAAGTGGGGAATTGCGTAAATAATGCCCCCACTTCTCGGTTTCATGACTATGCTCTTGGTCATTCGACCGTGAGTCATATTGGGCCTCAATAGGTAGATGATGCCGTAGAAGAAGGCATCATTGATCTTGGTGAACTGTGGGATGTT
Source organism: Taxus wallichiana var. yunnanensis (assembly GCA_018340775.1). Taxonomy (NCBI): domain Eukaryota; kingdom Viridiplantae; phylum Streptophyta; class Pinopsida; order Cupressales; family Taxaceae; genus Taxus; species Taxus wallichiana. The sequence goes on along the minus strand of CM031242.1, from coordinate 601,417,122 downwards.
GTTCTCCAGCTTCAATTCTGGGTAGTATTCATATATTTTTACCTGGGGCCACACCCCGCATCGGCTCAATGCTGGATAGTCTCTCTCTGAGGCTACAGCATAGACTACGTAGGAGTTCATGTAGAACCTCCCATTGTGGTGAGTTGTTGGAGCTGCTCAGAGATGGTGTTGTTGATGATTCTTGCCCACTCAAAACGCTGATCAGGCACATTCTTATTCATTGTTTCAGATACCTGAGCATCCATTTATGGAAGTAATGGGCATCAGAAAGCCCAAATACCCTACTTAGGAATGTGATGGTATCGCTCAGTTCCTCAGAGAAGTCACTACGGTGAATAACCTGTGGCCACCTGGTTATTACCTTTTTATTTTTTAGGTACACCTCATTCATTAACTGGGTGCATTTGTCTTCATTTTCCTCCCATGCCTTGATGTAGTCTTCTTGGCTTATAGCCACAAAATGCCGGTGGTGGGGAATACCTAGCATAATCTCGAAGTGCCGGGTAGTGAGGTTGATTATGACCTCGCCCTTTTCATTCTCGACACACCTTGTGTCTTTGTTATAACAAGTGGGCCACCACCATCATAAATTCATTATTTACTGCACTAACGGGGATTCCCCCAGTGAAATGTAGACCACTGCCCACCAGCTTGTCCATCCAAGGACTGCCTGTGACCCTCCTGGTTCTAGCCCAAAAATCCTCCATGTCGATGTGGCCAAGTTCGAATCTCTGATGTCTAGGTCACATTCTGCCTGGGACTCGGGCATTCTGACCCTTTGATATTTGTATTTCATCTCTTCCTCCGTGAGTTTGGCCTTACCCTTTGACTTGGTTGGCCTTTTTGCTTGATGTAGACATATGCAAATCTGAGTTCAGTTGCTGATCTGCAAGAAGAAGGAGTGAAGTCCAACGCAGAAGAGCCATGTTAGCTATTAGATCTTCCATCAAAGCTTTACAGAATGAGGAGTTAGCAATTTAAAAGCCTCTGGGCGCAGGGCAAGAAAATTCAGGTGCAGGTGTAGGTCAAAAAGTATGGCACACTGATGTGGAGTGTTCAGTAAGGAAGAAAACATGCCAAAGGGGCAGTGGGCGCAAAATTTACACATAACATCAATGTTGTTGTAGAACAAATTTGCGCCTGTGCCATTATATAAGGTTTTAAACTGGGCGCAAATAAGTTTGGTGTTGCATGGGAGCAGGATGCGCCAATGGCGCAGATATGGGACATGTTGCATGGAATTTTGGTGCCAAGGGGGCAACATTAAAAGGTGTATCACTAACTTTATGTGCGCTAAGGGGGCCTTTGGCACGGCGCAGGAAGAGATTGCATAACAAACTTTGTTGGTGTAAGTAGGGTTGTGCCTGCGCTGTGTAAGGATTTTCTAGTAGTTTTGTATGGCGCAGGAAGGATGCATGTTGTAATTAGGGACTAGTGCGCCCTTTGGTGTGACTGTGTTTTATGTAACAAGGATGGCGATTTGCCAAAGAGAAAACCATGGGTGGAAATGATAACTTTTAGGTTTTCTTTCCTCTGTGAGTTTGTGATTTTTAGGTTTTATCGACATGATTTGACAATGAGGGGAACATAGCAAAGAGATTTGGGTTCATTTTTTGAGACAAAGCCCTCCAGGCCAGCAGATCTGGAAGGAGGGGAAGACTGGTTTTGGGGGAAGCCTCTTAGGTTTATTTATTTATTCAATAGCAAGCAAAACCACAGCAAAGCAACAAGAAAAACTCACAAGAAAAGCAAGGACCACTTACCAGAGATATATAGACTGAGAGAAATGAAGTGGGGTCCACGAACATGACACGAGGATGACAAGAGCACTGACAGTGTAGAGAAATAAAGTTTTCACGTGTTTTTCAATCGTGAAAATGACAGGGCGGATGCGCCTATATATAGCAAAAGGTGCAATAAATGTGCCACCAACTTTTTCAAAGGGCGCACCAAAAAGTATGTCGACATGAAAATATTTGTGCCCTTTGGCGGTTATGCATCTGTCAACAAGAAACTATATGCGCCTTTGGCACAAATTTAAGACTGTCAACATGGGATTTTGAGCGCTTTGGCACCGCTTAAGGGCGCAACATTTTTGTTGTTGACATGTGGCATGCATGCATTGCCAGCACAGCAAGAAAGGCACATCATGGGGAGGCGCAACAATCGTTGTGTTAACATTCCAAAGGGTGTGCCAAAGGAATACAAGGGGGCGCAAATAACTTTGTGTTGCATGAACAAAATGTGTGCCCAGCCAAAAAGGGACCAAAATGACTAAGATGAAGAATTCAGCATCTTGCTATTTGGAGAAAGAATTTCACGGTTGTGATCCCAATCCTTTGAGAAAATTCATAGCAACCTTTCCATTTGAAGTGGATGATTGTATCATTTTTATAATGTATAGGAGATCTATGATTGTTCTCTATTTTCTTTTGGGAGAAGAAATGTAAAAGATGCTACTGGGCATTACATTTGTATCTTGAAATCAAATTGGAAAAGTGTTAAGTTGTAAAGATGTTCTCTGATAGAATCCAATAAAAGGATTGCAGCTCTTTCTAATTTACATTGTTGTAATGAAAGATACCTTGCATGGGAAATGAAAGATTAAAACTCATTTAGGTGATGAAAATAATTTCTACTTCATACTGTTATAAAAATCACGTAAAAGAATGGAAGTCCGCATTGAAAAAGGAAAAAAAGAGTTGTATTACAATGTTGATGAACAACAAAAGAATTACATTCCTATTTTCAAAATTGTATTGCTTGCCTTGAATTGTAATTGCTGTTTTAAAATGATACCTCGTGAGAAAACAAAATGTATATAGGAGAGGAAAGACAACACTTTGTTCCTTGTTTTATTTAAAGATTGAAATATCGAAGTTACTTTATGGTTTTGAATGAGAAGTTGGATAAATTAATTGTAGATAAGGTTTGATAAGTTTTCCATGCTTGGAATTGTAAAATGGACTACTATAGTGGTTAAGGAAAGAATTCTATTATTTATAAATCTGGCATGTGAAAATAATTTAATAAATGTACAGTTCAGATTTATAACTAAAATTAAGAAATGAAACAATGAAATTTAGATGTATTAATGTTTAAGAAACCTTATGGGAACTCAACAATTAAAATGGCTATCAAGAACTTCATCATACTAAATTTCAAGCATGCATAACAAACTTCCTGTCAAAAGATGTAAAATATACCAAATTCAACCCAATCCACCAATTGCACCTTGATAAGACTCTTGAACTTACCCTAGATCAATCCTCCATGTTTAATTTACATGTTGAGGGAAAAGAAGATCAAATTTTATCAAATCTCACAAGTTGGGAAAATTACCAGTTTTGATTTTAAAACCTTAAAATTTTTTCCAAAAATTGACCTTTAAAACCTTATCAAATTCTAAAATTGATGATCCCCTGTACAAAGAGGACTTCGAGAGATTTCTGGAAAGTCCTTGTTTGCCCAAAATGGAGTTTCCTATCAAAATTTATGGCCATTTGAAGTTTTACTTCAAAATGGCCATCCAAAACCAAAAAAAGAATTAATATAACTTAGTAAAATTTAAATTTTAGCACTGGAAAAATTTCCATGAAAAGTTTGCTGCCCCGCCACCCTCTTATCCAATCAGATGATGCCACGTGACATTTTGGAGCGGCGGAGTTTTGAAAAACTTAAATTTTTTAAAAGTTTTTTTGTCTTGGGAAAATTTTCAAAATTTTCCCCGTAACTCCGCGTCCCGCACCAATCACGTGTTGACACGTGGCAAGGAGGGCCCACGGGTTAAGAATTGAAAACTTAACATTTTGCACTTTTTGAAAAATTTCACTTTTTCCTCTCTGTGGACCCACACCTGCGCCAATAGGTGTTGACACTTGTCCCATTGGGAGCACGGGCCCACACATTTCTTTTTAACCATTTAACTCCTTTGGCGAAAAATCCAAATTTTCTCTGTCAGCCCATGGCCAATCACAAGGCGCCACGTGGCCATTGGAGCAAGCGTGGAGGCACGAAGGAAAATTTTCCTTCAGAAAATTGAAACTTTGGTTTTGGGAAAAATTTCAAATTTTTCCCCGCGACTTCACTGGATGGCCCAATCACGTGATGACACGTGGCAACTTGGGCATCGGCGGGGCGCGGAGACATTTTTTTCCTAACCCCGCGGACCTCCAAGGGAAAATTTTCCCCTAAAACTCCGCCCACCATAACTTGAGTTCTACAAGGAGTTAGGAGGAATTCTTTATATGGTTGGAAAGGTGAGGAAATTTCCTATCCAATGAGCATAATTTAGGGAAGTTTTGATGATCCTAAATGTGAGAAAAATCTAGTTGATGTTTTGAGCCTGTTAGAGACCTGGCATGAGGGTAAATTTCTTCCTAAACCTAAGTAAGATATGTAACCCTAAAAAAAAAATTGGAACCTTGTGCACTTGTGTTAGATTAAAATGGAAATCTTGTGTTTGGTTAATTAGAATCTGTTCCGGAACCTATTAGTTTCAAACTAGTGTCTTGCAACTTAGTTGTAGACTCTTCTAATAAAAAAATGATTTCATAATTTTCCTAGTTTGTTTCTTGGTCTCAAGTGGTAGTGTAAGTGGGCATTACATGTTTTAACGAGCATCACACTTGGTATCATAGTAGTGGTTCAAAATTTTGGACCATTGGGCACACTAGAAAACTTGGGACATGAAACTTAAACCTAGCACACTTTTAAATCTAGAAAACAACTTAGCTTAGAAATTGCATATTTTAATAAACATGGAAATTGAATAAAACTTAGAAAAATGAACTAACTCTCACCTTGGTACAGTATAGGAGGTGGACATGGGATGAGGGATTTTCACGTGGACCCAAACTTACCACTACTAGATCAGGTGTAGAAGCCATCATACCCCATATTTTGCATACTCTTCGGGATGTTAATGCCACTCACGTGGAGGGCATACAACCCGATCATAGTAGGGAACCATCTATTGATGTTCGGGAATCTCCTCGACTCCGGCGAGGAGCATGGAGAGAGAAATCCCATGAAGAGTTAGCCAAAGTAGAGTCACCACAGAGGGGATAGGGTGACTGAGTTTCGAGTATAAAGAGAGGTCTCGAGATCCCTAGGCTTACGATAAGCATATAGAGAGGCCTAGAGGCCGTCAGACCACAACTGTAGATCACATCAAGGAGATCCTAAAGCTTTGACCCTCACATTATTCTGGTGACACAGGTGGATTTCAGGTAGAGGCCTGGCTAGTGAGCTTGAGTGGTTGCTTCAAGATTTTTCCTTGTTCTAGCAACACGAAATCTCGTGTTACGATCCATCTACTAAGGGATGGAGCAAGAGTATGGTGGAGGATAGAGGAGTAGAAGCTCCATGTAGATTCTAAGATAGTGACCTAGGAGCTATTTGAGGAGAGATTTAGGAGTAGATATTTGTCACGAGAGGTTCATACAATAGTGGATAGATGAGTTTCATGACCTCTAATAGGCATCTCTTTCAGTAGCAGAGTATGAGAGTAAGTTTTGGATCTACTCCAGTATGTTGAGTATATGTAGGATGAGCAGTGCGATTCACAAATTCATCTGCGGGGCTGAATCTAGACATTGGAGTTACAAGTGCAGATCTATTGTCCACTGAAATTAGCCGAGGCCATTGAGAAGGCTTATATAGAAGAGGAGACTTGGGGAAGACCTAGTAGACTAGAGACCAAGTTCGGAGCATATAAGCGCAGATACGGGATAGTAGATCGAGGGATTCGGTACCTCTTCCTTGTGGTGGCAAGGGTTCAACGATCATCCTTTAGGCCACAAAGAACAACAACAATAGTCCTGCCCACCTCATAGACCTCAAAGAGAGTTCATGCAAAAAGAGGTCGGAGTATGGGACCTCCTCTTAGGGGTCCCATCAGGACACAGGGTGGACCTAGAGCTCAGTCAGCAGGAGCTCACTAGCAGAGACCTTAGTAGACTACGGCCGGATCATCGGGGTCCACGCCATAGACTTCCAGAGAACCTACTAGAGGTGCTACTCATTGGGGAGGATCGAAGGATGTTTTGGTTGTGGTGTTACTAGACATTTTTGGAGAGATTTCCCACAAAACCCTAACAACAAGGGTAAGACACAGATTCCTGAGTCGATGTTGGTGACATGAGACGTAGCCATAGGATTTATGTAGTGGTATTTGAGAACTACGGGGCTGAGCATCAGAGTACAATCATTGAGATTACATGTAGCATTGGTGGTATTCCTACCTCTGTATTGTTTGATTCTATTTCTTGATTCTTTCATTACACTATCTTTAGTAGAGCGATGCGGGCTATTGGGAGTTAGGGGGGTCATAGTTGGGATGTTGAGATGGCTTTTGGAGCCAAGATCTCTGTAGAATCCTTAGTTAAGGAGTGTGTAGTGGATTTAGGACATTTCACCACTACCTTAGATCTCTCGTATCCTTCCGTTGGGCTCGTATGGAGTCATTTTGGGTATGGATTGGTTATCTACACATAGGGCCGGGATGGATTGTTACCACAAGACTATATCCTATGCGAGATGACCTAGGAGTTGAGTCGGTGATATCGGGGGTCGGAGACTGTTTCTATTCACACCATCTTTTCTATGCAGCTTAAGTAGTGTGTGCAATGGGATTTTCAGATGTATGTTGTTATAGTTAGTGACAGATCAGAGGATGGGTCTAGTGGACCATCGCTAGATGATCATCCCATTTTGAGAGAGTTTGCAAATGTTTTTCCAAGGGAGCTACTAGGGTTACCACCCCCATGTGAGATTGATTTTCATATAGATCTAATTCTTGGAGTAGAACTTATCTCACGAGCACCTTATTATATGACCACCCCGCAGCTCGTGAGCTCAAGTTTTAGCTTTAGGGCCTTTTGGATAAAGGCCTTCTGCGTCTTAGTGTATCCCCTTGCGGTGCACTGGTGATATTTGTAAAGAATAAGGATGGATCCTTGTGATTGTGTATTGATTACCGCTTGGATGGACAAGGTAATGATCAAGAATCATTATCCCCTTCCACGTATTTATGATTTGTTTGATCTAATGAAGGGAGCCATGATTTTCTCTAAGATTGATCTAAGTCAAGTTACCATCACTAAGGATTTCGAGAGGTGAACATTCATAAGACCGCTTTTACAAGATATGGGCACTATGAGTTCACAGTGGTGCCTTTTGGTTTGACTAATGCCCCACGGTATTTATGAGTTTGATGAATAGGGTATTTAGGACCTTCTTCGATCACTTTATGCTCATCTTCCTTGATGACATTTTGATTTACTCACGTACACGTGAAGAGTAAGAGGGTACCTTCACTAGGTTTTTCAAGTATCGTCGTGAGTAGTGACTTTATGGGAACTTGGAGAAGTGTTCATTCTTTCGAGAGGTGTAGTATTTGGGTCATATTATTTCGGGAAGGTATTACCATCGATCCTTCCAAGATTAGAGCCATTATGGATTGGCCAAAGCACCCTACTGAGTGGACTCGAGGTGCGTAGCTTCATGGGATTAGCGAGTTACTATAGGAGATTTGTTCAGACTTCTTTCAGATTACACACCCTATCACTTCCCTTCGAGAGGAAGGGAATAAGTTTGTTTGGTTAGATAGATGTGAGCAAGCCTTCAGGAAACTAAAGGAGTGTCTCACTACAAAGCACCTATTCTTGCAAGTGCCGGATCCGTAAGGTGATTTTTTCGTTTGCACGGATGTTTTCTTAAAAGGGATTGGAGGTGTACTGATGCAGAGGGAAGAGTAGTGGCTTTTGAGTCTTGGTTTGATGGAGACATTTTCGCTAGTCGGAGGTTCACACTTAAGACAGATCACTTGAGTCTCTGTCACCTCTTCATGCAACCCAATCTCAACGCTCGTTAGTGGTGTTGGATGGAGTTAATTTGTGAGTATGATATTGAAATAAAGCATGTGAAGGGAAGGAGAATGTGGTAGAAGATTCTCTCGGTAGATGGAGGCATGTGGCTATGGCCACCTCAGTGAGCACATATTTGCAGAGTAAGATACTTCAGCAACTTCCTCTTGATAGCTTTTACATTGTAGTTTGAGCAGAGATCAAGTCTCAGAGACCCCTCGAGGGGAAGTTTGATGGTTTTTATTTAGAGGTAGATGGTCTTCTCAGGCACAGAGGCCATATTTATGTTCCTAGAGATGGAGGCTTGAGGTAGGACATCTTGGCAGAGGCACATCGTGCACCCTATTCAGCCCATCATGGGGTGAAGAAGATGCACACCACCTTGAGATAGTTATATCATTAGAGAGGACTTTGGAGAGACATGGCCCAGTTTGTGTCATGATGTTTAGAGTTCCAGAGAGTTAAGGCTAAGCATCAACATCCAACTAGCCTTCTTTTTCCTCATGCTATACCAGAATGGAAGTGGGACACCATTTCCATGGATTTCATTGTTGGGCTATCGATGTTGAGATATCACCATGATGCCATTATGGTCACGGTTGATAAATTGACAAAAGTGGCTCACTTTTCTTTGGTGAAGACCACTTATACAGCTAAAGCAGTAGCACGGGTATATTTGGATGAGATTGTCAGGTTGCACGAGATTCTACGGAAGATCATTTGTGACCACAATCCTTTGTACACTTCCCATTTCCTCGGATTACCATGTAGTATGCCTTTGATATGAGAATCAAATTCAAGGCAACATATCACCCCAAGACAAATGAACAGACTAAGTGGGTGTAACGTCCCCATTTTAGTACATTAGAACAAGTAATTCTTTTTTGATAAATGCTTCCTAGTTCTAAATACATAATTTAGAACTCACAAATCAAAAAAACCATTCTTATAATGAGATAACCATATCTTTGCTTTGTGATGACTCATAGTACCTCCGATCTATTCATTCCATGACTCGGTAATCTACCAATCTATTCATGAGTATCAAAGAGTTGGCGTTTTTATATTAACACATCACTCTTGTGGTTCTCTTCCCTAATCTAGGAATCGAGAATGCTTTGTACAAGGAACCTCTCGAATAATTGTTACCATTATTCATCAAAGCATCTCATCCCTCGAGACTAGGTGACATAGGACAATGAAATCAATAGCTTGCGATAATTTGGCAAAAGATTTGAAACATACACGCTTATGTCTCGTATTCCTTGACAAACATACTCAAACTGGAATAATTCCTTCACCCCATTCCTATGTTATGTAGAATGTCTTATACTGACTTCTGTCAGTCTCTCTTGCCCCAAGTTATTCACTCAGGAACGGATTAATAATATGACAATGTTATAAGGATGCTCACAAGGACTAGGGATACGCTGACATACTGGGTCAACCCTAGTTAACCCAGTGTGTCAAGATACCCCGAGTCTCCAGGGGCAGCCTTATAACATGACCACATTCCTAACCAGTCCCAGAGTAAAACTTGTTTGAGTTTAAGGTGTAAATCTTAACGATCAATGCAAAGGGTGTCACCATAAGTCACTTGCATTGTTGTATCTTCAAGAAGATCCTAATCTTCTCGAAGGTACAACCCTGCAGTTGACTTGTGCCATCAACCTTCAAATCCGCCTCGAAAATATCTACTTATTTTTAAGGTGTTACATACGTTGAGTTAAAGTTATACTTTAAGACGCTCCTTTTAGGGTAGTCTTTTCCCAACCCCTGGGTTCCTCACCTTAGAATTGCCTTTCTTATTAAAACCCATTTCACAAAGAGAAGTTATTAAGATTTGAGGTCTCATCAAGGAGTTCTTTGTTACACAATGATCTAAATCAACGAAATTGGGCAATAGCCTTAAATCTTCACATAAGGTTGCTAACCATACCCTTTTAGGTTTATATCAGTTCTCATAACTGAAATATATCTTACTTATTAGTATTAAGATATAGTGATTTAAAATTAAATTAAACGTTGTCTTGACTTAGATCAAGACTAGGAAGTAATAATTTATTCAACCCGTTTAGCTTCCTGTTGAGGTTTATTTTAACCTTAGCTTCTCGAAAGACAGTGATCTAAATTCCAATTTAGCTTTAGATAGAACATAACAGAACTACTAAACATTCACAAGTATTCAGTCACATAATCTTTGCAAAGCTTACTTAGAGAATCCCAAATGTCTCCAAGGTATACAATAATAACAATGCTCTTAAAATCATTTGAACCGAAGAAGTTCAATCCATCAAGATACGAATGCAAACACATAAGTAACAAATACCTCATTTCATTCATTTCTAAGCTAATCAAATACATTTTATGCATTCAACATATTTGATACAATACTCAACAGCAAAAGAACATCTTTCTTCAAGTAGTACATTTAGAGAATCAAATTGGAATTCATCATAAAACCAAATTAAACAATCTGAACATCATATCAGATCTGTGTGTCTTTACCACTTACGGCAACCATCTGCAAAAATTGTCAACACGGGTCAATTTGGTGAACTGAGCATGATAAGCACTAATTCTTAAAACAATTGCAATCCACCAATTGTTCTCATTAAACAACCTGTTTATATGAAATCATTTCTTCACATTCCAAACATAAATCAAGCTATTCATCCTATATGTTAGAGACTAAGAACATATGAATACAACCATTCTAAAGAGGCAAGTAAAACTCCTACAAGATTGTTTCTAACAATTTCTCAAAGGCGATTAAAACATTCAACAAGCTCACTGTCTTAATTCTTTTATCATCATAACACATTTCAATGGTATTGACAAGTATACCCATTTATACAACAACACACATTTTATACCAGTCTCTCCATACAATACCACAGTTTATTCTTTTTATGCCCTTCTTTGTAGAGATCGCAAAAGGATGCAAGAAGAAAGCACACAAGGTTTCCTGACTAGGAGAGAGAGAATTTTCCTATTCAACTTATTATACATCAACATATAAATTACAGTCTAGAAGAAAGAAATAGAGTCAATCAGATTCCTAAATCATAATGTTTCGGGTGTACCGACTCCTTTAGATTAATGCAAATACATTTATGCATGCGACTAAACAGTCGAGATTACAAGAAGAACTACAGTTCCATCTAAATCCAATTATAAAAATCACCTGTAGCTACTAAGCAATACAAGAGCTCTCGCGACAAGCAACAGTAAGTAATCCAACCATAACAGACTCAACAATTCTTTTTTTATAACATTCAACAACATGAATATACCCATCGCCATTGTTTAACAGAGCACAGCTAGGAGCTTTTTATCACAGTCAGCCACGAGACTAGATAACACTTAAAACAAATGACGTTCCATATGCAAATACAACGATATTCATACTAAGTCTAATCACAAACATGCACAACTTCATTCAACTGAATCTAATCTCTATGAATGTATAGCAAGGACTTATATTAGAAGCTGATTTCAAGAAGAATAATCACAACAAGGACTTCACAGAAGCCGAATTCCATATCAATAATTTCCTCAAGTTTCATCCAAAGTCGAGCTACTACGAAATTCAACAGGGTCTCAAACAGAGTCAAGTTGGTAAAGAAAACCCATCCTTTAATTCCACAGAAGTGAACTGAATATCACACAACAATGAAAGAAAGAGTCTGTACGATATGCATGCACAAGCGAGAACTTAATTCGAGAATCGAGCCAACTCACAACATATCAAGGACTCCAAGCGAGTGTCAAATACAACTAGTAATTATAACCAAGGCTTTGATTGAAGTTGAATTCATACAACAACAATTCAAGAATCCCAATAGTACTCACAAAAAAACTTCTACAGAAGTTAAAAACATAAAATACGTTTCAAGGACTCAAAAGGAGTTGAAACCATATAGTATTCTTAACTAAACTTCTACAGAAGTTGTAACATACTAACCATTTCAAAAATTCCAACAATATCATACTAAAAGTATCCACTACAAAACTTCAACAGAAGTCGAAATACTAGTTACATTTCAAGGACTCCAACTGAGTCATTACCAACAGTATTCACAACTAAGCAACAATATTCATAACTGAGCAACAGTATTCGCAACTAAGCAACAATATTCATAACTAAGCTTAGATAGAAGTTGAAATACAAGATACATTTCAAAGACTCTCACTGAGTCGATACCATCAGTATTCTCAACTAAACAACAAGCATTCAAAGCTAAGCTTAAGCAGAAGACGAAAACATACGAAACATTAAAAGGACTCCCACTGAGTCATTTTCACATATAATCCCAGAAAACTTTCAACGGAAACTAACCCAAAATTGCTAACACAGTAAGGATTTCTACAATAGTCACATTCAAGTAGTATAATCACAGCAAGCATTCCAACCAGAAGGAACTTAAAGTATTCTAGCAAGATTCAACAGGATTCAACAACAATAAAAGCACAGCCGGTCTCAAACGAAATGAAACCAAAAGGAAGAATAAATACAGTAACCATTCCAACAAGGTCTTCTAAAAATCCGAGATTCCTAATTCCACAGGAAAAGAAGAACCAATACATTGTTTCAAACCAACTGAACTGAAATCACCTGAACAGAGTTGTTTTAATGAAAGCATTTGGAGTAAAGCAAGATTTTTAAAAGTCAGGGCCTATCATGCCTGGTAATGTCACTTTAAAAATCCGAAGAAGACCTCTGAATGTGCTCGCACCTTCTCCTCTTCTTCCACGATAGATTCAGCAACAATAATTTGTTACCCTCATGTCTTATAAACTTTCCCAATAGAGAAAAGAGCTAGTTATTCTCATAGTTGCCATGCAACACCAAGTAGACTGGTTCGAAGAACCAGTGATCAAACAGAGAGAAAATCGGAGCGTATGGAAAACCAAACAACCAACTAGTTTTCCATTTTGCATGCCTTCCTGAGTAATCCGTGCTCGGGAACCGAGTTCATCAATGACATTAACTCCAAGATTCCCACCCAATCTCCATTGCCACCGACCGCCATAGTTGGCGATTGACAAATGCAAACCAAAGACCATTTCCAGATTTGGCGACTCTGCCACATCGGTCCCAATAGATATTTACAACCTCCGCCAAATCCCAAGTCCTTCATCCTTATCCATCTCATAAATGCCATAGAAACTACCGCCCATGGCTCACACCCCTTCATAGGTCCCCCTTCATCCATGATCATTAGTTAGGTTAGAAACATAGGTTAGATCATAAGGTAATACTTTAGTCTAACTTCCATAGTGCTAGGTGGCTAACCTTAGGAACATTTAGCTTATAGTTTAGGGCTAGGTTATTAACCTTAATAAATATAGTCTAGGTCTCCCAAGTAGGACCGATCCGTATTAGAACCAACAGATATAACATTCCTGAAATGGATTCTATCCGTATTGGAACCAAACAGGGTAAAACATCCCTATACAGGATCCTATCAGGTATTGCTAAATAAACTTCTTTGAATACCGGGAACATCTTACCTGGCTTAAGGTCTAGGCCTTCCCGATATTACGGTATTTGGAACCGATTTTCATTTAACAAGATCAGCCTGAGTTAACTCCTGAATTGCTCATTCAACACATTCGGACCTTACAACTTTCGTAAGGTCTATAATTTTTTTCATCTAGGATAAACTTAAAACATCTCTTGGATCAATGCCACCGATCCAAGGCCGAGTTATAAAGATGGGTAAATCCGCAATTCATCCTGAAATCAGATTGAACTCAGGTGCACTAAAAATGAAAGAAATAAAAGAGTCCAAGCATATCCTGACTCAGTCAAAGATCTTCAAGAGCAAAGAAGATACAATCCATATCAAGCATGACTTCACAATCAAAGGAACACATCCTTATACAGAAGAAATCATATATCAACACTTGAATGCTCAGGAGGAAGTAACAATAGTTCAGAGTGTTACATGCTTCCCTCCTAAAAGATTCATCGTCCCGATGATTACATATTTGATTTACCTTCAGGTCAACCAATTTATTAGTTCACAATATAATAAGACTATTTCCAACTTGAATAGTTCCAGAAATCAATGTCACGATACATTTTATTCAGACTGAATAATGTTTGCCTCAATCTGGCTTTCATATAGACATGAAAAAGATAAGTTCATAAAAATGTTTTGTCAACAGATTTCATTCTGTTGAAAAAGAAAAGGAAAAGAAATTTTCATCTCTTCCAGATTTTCCCAAGTTGCACTTTCTTCATTAAACTGGTCCCACTAGACCTTACATTGTTGTATTTCACGATTTCTCAAATGCAATTGGCGAGTTTCCAGCACTCGTGTGGGTTTAACCATGATTATTCTTGGGTCTTGGACCTGCAAGGAATTCCAATTTAAGACATGTGACAAATCTGAAATGTATTTCTTAAGCAAAGAAATATGGAAAACATCATGCATGCGAGACAAAGTAGGTGGTAATGTTAATCGATAAGCTACAGGATTGATTATTTCAACAATTTTGAAAGGTCCCACGTAACGAGGTGACAACTTGGCAGCCTTGCCAAAAGTTATAGAACTCTTTCTGGGTTTAACACGAAGAAAAACCTTCTCACCAAGCTCAAACCTTCGATCAACCTGCTTAAGGTCAAGCATAGCTCTTATGCCTATCTGTTGCTTCCTTTAATCATTCACGAATCAACTTTACTTGCTGTTCCATTTCAGTGAGGATATCTAGTCCAATTACCACTCTATCCTCAACACTATCCCAACTAACAGGGGTTCTACACTTCCTTCCATAAAGTGCTTCAAAAGGTGCCATTTTAAGAGATGAGTGATAAGTGTTGTTGTATGTGAATTCAACTAGTGGAAGATACTCTTCCCATTTATCTTTGTTGATCCATGCAATACATTCGCAACATATCTTCCAACACTTGATTTACTCTCTCTGTTTGTCCATCCGTTTGGATGATATGCGAATCGAAGTTTAGTTTCATTCCAAGAGCTGTATTAAGCGTGCTGCTAAAATCTTGGCGTCATTCTCGGATCCTGTCGCCGATATAATCAATTGCAGTACACCATGTAACCTGAAAATTTAGGTGCACGAATCTTTTGGCCAACACTTGGTGAATCATCCTTTAGATTTCCAATGATGAAATGAGCTACCTTAGTTAGTTTATCTACAACTACCGGGATAACATCATGTTTATTCTGGACATTGGTAACCCTTGTACAAAGTCCATGCTTATTACTTGCCATTTTTATTGCGGTATGCTATGGGGATATAATAGTCCAGCAGGGTGCATGTGTTCTGCCTTAACCCGCTGACATTCCAGACAATGAGTCACAAAATCAATAACATCCTTTTTCATACCTTTCCAAAAGTATTGTTGTTTTAGATCAGCAAGCATTTTTGTGATACCCGGGTGTCCAGAGAAGGGCGAATTATGAAATTCAACTAACAACTTCCTTCTCAAATCGTTCAGCATAGGTACGTATACCCTGTTTTCATAACGTAAGATTCCTTCATTATCAAAATGAAAACCCTTATACCTTTCATCATTAGGTTCTGCAGCAAGCGCTACTTTTACTTGTTGAAAGTATATATCAGATTCTGAGGCACTTTTTACCTCATCCTTAAACTGAGTTCTTAATGTTATAAGAGCAGAAATGTGCTTCCTACGACTTAGATTAGGCTATTCTCTTTCCCTTTGAGTGAAAATATATTTCAGTCCTAAGTGATCAGTTTTCAACTCAAAATGTTTCCCAAGTAAATTATAGTGTCTCTAGGACTTGAAGCGCATGAACAATGGCAGCAAGCTCCAAATCATGAGGAGCATAATTCAGCTCATGTAACTTAAGTTTTCTACTTTCATATGCTATGACTTGATCATTTTGTAACAAAACACCTCCAAGGCCTTCCCCAGAAGCATCCATTACAACAATAAAGCTCCCATTAGGGTCTGGTACAACTAAAATAGGTGCGGAAGTCAACTAACTTTTCAGACTTTTAAAATTAGATTTGCACTTATCATTCCAAATAAATTTCTTATCCTTCTTCTGCAATGAAGTTATCGGTGCAACCACTTTAGAAAAATCCTTAACAAATTTTCTATAATAACCAGCAAGACCCATGAAGCTTCTTACTTTGTGCACATTCTTTGGTGCAGGCCACTCAGTTATTACCACTATTTTTGAAGGATCTACAACAATTCCTTCTTTACTAATGACATGACCCAAATAGTGAACTTCTGAATCAAAGAAAGAACATTTGGATAACTTACCATACAACTTTATTTTTCTCAAAATTCCCAAAACTATCTTCAAATGCTCATTGTGCTCTTCAACACTTTTAGAATAAATGAGAATATCGTCCAAGAATACAAGTACAAACTTGTCCAAATATTCTTGAAAGATATTATTCATTAAGTTCATAAAAGTTGTGGGTGCATTAGTTAATCCAAAGGGTAGAACCGTGAATTCATAATGTCCGTACCTTGTTCGGAAAGCTGTTTTATGAATATCTTCCTCTCTAATCCTTAACTGATGATAACCAGATCGAAGATCTATCTTAGAATAAACCGCTGCCCCACGCATCTGATCAAATAGATCGTCGATCCTTGGAAGTGGGTATCTATTCTTGATTGTTGCTTTGTTCAACATCCTATAATCAATACACAGCCTAAGTGTTCCATCCTTCTTTTTCACAAATATTATCAAGGCGCTCCCAAGGTGAAACACTTGGTCTAATCAAACCTTTAGACAAAAGTTCTTGCAATTGTGCCTTAAGCTCGACTAACTCTGTAGTAGTCATCCGATAAGGTGCTTTGGAAATAGGTTCTGTTCCTGGTTTGATTTCGATGGTGAAGTCAAATTCCCTCTTGGGTGGTAAACCTGGTAATTCCTCCGGAAAAACGTCTTTGAAACTTTGCAATAGAGGAAATCGTTTCATGGAATCACCATCTTCTTCTGAAAATTCAGATATCTTTACTACATAAAGGGTACATCCTTTGTTTTTAGCCTTTTTAAGCTGCATAGCTGATAGTTTTCTAACTGAAATTTCTATTTCACACCTTGAATCTCTGCTGCTTTCAGCCGATCATCTAAACATTTTATATTATTTTCATAGCAATCTACTTTTGCTTTATGGTCAGCTAACCAATTGACACCGATGACAATGTCATATGATCCCAAAGGTGTAACATAGAGGTCAACTTCAGTGGAAAAGTTAGGTAAGTCAAGGACTGCCCCAAAAAGACACATACTCACTGTATGAACAGAATTATTACCATACTGCACGGTACCCAAGATTTATCCATTTTTCTAGCTTTTCTCTTAAGCTTAAAAGCAATTTTACTAGAAATAAAACATTTAGTAGCTCTGTATCAAAAAGAATAGTGGATGGTATGCCAAATAACTTACCCATTACTTCTATAGGTGTCACTTGCTTTTCACTTGTTTGTGCTCGCTGCTCGCAGATGTATGTATCTTATCTGCTTGATTACGATCATCCTTCTTCAAAGGGCACTGATTTGCATAGTGGTCTTTGCCACAATTGTAGCAGCCTCCTATAGGTCCCTTTTTAGGCTCAAAATTACCTCCAGCCTTGTAATTATCACGTTGTCCTCCATAGGGCTTCTGCCCATTGTTATAATTTTTGGCAAAATTATCCCTTACATTTCCAGCAGGCTTATTTGCTACTGTTTTCTTACTATTATCCCCTGGAAACTTACTTCTATTTCCAAACTTTTTCCATGGTCCCTTTTTGGGTGCAAGTGAAGTTGAAGAAGGGTTTGCAATCTTCTTCCACACTTCCTCTTTATGAGCAGAAATAGCCTTTAATTTTTGTTCCTGTCTTATGGCCTTTTCAACAACTCCTTCCATAGTGGTTGGACTGTGAACATCGACCTCTCCTCCTATCATGGGATTCATCCCATGATGAATTTCCGTATTCTGAACTTCTCGTCAGTTTGATACTGCGGTACATACTTGAGGAGTTTTGTAAACCACTCCCAGTATTCAGTTACTGTTAGCTTCCCTTGAGCTAAGTTCTGGAATTCTGTCATTTTCTGATCATAGAAAAGTTGTGGCAGCCAACGTTGCCTAAAATAGCCCTTAAATTGATCCCAAGTAATATTGGTCTCATCAATATTTAGCTCAGCTTTACGGCTATCCCACCACGAAGATGCTTCGTGGGAAAGCTGATAGGCTCCCCAAATAGCTTTGGTTTCCTCTGAGAAGTTTCTTATTGCAAAGTACTTCTCCATTTCGCTGAGCCAGTTCTCAGCTCCATCTCCTAATGTGGTGCCATCATATTTAGGTGGGCTTATCCTTTTTATATCATTAGTGAGTTCTGCTGCCAACCTGGCCTTTTTGTTTTCTGGTTGGACAGGTGCATTTCTAGCGTTATTATCAACACCCATATCGGGGTTGTCCTCAGGAGGTTGTTGATTGTTGTTACCAGCTTCATCTTCCTCCTCATTTCCCATTACTTGTTGTTCAAGTATAGCCAAACGATCTCTTGTGTCCAATAGGGCAGCAAGGATCTCATCAAGCTTTTGGGTTGTTGCCGCCCCTCCTTCAGGTGGAGCATTATTCGCAACGTTCCCCCTTGTTCTAACCATTTTATGTTACAAGAAAATTCAGGTTTTTATCAGATTATGGACACAATAGGTCCAAGAGCTGCAACCTTCAGCTCTGATACCAAGATGTAACGTCCCCATTTTAGTACATTAGAACAAGTAATTTTTTTTTATAAATGCTTCCTAGTTCTAAATACATAATTTAGAACTCACAAATCAAAACAACCATTCTTATAACAGATAACCATATGCTGTTGTGATGACTTGGAGTACCTCCGATCTATTCATTCCATGACTCAAGATTAATCTACCGATCTATTCATGAGTATCAAAGAGTTGGCGTTTTTATTTTAACACATCACTCTTGCGGTTCTCTTCCCTAATCCGGGAATCAGAATGCTCTGTCCAAGGAACCTATCTGAATAATTGTTACCATTATTCATCGGCATCTTTCCCTCGGACTAGGTGACATAGGACAACGCAATCGGTAACTTGCGATACTTTGGCCAAAGATTTGAAACATCTGCTTATGTCTCGTATTCCTTGACGACATACTCGTCAATAACGGAATACGTCCTTCACCCCATTCCTATGTTATGTAGAATGTCTTATACCGACTTACATCGGTCTCTCCCCAATTTATTCACTCAGAACGGATTAATAATATGACAACGTTATAGGATGCTCTCGAGGACTAGGGATACGGCTGACATACTAGGTCAACCCTAGTTAACCCAAAGTGTGTCAAGATACCCCGAGTCTCCGGGGCAGCCTTATAACATGACCACATTCTAACCAATCCCAAAGTAAAACTTGTTCGATTTTAAGGTGTAAATCTTAACGATCAATGCAAAGGTGTCCCCATAAGTCACTTACATTGTTGTACCTTCGAGAAGATCCTAATCTTCTCGAAGGTAAACCTCGATTGACTTGTGCCATCAACCTTCAAATCCGCCTCAAAAAGATCTACTTATTTTTAAGGTGTTACATACGTTGAGTTAAATTTATACTTTAAGAGGCTCCTTTTAGGGTAGTCTTTTCCCAACCCCCGGGTTCCTCACCCGAATTACCTTTCTTATTAAGACCCATTTCACAAGAGAAGTTAATAAGATTTGAGGTCTCATCAAGGAGTTCTTTGTTACACAATGATCTAAATCAACGAAATTGGGCAATAGCCTTAAATCTTCACATAAGGTTGCTAACCATACCCTTTTAGGTTTATATCAATTCTCATAACTGAAATATATCTTACTTATTAGTATTAAGATATAGTGATTTAAAATCAAATTAAACGTTGTCTTGACTTAGATCAAGACTAGGAAGTAATAATTTATTCAACCCGTTTAGCTTCCTGTTGAGGTTTATTTTAACCTTAGCTTCTCGAAAGACAGTGATCTAAATTCCAATTTAGCTTTAGATAGAACATAACAGAACTACTAAACATTCACAAGTATTCAGTCACATAATCTTTGCAAAGCTTACTTGAGAATCCCAAATGTCTCCAAGGTATACAATAATAACAATGCTCTTAAAATCATTTGAACCGAAGAAGTTCAATCCATCAAGATACGAATGCAAACACATACGTAACAAATACCTCATTTCATTCATTTCTAAGCTAATCAAATACATTTTATGCATTCAGCATATTTGATACAATACTCACAAAGAAAAGAACATCTTTCTTCAAGTAGTACATTTAGAGAATCAAATTGGAATTCATCATAAAACCAAATTAAACAATCTGAACATCATATCAGATCTGCGTGTGTCTTTACCACTTACGGCAACCATCTGCAAAAATTGTCAACACGGGTCAATTCGGTGAACTGAGCATGATAAGCACTAATTCTTAAAACAATTGCAATCCACCAATTGTTCTCATTAAACAACCTGTTTATATGAAATCATTTCTTCACATTCCAAACTTAAATCAGGCTATTCATCCTATATGTTAGAGACTAAGAACATATGAATACAACCATTCTAAAGACAAGTAAAACTCCTACAAGATTGTTTCTAACAATTTCTCAAAGGCAGTTAAAACATTCAACAAGCTCACTGTCTTAATTCTTTTATCATCATAACACATTTCAATGGTATTGACACGTATACCCATTTATACAAAGAACACACATTTTATACCAAGTATCTCCATACAATACCACAGTTTATTCTTGTTATGCCCTTCTTGTAGAGATCGCAAAAGTATGAAAGAAGAAAGCACACAAGGTTTCTGACTAGGAGAGAGAGAATTTTCCTATTCAACTTATTATACATCAACATATAAATTACGAGTCGAGAAGAAAGAAATAGAGTCAATCGATTCCTAAATCATAATGTTACGGACTATACCGACTCCTTTAGATTAATGCAAATACATTTACGCATGTGACTAAGCGATCGAGATTACAAGAAGAACTACGAGTTCCATCTAAATCTAATTATAAAAATCACTTGTAGCTCTTAAAGCAATACAACAGCTCTCACGACAAACAATGTGATAAGTAATCCAACCATAACAGACTCAACAATTCTTTTTTATAACATTCAACAACATGAATATACCCATCGCCATTGTTTAACAGAGCACAGCTAGGAGCTTTTTATCACAGTCAGCCACGAGACTAGATAACACTTAAAACAAATGACGTTCCATATGCAAATATAGTGATATTCATACTAAGTCTAATCACAAACATGCACAGCTTCATTCAACTGAATCTAATCTCTATGAATGTACAATAAGGAATTATATTAGAAGCCGATTTCAAGAAGAATAATCACAACAAGGACTTCACAGAAGCCGAATTCCATATCAATAATTTCCTCAAGTTTCATCTGAAGTCGAGCTACTACGAAATTCAACAGGGTCTCAAACAGAGTCAAGTTGGTAAAGAAAACCCATCCTTTAATTCCACAGAAGTGAACTGAATATCACACAACAATGAAAGAAAGAGTCTGTACGATATGCATGCACAACGAGAACTTAATTCAAGAATCGAGCCAACTCGCAACATATCAAGGACTCCAACAGTGTCAAATACAACTAGTACTCATAACCAAGGCTTGATTGAAGTTGAATTCATACGACAACAATTCAAGAATCCCAATAGTACTCACAGAAAAACTTCTACAGAAGTTAAAAACATAAAATACGTTTCAAGGACTCAAAAGGAGTCGAAACCATATAGTATTCTTAACTAAACTTCTACAGAAGTCGTAACATACTAACCATTTCAAAAATTCCAACAATATCATACTAAAAGTATCCACTACAAAACTTCAACAGAATTGAAACATCTTTGTCCATTTCAAGAATTGCAATGAGTCAATACCAACCGTATTCACAGCTAAACTTCTACAGAAGACAAAATACTAGTTACATTTCAAGGACTCCAACTGAGTCATTACCAACAAAGTATTCACAACTAAGCAACAGTATTCATAACTGAGCAACAAGTATTCGCAACTAAGCAACAATATTCATAACTAAGCTTAGACAGAAGTTGAAATACAAGATACATTTCAAAGACTCTCATTGAGTTGTTACCCTCATGTCTTATAAACTTTCCTCGACGAGAGAAAAGAGCTAGTTATTCTCATAGTTTCCATCGCAACACCAAGTAGACTAGTTCGAAGAACCACTTTGATCAACAGAGAGAAAACCGGAGCGTATGGAAAACCAAACAACCAACTAGTTTTCCATTTTGCATGCCTTCCGAGCAATCCGTGCTCGGGGGAACCGAGTTCATCAATGACATTAACTCTAAGATTCCGCCCAATCTCCATTGCCACCGACCGTCATAGTTGGCGATTGAAAATGCAAACCAAAGACCATTTCCAAATTTGGCGACTCTTCCATGTCGGTCCCAATAGATATTTACAACCTCCGCCAAATCCCAAGTCCTTCAAAGTGGGTGAATCATATTTTAGAGGACATGCTCAGGATGTATGTGATGGATCATTAGTCTAAATGGGAGGATTACCTATACTTGGTGGAGTTTACCTACAATAATAGTTTTGAGTTCCATAGGCATGGCTCCTTTTCGTGATTTTTATGGTAGAGAGTGCTGGGGACACCTCTTAGGTGGGATAGGGTAGAGGATAGGGTTTCTCTTGGACCAACTTTGTTGCGGGACAGACATGGATCGAAGAGGGTGGTGTTGATCGAGGGTAGAGATTGTAGGAGGCACATGACGGTGAGTGAAGAAGTATGCGAGATCAGCATAAGATCGACCGTAGTTTTGATGTGGGCATGAAGGTGTTCCTTCATGTTAGGCCACACAAGAGCCCTATCTGTTATGGAAAAGGTTCTAAGTTAGCTCATATATTCATTGGTCCTTTTGAGATCTTGGAGTGTATTGGCCCTTTGGCCTACCGTCTAGCATTTCCATCTAGCTTGTCTCACATACATAATATTTTTCATGTTTCGAGCTTCTCGGGAGATATGTTGCATATCCTTTTCATGTGTTAGATTAGACATCATTGCAATTTAAGATTAGGGGCAGGTGATGGTGGAGCCCATTCACATCGTAGATTGTAGGACCACGGGCCTTCGAGGCGAGAGAGGTTGATCGAGTTCGGGTGCAAAGTGGGACAAATATGATGAGGCTGCAGCTACATGGGAGGGTGCCACCTTATTATGAGTTCAGTTTCCACATTTTTTCCGGTGAATTCCTGGAGTAATTTGAGTCTAAGGGGAAGGGATGTAGTACCCACTTCCCTTTGACACCTTTTGAATCTTTGTTGATTACATTATGGACATTATTATAGTTTTGATTTAGTATGATGTTAGATATTTGATCATGGATTATTATTGATCTTGATTTGGTTTTGGTGCATGATGATTATTAGAGACACTTCATATGTGGATGATGATATACTATTTGAGATGGATATATTATGAATATTTTTGGATATGTGATTTTTAGATATTGTGAGTAGACCTACAAAATAGACATTATATGATGATGATATAGTTGTTGATATAAATTGTAAGTGATATTGTTGATTGCCTTGATGTTGTCGTGATTCATATGTGTAAAATATTTTGTGATTATATTTATATCATGTTGGATGTTTTGATATGGCCACAAGACCGAAGGAGGTATTTATGTTTTGCAAGTTAAAATATCACAACAAACATTGGGGATTGGAGACCAACCACATTGGAATCTCGGATGAATTCAACAAGGTCACCATGGCAACATGTTTTGTGTGTGTGTGTTTGTTGTTTCTTGTTAGGGATTCCCATGGGGGGAATTACCTTTGAATGTGACCAAGGGGCTTTGTGTATTTTATTAATGTGGTTCCTTTTTATTATTATTTGCATGTGTTTATTTTGTGTTGTATTTACCCCCTTCTTTATTCTTTTTAATTGTGGAGAATTAATGTGAGTAATCATTTTGTTAAAATAAATAAATCAATCAAATTTGGGATATAAGAAAGTAATTATAGAAGTTGTTGGCTTTTGTATTAAATATGTAAGAGATGTGTAAGTATGTGTAAGTCAGATTTTGGAGTATGAAACACTCCACCTTCTTGGAAACTCGAATTTGTCCTTGGAGGCTATTTTTGGAGGCTTGTGGGACAAGTAAAACTTGTCCCATACCTCTTAATTTTATTTACCAACCATACCTATGGTTGGAGGGTTGATTTTAGACCTTTTTAATGCATTTTATAAGTCATGTTGCAAGTTTTAATTGCACTCTTCTTACATTTTATTAAATTCAGTCCTTTGGGGTGTGGGATTTTTGGAGTGTGTAAGTTTATTGTCATATTATTCACCCACCTCTTTATTGTGCTTTGGAGAATGAAATTTGACTTTTGTGTTGGAGTTGAGGATGTGTGATGTGGCATCCTACATGGATCCACCTCATCCTCTCCTCTTCCCTCTTCTATAAAATTTGAACTCTTTGCCTTGTTTTGGGTTGTTGAAACTTTGGAATGCTTCCTTGGGGAAAATTTTCTTATTGATTGGAGCTCTTGCTTTGGAGGAAATTTTGGGAAGACTGTTACATGTTTGTTCTTGGTTGTTTGGATCGATTGCATTGGGATAGAGATTGTTGATTTTGGGACTATATTTGACATTTAAAGCTTGTTTTGTTGGAACAAAAGCTACCATGGAGAGGTAGGAGCTTAGCTCTTCTTTTATGTTGTTATTTCTTTTTGTGTTTGTGTGAATGGTGAATGTTCTATGTGTTTATTGGTTGTTTGGGTAGACTTCCATAGGAATGGTGTAGGAGAAGGCTATGGGGAATCCATGTGGGGGGGCATAAGGGAATGCCAGTGGCATCAAATTTATTGTGGAGGGAGTTTGGGTTTGGGATCCACCATGGAAAAGAAATAGCTTACATTTCTTACTTT
This sequence comes from Taxus wallichiana var. yunnanensis, assembly GCA_018340775.1. NCBI lineage: Eukaryota > Viridiplantae > Streptophyta > Pinopsida > Cupressales > Taxaceae > Taxus > Taxus wallichiana. The sequence continues at coordinate 601,392,318 of CM031242.1, read as the reverse complement.
GTGGGGGCATAAGGAAAAATTGTGGGGGGGCATAAGGAGGGATTGTGGGGGGCATAAGGATATGTGTGGTGAATTTTATTAGCGGTTTGTTATAGGTGGATACCCAATTCCCATTGGGAGGCATAAGCAGCTTCCCCCATAGTTCTTGCTCCTTTGGCTTGCATGATGAAGCTGAGTTCTGTCTTAATGTTTTGATGCGGTTATAAACTCTTGATTTGATTGGGTGTGTTTTTAATTTGAAATGTGCATGTTGAAAGAATGTTGTGTGTATGTTTTGTGGAAGCTTGTTGTTACCATGAGTTGAATCACACCTTATATTGCATTGCGGTTGGGCTTGGGGGACAATGAAGAAGGATGGATTCTCCTCTTCATTGGATGTCTTAGTTGGGTGGAGAGCGTTGCCTTTCCCCCACTTTTGTTGTGATCAAATTGGAAGAAAAGGGAACTTTTCATGTTGATGTTCGGAGCAAAGGAGAAAGATAGTTTGATAGTCCCTTGTGAAATAAATCTCATTGTAACCCTTCCCACTTTGAAGTGGATGAATGTAATATATATTTTTGAAGAAAAGATGTTGTATTTGGTTATGAAAATTGTGAAGTGAAATGAAAAAGAGAGAAACTCTATTTTTTCTTTGAAAGAATGTGAAATAAAATGTAATATTTTGCTATGTAATTAATAAAGTATTTTGGCGGGAATAAAAGAAAGAAGTTGTAAAATTGCCTTTGGAAATCAATGAATGAATGAAATTTTTTTCCCAAATTGCATTGTTAAATTGAAACTGATTATATCAATGTTTTGGAATCTATGTTTGAAAGGAAGAAATGTATGAGAGAATAATACAGTATTTTGTCTCTTTTGAAAAGGTGTAAAATTTAATTCAATATTGCATTTTGGTCTTGAATGGTTTTTTTAAACAACTAAATGTATTAGATTAGAATAGAAATGAATTTCCGTAATTGAATGATGAAAAATTTAGATAGACCCTTTTTAATCTGATATCTATTTTAAAATTTAAAACTAGCAAATACTTCTCTAGAATGCACGGTTTGAACCTACAAATAATAATCAACATTGATGTAACACACTCGACAATTGTTATATTCCTCTTTTGCATTTCAAGTGTTGACATGTGATCTTCTTCTAAAGATGTGTTCTTTTGGTTGTTGGAGATCATGCTTGATATGGATAAATATTTTCTGTTCTTATGATCATTAGACTGGAATGGAATGGCTTCCTTGAATCCATTTTTCACTTCTTGTAGGTGAGTTGCAATCTGGTTTAAAATTTACAAACTTATCTCTTTATCTAACTCATCCTTGGATCAATTTCAGTGATCCAAGGAATGTTTTAAACCTTCTCAGTTGAATGAATGGTAAATTGAAATTCCATAATTGAGGGACATGGTGGACTGAAATTTGTTATTACAAGTTCTTTAATCTTGTGTGAACGTGTTTCTATTCAGTTATATGTTGTGCTTAGGTCCTTGAAGATTGATCTTGGTAGTCCATTGCTAACATAAATGAAATACAACCTGTTCATGGCATAGAAGGATTAGAATCCTAAAACTAAAGGATTATCCTACGGAATCCTAAGTTGGGTAAGAATATATACTACCTAGCTATGTTACTTAATTGATTTTATTTCTAACCTAAGCCTTGTGCTAAGGGAGTATGGAAAGGTTTCTAGGCTATCTAAATTAACCTAAAACCTAATGCTATATGGTTATGAGATGATCTAACCTAATGTTGGAATTACCTAAGGTAATGTGTTAAGGCCTAAGGTAATTATTCCTAAACTAACCTAAGTTTAAGGATCTATCCTAAGCTATTTTAATGGGAACCTAAAAGGGTCACATACCTCTAAGGTGACAGTTCCAATGGCATTTAATTGTTGATAAGATTCTTAAAGGCATAAGGTACTTACTGCCAGTTTTGGTAGGGGCTAGTTGATTTGGTGGAGGCTTATGTGGAAGCTCCACTAAAGATGGAGTTGCATGTTAAATTGGAATTGGCATTCACCAGATTTGGGAGGTGGTGGCAAGGAGAGTTGAGGGGAAAATTGGAATTAATGAAATTAATTGGCCTCGGGTTTTGTTCACAAACCGTCTAGGAAACTTGGAAGGTGGATTTGTGGGAGGTTGTTGGTTTTTGCATGCTTTTCAGATTTTTCTCTACATGGAGCAAACTAGTTCTTCAAACTAGTAGTTTGACTTGCACTTCATTGCTATTTTTAACTCACCTGGTCTATTTTCAATCATGGGAAGGTATATGAGGCATTCTAAGGAAATTTTTGGTTGGTTGATCTTTCGTGGAGGAGAAAAGGAGTTGGAAGCTCATCTGGAAGTCTCCTTCGATTTGGCAGAAGCACTATCAGGCATGATAGGATCTAATCTTTAAGATATCTTACTTTCTTCTAAATGATTCATTAAAATGACTTTACTCTTATGAGATTCTTGGCTTGCATGTTTTATCTGGTTATTTTCTTGTTGGGTTTTGTAATATTTGGAAATTTGGGTATGAATCCTTGGAAAATGGTTGATATGTGTTTGAAACTATCTTGGTATGTGCTATTTAGTGTGACAGGCATGAGAAACTTGTTACTGTAACTCGCTTGTCATTTCTTGAACCAGAATATGAAGAAGTTGTGTTTTCAACTGACCTTCGTCGCTATTTATTTTGGTTCTGGGTTTTGGGAACTTGAATCCTGTCTGATCTTTCTTTGGAGCTTGTCTTTGTTTGAGCTAGAGCCTGTATTCGGGTTCGTGTTGTTTGAGCTAAAGATTGTAGTTGAGCTCATCTTTTGTTTGAGCTAGAGCCTGTATTCGAGGTTCGTTTTTGTTTGAGCTAGAGCTTGCAGTTGAGCTCATGTTTTGTTTGAACTTGAGCTTGTGTTGAGATGGTGTTTCATTTGACCCTGTATTCAAGTTCATGTGTAGTTAAGCTTGATTCGGGATAGTGTTTTGTTAAGGATTTGGATTAGAGATTCTTGTCACTCTGAACAGTGTTTGGATTCTCGAGTAATCTTGGACTGTTGTTTTAAGTCCATATGTACCTCTATACTCGTGTTTATTCTTGTGTTAATCTGGACTGTTAATGGAAGTTCGTAATTTTACATAGTAATAGTATTTTGATTAGTTATGAACTCTGGTAGGAGCTCATGTTTCGAGCTGGTGTGAGTTCTCTTTGTTTGATATCAAACTAGAATGGGAATTTGTGGTTTCCTGAACCTGCGAATATCTATTTAATTAGTTCTAAACTACTCTATGAGAAACTTGTGTTTCATTTTGAAGTTGGAATTAGGGTTTCTTGTTTATGCTATAAACTGGTTAAGGTTGTCATGTTATATTCTGACTTGTTCATAACATTTGTATATATCAGTGCTCATGTTTGAGACTTTGTGATTCGGCATTGTACATGTAATTTGATACATAGTGTTTGGAATTTTTAGTTGAACGATGTGTTAGCTCTGTTCTGGTATTTGTGAGTTGGTTTTAAATTGTATTTTTAGTTGAGAGTTTATAACTCCTTTAATGCAAACTGATTACTCCTGTAATTCTGGGTAAGTAGTATGACTGAGTTGTTTGAACATCTCTTGGAGATTTAATTGGAAACACTTTCGTTTGATAGAAGAATTTGGAATTCTTTTAAACAAGTTTGTACCAGTGCTTAGAAATAGTAGTGGAGGCGAATACTTAGATCTATTCAAGTCTGATTTTGTTTTATAGTTCTAATAGAATTATGAATCACCCATGACTAATACAATGTTGTGGAGGCATGTAAAGGAACTTCAGTTTTGAGTTTGAGCATACTCCTGAACTGGTTTAGTTTAAAGTTTCGGGTTTTCTAGTCTTGTTGGGATCAATAAGTTAATGCTTAAGTCTTTTAGAAGAAGAAGGAAATTGGGAACCCTTAGGGATAGGGTGTTATTTTAGAACTTTACTGAGTGTTGTTTTGAACTGAAATTGGAACTCATACTTGTAACGATAAGGATTATAAGGGGAACTTGTAGTACATTTCTTGCAATGAGTTGGTTTTTTTCTCTCTTCTGGGAACCAATGTATGAGCTTATTGTTTGGATTAGAGATGGGAATTTGTTGTTAAGTTTTGAGAATAAATTAAAGTTGAGTCAAATTCTGATAAGACTCCCTTTCTAACCTGTAAGGTATAGTTCATATGATTGAACCCTTCTGTTATTAGTTCTCTTGCAAGATGGAGATTTATTATACCTGTTTATCCTTCCTTGTTCATATCATTTGTTAAAGTGATGAAGGAAGAGATTTGTTGTTTCAGTTTGTTGAACAAGAAAATACAATCTTGTTGTAAGACTATTTAAACTCTATATTCCTTCTTAAGATTGATATGGGATTCTATTCTGTTTAAAAATCTGAAATGTTGCATTTAAAGGTAGTTGTCCTTTAAATGAAACAGTTAAATTCATGTGATGAACTTGTATCGGTTTTCTGATATTTTTGTGTTGAGCATAGTTTGGAATGGATATCCTTCTTCCTTGCTTAGGAGTTAGATGTATCATCTCAATGTGAACTATGTTGTAAACCCTTTCTTTGTTGTTTAAAGGTAATTGTTAGGATCAATTAAACTTTAATTTTGTAAGGCAGATGTTGTGGATTATATTATGTTCTTCTCTTGGAAGTGAATTCAAATTGGTTAAATGTACTTCTTTTCCATTTGCTATTACTTATATTGATATTTATGATGTAATAATTGTCTCATTAAAGCAGAGTTGTTTTAATGGAACAATTATTGGAATGCACTTCGTTTTAAGGCTTAGTGCTTATCATGCTCGGTTCATTGAGGCCCGACCGTCTTAGAAATTTTTACAGATGGACTTTGTAAGTGATAAAAGAAGGAAAAACTTATATGATGCATTGGTTGATTTAAATCTGATTCCTTGTAAAGAATTCTGATTCATTCTTGAGATTGTATTGAAAAAGAAAAGTAGTATTCTTTGAGAATGAAGGCGGTTGTTATGCAGTATGCCTAAAATGCATAAGGCTTGTAAATGTATAAGTTATAAAGATGAATTAAAAGCTGAGAATTTACTTGTATTGGTTGTGTAAATTATCTTGTACTTGTATGAAAAGATGGATTTCTATCTTGTTGATATTCTTCATATTATTTTATGCTTAATTGGTTATCCTTTGATAAGTTGGATAAAGGGATTTAGTTCAATTTCCCTAATCAAAATGTAACTTGTTAAGCTGCAGAATATGATGTTCTTTATCTAAACTATATTATATAGTAATGTAATGTGTGTTGAACATACATTAAGAAATGTGGATATTGGGTAGGATATACCCTAACACTTTAACATGTAGATAAAGACTCTTTCTCTTTCTTAATTGAATATAAACCAAAAAGGTATGTAAATGTGATTACAATTTATTAGACTTCATTTTGTATGAAGTCTACTTTAATTGGATATATATTCGGACGTTGAACCTATCTAAAAGTTATTGTACTTTTTAAATGAAACTTGATAACATTGTTTGGTTGCGGTTAATTGGTAGTGTAACTGAGAGATCTAACATTAACAACAACCATAAGTATAAACAAAGTTATTTATGGACTAAATGAAGAAAATTTAGGAAAGAACTTATTGAGTGTTGGATTAGGGTTTGGTAGGGTTGTTGTAATCAAGAAATAATTCAGACTAACAATGTATTAACAATCTCCTCGGGGTATGTACATCTTGATGAGGTAGTTTTACGTAGGATGTTGGCACACGCCAATTGTAGGGCTATACTTTCGAGAAGGCTTGGGCCTTCTCAAGAATACAACATTGTAGTTGACATGTGGCATCACCCTTCTACATTGATCATCTAGATCTACACCCAATAGGAACTCGGACTTGAACTTAGTTTCCCTCTAGGTCTAGATAGGAGCATATTTAGGATATGAATTAGCTTCAATGGCTCAGGGTACATTGGCACATCTAGTCAACTTAGGTCAACCAAGTATGCCCATTTACCCTAAGCCATTGTGAGCATCTTCCTATAATAGGTTATGTTCCTACCTAGGTCTAGGGTTAAACCTAGAACAAGTGGACTGACGGTAGTCAGTAAAGACCAATCATGATAATTGAGGAGTGAGGTGAAGGACGTATTCCAATATGACGAGTATGTCATCTAGGAATAGTGACATACATAGTATGTTATAAATATTTGGCCAAAGTATCACAAGTTGTTGGTTGCGTTGTCCTATGTCACCAAGTTTAAAACAACATGATATTAGATGAATATTGGTAGCAAATATTCAAATATGTTCTTTAAACAAATCACTCAAGATCCCGGTGTAGGGTAGGATGACAAAGTATACAAAGTATACGATATGTATTTGATACATAAGATAACATAAATAGATCGGTAGCTTACTGAGTTATGGAATGAATAGATCGGTGAATCACCGAGTCATTACAGTTGCATATGTTTATCCATTGAATTTGATTGGCATGGAATGTTTGTTCTAAATAATGCTTTATTTAGAACAGTGAACACTATAAATTTTTTTCCCTTGTTTCTAAAGTCTTAAAATGGGAATGTTATAATTGAAACATTAAAATTTAGCATCTTTATGATATCAATGAACACTTTTGACAAAAAAACATTTAAGGAAATAATTCAAAACATTGCAAAATCGGGTCAAGCCTTTCACAGTTATTTTACGGTCTTTTTCTGTCAAATGTTGGAAAATTCAAATTAGAAATCAATCAAGTAAAATTACCTTCCTAAACATCCTAAATCCTTCTTAGAATAATTATCCATGTTTGTTTGGCATGTTGAGTGAAGGAGAAGATCAAATTGAACAAAATTTATAAGTTAAAATTTACTAGTTTTCTTTTAAAAATCCTACATAACATTTTCATGAAATTGACCCCTTAAAATTTATTAAAATCTAAAATTAATGATTCTATGTAAAGAGGGCATCGAGATATTTCCAAAAAGTCCTTGTTTTCCCAAACCCGAGCTTCTATCAAAATTTATAGCCCTTTGAAGTTTTTTCCTCCGGCGGGAAAATTTGGGAGAATTTTCCCTAAGAGCCCGCGGTCCGAATTTTTCCCTAAAACCCTTAAGAAAAATTTTGGAAAAATTTTTAAAATTTCCCCACCACCCGCATCCACTCAATCGAGAGGCTACCATGTGGCACCATGGGGTGACAATGGAGGGACGGAACCCATGAAACTTTATCCTTTTTGAAAATTTTGTTTTGGAATATTTTTGTATTTTTTTCTCATGGCCCCGCACCCTACCCCTGCCTTGGAGAAATCCTTTCCATAGACGTGTGGGCCCATGTGTCAAACTTACCCCTTTGACCCCCTTTGGAAAAATTCCCTAAACACCTCCACCACCCCGCCCTTCCCTCATTTTCTCCCCACTTTGGCTTGGAGCTCAACACATGTCCTTGGTGGGTGGCGGAAGCACGGGTGAAAAAGTTGATTTTATCCCCACGTGGGAAAATTTCAAAACATCTCCCTATGGCTTTTCAACCCACCTTTTTGGAAAATTTTCATCCTTGGGCCCATGAGCTTCCTGCCTTGGGGAAAAATTTCACCCAACGCTCGCCGGCCCATAACTTGAGTTTTATGAGGAGTTAGAAGGACTTATTTATATCATTGGAAAGGTGAGAAAATTTAATATCCAATGGGAATGATTTAGTGAAATTTTGAATGCATTAAGTGTGAGAAAATCAATTTGAAACTCTAATCCTGTTAGACAAGTGGGTATGGTGATAATTTACCCTCTGAACCTAATTAGAAACTTCTAACCCTAAATTTTGGACCTTGTGACCTTTGATAATTGTTAATAAAATAAAAGTAGGTTCCAGAGTAAATCAGAATTGTTCTAGAACTTGTTAGTGACATTTTTGCCTGTAACTTTGGTTGTAGCCACTTCTAATCAAAAAAATTATTCCATAATTTTCCTAACTAACCCTAGGTTGTTTCTTGGGTCTCAAGTGGGTTGTTTTAATGGGCATCACATCACTAGATAGTAATCTTCTCTGGCATGCAAAACGCTTATTACAACAAAACACCTAACTAAATTGATAAAGCATAGCAACGATGAAAGGAAATACATATAAATAAAATGTATTAAAGGGAAATCTAAGTTAACTTGCAATATTACCTTATTAAAAACACCAAGAAGACTTATTTATAGTAGGGATTCATCCTACTCCGACTTAAATAAATAGGAAACCATGTTGCATCCAGCACATGCAATGACAAGTTCTGAATCAAGTATATATGTCACCACATACGGTCCCAACTAATGCACCTTCAATTTCCCAGGGTGGCGCACAAACTTGGAGTCATAAAGAAGAACCATCTGTCTAACCTCAAACTACTTATTCTTAATATGCCTATCATGTCATGCCTTTTTCTTCTTTCTCTAATGTGTGATGGTGCTCCTTTCATCCAATTGCATCAGTTTATCTATATACTCTTCAAGTGCTTGTTCATCATCTAGTCCTCATGTGCATAATATGTAGGGAGGGTAGCATAAATTCCATTGGTAAAATAGCCTCTGTACTAAACACCATTTGAAAGGGTGTGGCTTTGTTCAATATTTTGTAAGTTGTCTTGTATGCCCAAAGTACATCAGAGAATTTATCATCCTAGTATTTCCTTCCAACATCATAGATCTTTGTCAATGTGTGTCCCAATATCTTGTTGAAAGCCTCAACAATCTCATTGTCTTGTGGGTGATAGGGTGTTATCTTATGATGCGCCACCATAAATGTAGCTAATAATATTCTAATAGTCTCATTCAAAAAGTGTGTGCCCTTATCACTTGTCAAGATTAACGGACATCCATACCTACTAATAATTTTTTCCCATAAGAACCTTGTTGTTGTAGTTGTCATGTAATCCTTTGTAGGTGCTACTTTTATGCACCTAGTCAAATAATCTATACATGTAATAATATAGAATGATCTAGTCCTACGTGCTGGTGGGGAAATAGGACCCGCAAAGTATATTTCCCATTTTGCAAAAGGTTCTGCACTCGCTATTAGTCTCAATGACATTTCATCCCTATTCCTAAGCTTCCCAAGATGCTAACAAGTAATCACACGCCCGACATACTCTTTACAATACTTATATATTATTTCCCACCAAAGGCCAACCATCAAAATATTGCCTATGGTAGCATTTCCCATATAATGTCCTCCTACAATTCCAGCACGAGCTTCCTCCATTATAGCTTCATGCTCATGTTAAAGTACACACCGACATAAAACTTCATCATGACCTAACTTGTATAAATATCCACTGATTAAATTATAAGGCACTGACACATATGAAAAGTTGTTTCTTCTCTAAGCTCTGCGCATCCCTTCGAAGCCACACTAGTACAAAAAAAAAACAATATATTCTAAATTAGAGGGTTCATGGTTCAATTTGAATAATTACGCGTCTGTCATTATGTCCTCAATTCTTTACATGTCCTCTCTTGAGTTAATTCTTGATAAATGATCCATTCGGAATTTATATTTCTTGGATTTACCATCACAAAAGAAAGTCAAATTCCTTAACAAAGGAGAAATGTCATGGACACATCAAAAAAATGAATAAGAACCATAATATCGGGGAGCTTCTTGAGAAAAGTGCGGTGGTTATAAAAGGAGGAGAATATTCCCAAAAAAGGGGAAAGTAACATAGTTTTGGGAGAAAAGATGCGTCGAAACCAACCGCTCAATGTGTGAAGGAGGAGACAAAAATGAAGACACAAACTTGAAAATTGAATAGAGAAAGCCACGAGATACCGAAATCAGCCGATCATATCCTAGGGAGAGTTACTGAGGAAACTAGGTATGGAAAACATTTTCCATCAAAATTTGTAGGCTTCGATGAAGGAGAGATAAGGGGTTGCCATAAATGAAAAAGGGGAGATTTTTGGACCTTTTTCATGAGTCAAATGTGTTGTCATTGATGTCAAGTGAATCAGTTGATGTCAAGTTACATTGATGGAAAAAGGAGTGAATTTGGTAAAGTGAGCATGTTGAAAAGATGAAGGTTAATTGGTAGTGTAATTAAAACACAAAGGCTTCAAGGTGACAAAGGATAAGTAAAAATGAACTTAGTTAGTTTAAGGTAAGCCTTAGAGAGGAAGGAACATCTTCCAAAGTCTAGAGATATCCGCTAAAGACTTGGAGTAGCCACCAAAGTAATTACAAATCCGTGAAACACTAGAAGAAACCACGAGAAGGAGAGTGAGTACCACAGATAAAGGGATAAGTTCACAAAATCAAAAGGGGCGAAAGGATAAGCCAAAAGTGAAATTGGATAAACCATGGAATTAAAGAAAAGAAAATAAGAAGCCGTAAAGGTAAGGAAAATGAAGCCAAAACTATGGATAAAAGGGAAAAGTCATGATGAACTAGAAAATCCGTAAGCAAAAACGTTAGAGTGGTAGACATGGAACAAAGCTACGAGAAAGGAAAAATATAAGAAGGACACCGTGAGACATTGTAAAAGTTACGAGAAGCATAGAAAATCTGCAAAAAAATAAAAGAAGGAGAAATGCCATGAAACAATGAAAATTCTTGCAATGCAAAGAAGAAAGAGAGAGGAGTAAAGGAAAGATGTGAATTGATGGAATATGGACTAAAAGGGGTCAAAGGAAATAAAATTAGGTCAAGCATGGACAAGTGAGAGGTTGTTCTCCAAAATCAATGGTGATTCAATTGTCAGATAATTTTGGCTAGATGCACGACTTGAGATTTACAAAGAATGATGAAATCTATTATTTCAAAATTTGCCAAACATTTAATGCTTGTTGACTCGATGCAAATATAGTTACATTCTTTATGACAACTTGATTTTCAAGGCACAATAAAATACAAAGGAAATGGCTCGTTCATCTAAGTCCTATTGCAAATCTAGAAAATCTATTTTTGGCAAATGGTGAATAAATTTCTCTTGCAAAATGCCTTGGAAATGGTGTAATCAAGAAAAATATAGAAGGAACAAAACTTGGTATCAGCTGCATTCATTTAATGGGCCAAAATTTCAGGCAACTAAGAAGGAAGGATATCGACACACATTTTGAAGTGAGAAATTGGGTCAATGGTGTATATACTGATTTTTAATGATTCATTTGAAGATGTTTCTCAAGGAAGAAAAGAAGGAACTTGACCTAAGGTAGAGTGGCGAGATGAGAGAAGAAAATGCAATCAAGATGAGAAAGAGCTACAAAAGGAAAGAGAGAAGAAAGAGGAGAGTAGAATGATGGTGCATTGATTCATCGGATGAAAAGAACATAAGAGAGGTAGATTGTTTGAGCAGATGGGAGATCAATATAAAATGAATAGAAGAGTGTGAAAGAAGATAGACCGAGCCAAGAAAGTGATCATAATTCATTGTAAAATCAATTTCTGTAACTATATGATCAAAATATGTATAAGAACCAAGTCTAAGTTGTAGCTTAGTAGATTCAAGGAGTTGTAGCTTCCTTGTAGGTGGGTTCCTATAGAAGAAATCTCTTGTGATGTGTAATATTCACTAGAGTCCTTTGTTGTGTGTAATATCAACAAAGGTGTAGGGGTTATAGCTCCTTGTAGGGTCGGTGCCTTACTAAAAAAATCTTGTAAGATGTGTTATATTCTTATGATTCCTTGCTTTGTGTAATATAAGAAATAGTTTATTGTGAGTTTTATCCTGAAAGAGTTTCCATGGTAAATCTTTGTGTTCAATATTATTGTGCACATTATATGTTTGATTATTTTCTCATAGACTAAAATTTCACATTACTTTAGGGTTGAGAAGTAACATCAAGTGAATTTTTTTATCTACACTAATTCAAATCCCCCTCTCATTGCTTGTGATCTCTAACCCTAGTACATATGATAATGTTAGGCCCCAAGATATTGGCTAAGTAAGAGAAGGCAAGTGGGTGCATGGGTTGAAGTCATGTAAGGAAGGGTTTTAGCAATGCTTTACAGAACACATAGCGTGTGCGCCTTAAAATGAGACAAGTTTTAGGACTTAGCCATATTTAGCACTCTAGGAAGCACATGAGAAAAGCGTGACTGTCTGCAGCATGCAGAGTGGATAAGGTGCCAACATGACAACCATATGATCAAGAATGGAATATTCTATGCATGTGATGGAAGGTTCGAGAAGAAAATCATTGCACAAAGTGGAGATCTCGGATTAAAGGAGGAATTCTTTGTTGGAGGACCACTTGGACACTTGGTAACCGATCGGAGGTGATGGGAAGAGGTGAAGCTTTGCGAAAAAAATAATAGAGGATTCTATGGGTTGGGATTAGTGAAAATATAGGAGTGATGGCATCTTGAGAAAGGGATGATTATGTGTTTATCCTTATAATGTAAAGTACCTAGTATATTTTTTGATGCATGACCTTGCTTTGCATTGTTATATGGGTCTGTTATGACCTCAAGGAATGTAATGTGGTTACTAAACTCATTAATATCAATGAAAGGTTCTGTTCTAAAGCATATATGTGTTCATGAGCTTAAGCCTAATGCATTTCCTTTGTGTTATGAATCATTTCTATATGTTGTTTGTTATTTCTCTTTTATGGATGCATTGATATGATAACTCATCCTAGGTTCTCTAGAATGAACACATGGTTCCTTCCCATTATTTTACACTTAAGTATCTATCATAGATGATGTATTCTCACAAGAATCACATAAAGGAGGGGTGACACGCATGGGATTAGATTGTTGTTCTAAGGATATAAAAATGACTACATCTTGGTTCCATTGTGAGACCTCTTTTCAAAGTTGTTGTGAGAAATGACATACATCTTTGTTCTGTGATGTGTGATGATGGAACATATGACCTTGGAAAGTGTTGAAACATGGTTCAAGAGCAGAGGATGAATTTTCTCAAATATTCAACACTCATCTTGAGTTCGATGCATGTAGATGGGTAGAAGAGAACCTGTACCATGAGTTGTAAGAGAGATTATTTTGTTGTTTTCCAATAGAACTATATGAATGGCTTTCAACATATGCATCTAAATCAAGATGGTACTATAGATTGTGTGTATAGATCCAAGACAATTATTCCGAGGCTACAAGATGTAAATCTAACTTGGATGCATACTTTTGATGAATGGTGGAAAGGAGTGTTGACCAAGACTACTCTCTGATATGCCATTTCTATGTATTCTTTCCCAAAAGTTGCTGAGTTCGAGTTTTTAAGGGAGCCCAGAGGAACATTTTTATGTGTTATTCCTTTGGCTATGAAGATATTGGTCATTACCCTAAGTTTAGAGGCATTTCCCATGGCTGGATAAGCTTCTCTGAGAGCTGGGAGAGGAAGCTAGGGTGGAGGAAGATGGCAGATATTGTGGTGAAAAGAAAGGGAGGAGAGATGACTTAAGTATAGAAAATGCAAGGTTGTAAGTGTGATGGATCTATAGAGGCAAACATTGCGGGAAGGATTTGAGGTTCACATAGAGGACGTGGATCCTAAACTATATGTGTTACCCCATCTTGACAAGTGTGGGAGATAAGACCCTTTAAATTCGATGAGAGTTCCTCACATGGAGAAAGGAGAGTTGTTGATGCGCATTTGAACCCACCGGTGACCAACCCTAGTGCTTGGTTTTCCAAATCAAGGGAGAAGTATTGTTAATCCATTTGGTATCAGTGGGAGTAACCGATCTCGTGCCCGGAGATATAATTTCTCATTTATAACATCAAGGGCTGTGAAACCATTCCAAAGATTTGGAGGAATTTTTGGACAAGGTGCAATTACAAAAGGTTTGGGTATCGTGTTTGGGGGCGGCCACGGACACACAACTAATAGTGGGACAATATCACAAACCATCAGCACATAATTTAGTGGGATGTTGGGAACACTAGGCATGACCACTTGAGCCATTTGCTAGCTAAAGGAGATGGATCGGTGGTGTATGAGGTGGAGGACTTGGTGGACCTAATAGATCTAGAGGATTTTGTGGGTCGGGAGGAACATAACCTAATGGATCTAGTGGATCTAGTGGAGGAGGAAATAATGTAGGGAACCAAGGCTCTGGATCGGAAAATAAGGGCCTCTTCCAACTCCACAAGTATTTTTGAGATGTCATTACACTTACCAGACTATAAGGGTATTGAGGATGCTACAGAGCATGTGCACAAGTGTGAATTACTATGGTGTGTGAAAGGGATCAATACCCTATAGTAGAAGGTAAGTCAGTTTGAAACAATGTTGCAAGGGTGCACGCATAGTTGGTATCAAAAATATGACCCTCATTAAAAAGCGGTAGACCACACTACATTAAATAAGTCCTTTCTAGAAGAATTCCATATCCCATAATTTTCAATGAGAAGATAATCGGTGCTCGAAGGATAGCCAATAAGGAATGGTAGAGAGTGTGTAGGAATATGACATACGTTTCAAGACTATCTTGTCAAAACTATCCTATGATATTCACCCTTCTCAACATGCTCAATGGTTTGTTGGAGGATTGATAACACCATTTAGGATGGCTCTCACACACAAGAATTTCACAGAGACCCACACAAGGCATTGTAAGCTGCACTTTGTGAGCTGAGGTTGTTGGGAGAGTTGATACTTGTGTTATTCCTTTTGGAGGCTCAAATTGCTGCGGTGGCCAAGCATTTGGAGAAGCTTTTGCTAACTCAAAGCACATGTGGTTCGTAGTGGGATTTTGTGCATAGATTGTGGAGTGGAGGGGCATGCAAAGGATAGTTTCCCTCGAGAAATCAATATGCGCCATGACATGAGACTATGAGATTTTCCATGGGGATCATGATGCAAATAGGTGTTCTTTACTATAGTGCGAAATCTACAATAATGTTTCTTGCAATATTTGTACCCTCAACCCATGATACCAAGGATTGTAGATCGATTGATAAGATTCATGATGCTATTGATCTTGGTGTGCACGAGAATAATCGCAAGAAGCCCTAAGTATGATGACCAGCCCTATGAAGGGCACGTAGATTGAGGAACACATGGAAGAGGTTTTCATGGAGGATTTCGTGGTCGTAGTAGTAACCGTGGTAGAGGACAAAGTGAATTCTTATGATGAACCTATTACGGTTGTGAATCTATAGAGCATTACAAGCTTGATTGTCTCGACTCATTGTAATGCTCATGGTGTGGAAAGAAACATAAGTATGAAGAGTTTCAGAGATTTATGAGCATATGAACTAAGCAGCACCGAAAGGAAAATTTGTTGGGATGGTGAGCATCAAGAAGGCTGATTCATAGTGGATGCCAAGAGTGGCACGTGAGTCGTGGTTGGAACCTGTATTGGTGATGACATAAGAAGAGGTCGTGCATGCCATGGAAATGCCAAGACAAAGGGCACCGATTTCCGGAGAGGAAGTAGTACATGGAAATTATCCATACCTTGGTCATCGAAAGAGGTGTATCAAGAGACTATGGATGTGATTTGGAGTTTGCAAGGAGAGATCCAATGTCTGAAGGAGTAGTCAAGGTAGTTAGAGAAAAGAAAGAATGTAGAAACCCCATAGAAGGATGTAGATGAGGTCAGGAAGTATAAAAAATGATAAGGCAAGAGAATATTATTCCCTTGCTAGGAAAATGGCTCTAGGAGAAGGTACCACTCGTGGGGTAGAGTGCAAAAGGAAAGTTTTACAAGAAAACCTTCCTCCTCATAGCCTTTATTATGATAAGGAAATTACATTGAATATAGTTGTTGATGGATGGCTTCTGAGTAATATCCTCATCGACACAGGAGTGGAGGTAAATGTTCTTACCTTGGATTCCTGACATCAAATGGGAAGACCCACACTACAACCATCTTTGAATGTGTTTTATATGGAAAAAAGATAAATTTAATGCCCATTGGAGTCTTGAAGGATGTAGTTATCACTATTCAAGGGGCTAATTTCACTAGGGACTTTGAAGTCTTGGTGCTCACCGAGGTGGATAATTTCCTCAACATTACTTGGGCACCCTTGGTGTTATAAGAACAATGCCTAGCTACGAGTTTAATAAGGGGTATATTAGCTTTGATAACAAGGAAGAAAGGGTGATTATCCACTTAACATATGGGAAATTAGGGCCATATACTGATCCCTTAGGAGAGGAAGTCCTCAACATAATCTATGTGCACTCCATCAAATATCGGGAGATAATTCATCCCACGGAGGGAGTTATCTAGTTTGAAGATGCTAAGTCCTTGAGTGATACCACTAGCATGACATGTGAAAATTGGGTACATGGGTCTTATGAGTTGATTGGGTGATAGTTGAGAGGTTACGTAAAAAGGGTAATGAAGGTGCACTCAACCAAGTGACTAGGAGGAAAAATTTTCCAAGCTACTTTGGAGGGGCATACCCCAAAGGCTTGTAAGAAATGGAGTCCCAAAGTGGAAGAATGAGGAAAAGGAAGGGGATTTATCGATATACAAGCGTGCTTAGAACTATAGTGCACTTTGGTGGGACACTCATCAAGAGATCCTCCTAGAAATGCGTGAGGTAAGAATCACATTTTTGTAAGGTTCTCTAGGAGCAACGTACAACTATCATAAAGACTACCATGGTAAAAAAATCACCTCATTTCATGTCCAATCGTGTGTGAAGGCCTTGATGGGAAGCATAGAACTGTTACCACCTTCATTATGGGTACATAAGTTGTATTCCACCTTACAAGGCTATGCACATGCATGGTATATTCATTCAGAGATGCGTCATCAAACAAGTAATTAGCAGGAGTTGGCGGTTGATCTCATTCAAGATTTTGAGTATAGGAGTACCAAGCCATCAGTGGATAAGGCATTGCAAGTAATCAAGCACCTTACGATGGGAGATAGTGCTATGGTAAAAGATAGGCTTCGGAATTTCTAGGTGAGCCTTTTTAGAGATATGCCTCAATGAAGAAGAATCAAAGGAAGTATAGTTTAAGTATATGTGCTTGGAAAAGGAAAAAGGAAAACGGTCTATGTAGTAGATGGTGAAGAGATGGAAAATTTGGATGTTAACCATTTGGAAGGTACACATGAAGTCATAGATAGTGTTGATGAGTGAGCATGCACCTACCATGAGCCCTTGAAAACAAATAAGGTTAACATTGGGAAAAAGATAGAACCTAAGGAAGCTATCATCGGGGATTATTGGTCGGAAAAATAATTTTCAAAGGTCATTTATCTCGATGCATGAGTTACAAATTTTTTTCCATCGCTGGTACCATGAACTCAAAGGCATCCACCATTCCTTAGGGGAGATGAAGATAAATTTGAAGGAAGGTGAATTCCTAATTCGGAAGAGGCCTTATCAGATGAATCTGAATTTACACATACGGGTCAAGGAAGAAATAGACAAGATGATAACATCTAGTATCATTGAGGCTATGGAAGAATCAAAATGGATAAGCCTAATGGTTGGAAGTATCAATAAGGATGACAAGATAAGGATATGTGTTGACTATAGGGATCTTAATTCGAGTGTGTGTGATCGATCCTTTTCTAACCCCTTTACGAAGAAATTTTGGAGGAGTAGCCGACGCGAGATCTAATATTTCATGGATGGGTTCTCGGGGTATGACCAAGTGAGGAATTTCAAAGGAAGTGTTATCCCAATTTTTCCCCTAAAAAAATTGATCAAACACGACCACTGTAAAAAGAAAATTAGAAGGGTGGCCTTTCGGTCATGCAAGAGCCCACATTCCAAATCCAACAATGAAGGGGCAGGAAGGCTCAACAATGGAGTCTAAGCAAGGTTAGCGAGGGAGGCCAATGCCATTAAAAGAGTTTAGAGGCTCAACAAGAAAGAAAGCAGGGAAAGTGGCTAGAAGATTTCAAAATTCATTGCATACTGAGTTGACTCGGGGCCAAACAATAGACTCATGGAAGGTGCCATGTGTGAGCTCGATGCAATTCCAAAAGGCACATAAAAAAGGAAGGTCCCAAATGTGCACCAGCCCTCCATGTGGCTAGAGCCTCAAAACATTCAATTGGCCATTGAAAAGTCTAAGGCCAGTGGAAAGAACCACGTGTCACTCAACATAAATTTAAAGGTGTGACCCAAAGTAGAGACTCAAATGGCGCCAGCCCTCCACATGGTCAGAGTCTGAAAGGTAGCACTGGCCATTGAAGAGTCTAAGTACAGTGAGGTCCGGTGGAAGACTCCACGTATCTCAACAATGCACCTCCATAAGATAAGTCCAAATAGGGTCTCCAAATGTGCACAGATTCTCCACGTGTCTAGGGTCCAATAGAATTCAAATGGGCAAAAGAGCCCAAATCAATTAAGTATAAAAGGATTGCGTAAGCCTCCACGTGTCTCAACGGTACACCTTCAAGGGTCAAAGCCAAAGGAGGTCCCCAAACGAGCACGTAGCTTCCACATGTCCCATGTCTGAAATGGAAATAGAGCATGCATTTGAAAAGTCTCGTGCCAATGGATGGCATCATGTGTCTCATTGGCACATCTTCAAAGGCACGGCCCAAAGAAGGACCATGAACTAGCGCGACCTTCCACATGTCAAGGTCCGAAAAAGGGTACTATTATCCAAATAACTCTCCTAGTTATCTGGATAACTTATATTTTCATCCTGACTCTGGTGTTTCACATTTTAGATTGTGTGCACTCAAGATTTTTCTTTTAAACACCTTGACACGATTCATAAATCCCTCCGTGTGCCCTTGCGCGCTATCCTTCTCCCTTCACATTCTTCTATCTCCTTCCATTTTCCCTTGCGTGCCTTCCTCCTACACACCCGCTTTCTCTCCTATCCCGTCATGCACTCCTTGCGTGCACCTCTATAGAATTACCTTCTAATCAACTAAGTCCCTGACATTCCTCTTTGCATGCTTACCCAGACCCAGTTCTTATGCACGTCCTCTTTTCTTTCTCCCTCTACGCACCTTCATTTAGTTAAATGCCCACTTCTTGTTTTCATACTTTCCTTCTCAAGTATTCCTTCCTCTCACATGTGCCCCTCTTTGCCTCTTTCTTCCACTTCTCCCTTGCACCCACATTCTGCGCATTCACCTTCTTTCCATGTGGCAACCTGACACTCCTTCAAAGGAAAAATCTGAGCGGGTTTCTAAATGAGTGCAGAGCCTCCACGCGTCGATTTCATAAAAGGACATGGTCACGGGGTCAAATAGTCAAAGCACCGAGACATGGAAACAGAGGATGCCAAGTGTCAGCATGATGCTAATTCAAGAGAAAAATTGGGGAGGGTTTTACAAACAAGCGTTAGGCTATTGCGTGTCCTGGTTAGATATATTACCCTACCAAGCCAAAAACTTAGCCAAAACATGAAGAAACTAAGAGATCTGTGGAAAGCAGCCATGTGTCGGCTGATGCAACTTTAAAAGTGAAATACAAAGGCTGCCCTCAGACATGCGCCAACCCTCCATGTGTCCGGTTTCAAAAAGGAGGCCCATTTTGGTAGCTGGTTCCCACCTTTTTGTATGGACTCGATTCAAATTTCAAATGAGCATATCTTTTGACTCAGTGCTCAAAATATGACAAATATGGCACCATTGGAAAGATCTCATCCTCACATGCCATGGAGATCAAAAATTTAATTTTGGAGAGGTTAGGTGGGAAAAAAATGAAGAAACATCTTCATGCCATTAATACAAGATCTATTTTCCCCCAACAACCAGATCGGATTTGATATGATCCACCGTTCCTCCTCCTTCAAGGTACCGAACAAGTAATTGATGCAGACATGATAGATTTGGGGTGGATTTATAGGAGACATTAATAATGGTGGTTGAGCTTTGAATTATTTTTCCCGCTTCTCTCTCTCCTTCTTCTCTGGGTGAATCTATAAAGGAGGGTCGGGGCTCATTGTAAAGGGTTGGACACTCTAGATCCTTATGCATGTTGCTAAGGACTCCATATTTTTTGTATTTTGAGTTGCAAACCTCCATGTTTGGCTCTTGCATGTGGATATCGGCCTCCTTATCATTGTAATTTTGTACATTTTAGAAGTAATAGAAGCATCATTTTATGACTATTCTCTATCCTAACATGTTTTCATTCCTTCTTCTTGCCTCTTCTCTTGCATTGTGTATTTTGTGCTATTTCAAGTCCCATTGTTCCATACTTGGTTGTGTTCCATGAGAACGATCTAGTGAATGCGTATTTCATTGTGCTACTCATGCCTAGCCTCCTTTCATGCATTCCCTATCATTCTTGCTTAGAACAGATAGTGTTCACCCCTCTTTTCTAGTGCTATCACCTTTTAGTGTAGTTTACTTCATGTTATCCTTCTTTCCCTAGTCCCTTGGCATTCTTAGCTTAGTTTTCCCTTTCAACACTAGGAGTAGCAATAGTAGCAGAAATAGATAGAGGAATCAGCCTTCTCCAAAGATCCGTCCCAATCTTGTAAGGTCCCACAACTTGGGGATAGTTCCATTATGGTCTCAAATACCTCAACCCTTTCGAGATCCGAGACGTGGGTGCACATTTGAGCAACCAAAAGTTTCTGGCATGCTTAGCGGACTAGCATTAAAAGCAAAAATTTCATATCTCTAAGTTCTGGTGTGTGAACTTAGTGTTTCATCCTTTGAAGAGGCTCATTTCAAACACATATGGTGACTCCCAATATTTAAGATCTCTATTTCAGTGAGTCCTGAGTGCCTTTCATGAGAAGGGTGCACACAAGAAGAAGTGCAATAGTTGAAGATTATTTTGAATACCTCAGCTATCCCCAAGAAGAGTTCATCCCAGAAATCCACACGTGCATCTCTATCTCCAGTGTGCCATGCCCATTCAACTCCTCCTCAAAACACACAACCTGCATGCCCTACAATGGTGAATCAACAACCTCCTCCATTAAGAAGCTTTGCAAACTTTGATGGAGGGAGTCCCTTACTCCTAGCCATGTAACATGATATGCCAAATGGCATGCTCAAAAGTATTCCTTACTTTACTGGTGAGAATCAAGTCACCCCTCAGGAGCATATCCAAGATGTAGCAAATGTGTGTTCACTCTATCTGATCACACATAATGATGTAGTAGTCAAGCTACTTACAACCTCTTTCAAAGGTAAAGCACTTCAATGGTATCAAGGCTTAAGACTTGGATCTATTAGCAC
Source organism: Taxus wallichiana var. yunnanensis (assembly GCA_018340775.1). Taxonomy (NCBI): domain Eukaryota; kingdom Viridiplantae; phylum Streptophyta; class Pinopsida; order Cupressales; family Taxaceae; genus Taxus; species Taxus wallichiana. Next base: position 601,371,272 of record CM031242.1, on the reverse strand, counting down.
TTAGGATGAGCTAGGAACAACTCTATGTAGTTATTTTGAAGACAAGTCAGATCACCTATCTTTGGTGGAGTAACTGACAACAACAAAAGAGGGCGCCCAATTAGATGATGATTTCAACATCGAATTTCAAAAAGACTTGGGACAAAATTCCTCTTATGGTAAGACCTACATCCCAACATGCTTTCCTTTATTATCTGAAGGTGCTCAACAATGATATTTCAGTTATGATCCAATCTATGGGAGGTAGGAATTTACCAACTACTTATAACATTGCAGTAAGGGCAGAAAATAGTCTCATTTAGGTGGGAAAGTTGGCTCCTAGACCACCTATGCCCTTGTTCCTAGAAATTTCGCAAGCACCCCAACCTTCTATAGCCTCTATTCCTACTCCTAAGTAGAGCATGCAACCAGTTGCCTCAACATCCTATTCTCCATCACAACAAAAGGAAAACGAAGAAATGAAGGTTGTGATCAGAAATTTTCAAACAAAATCATATCATTTGAAAAGCAACAGGCACAAGCTTGTAGAGGAAATTCCAATCTAGGCGCATGGCCAAGGAAATCAGCCTTGGTGGAATCAATATGGAAATCAAAGATATGCACCCAACCAATAGAATGATAGGTGATAGCCTAATGCACATCTTCCCTTGCAAGTTGTCCCTCCCGCGCCTTCTCTCCTAGCACCCAATGCAAGCCAGGTGCTTGTTCCGGTTCAGAACAATTTGGCACAAGAGTCAAAATGGTGCTTCCCTTGCAAAATGCCTCATAGTCAATATCATTGTGCTAATGTTGTGCATGCCCAAGCCTTCATGATTTAGAATGCTTCATCTTGTGAGCCCTCAACAAGCACCCATGAAGTAGATAATCCAGAAAGACCAGAAGATCCTCTGGAAACCAATTTGATGTTCTTTGGTGTAGAGGACTTCTATGCAATCAACCAAGCTACAAGAAGATACAAACAGAATGTGTGCCAAGTTGTAGACAACACAAGATATAAGAAAAGAATATTAGATTTAGGTGCATAGGTCACAGTCCCAACAATACAAGAAGATCTTTAGAAGAAAAAATAATTAGACAATACCTCTTACAGAAAAAGTGTTCAAATCCCTATGTAGGAGGTCCCATGTAAATATCCTTCAAACAAAAGACGCGCCCATCCTTTAGTAGGCCAAGCCTCTACTCTAGCTAAAATTCAAGCTTTCCACATGCTTGAACAGTCAAGAAGGGATGTTGTTCCCAAATTCACAAGGTGGGGGGATTCCATTCAGCATTGTTGACCAGATGAAGAAAAAAACATAAACATCACAATGTGGGATGCCCTGACCATTCCATCTCAGTGGGATCTATTGCATGAAGCTCTGGTGCAACTTCCGTGCGTTGACCTGGTTATGTAGAAGCCATGTGCTTCTATCAAAATCTTCCAAGAAGAGGAGAAACAAGTAAGTAAAGTTGCTAAAACCCCACCCTTCTATATGTCCTTGATTATAGGAAAACACCTAGTGCATAACTACTTGATTGACTCAGGCACTAGTACTTCTATTATGCCTAAGAAGATAGTTGATGTCTTAGGTCTAAAATATATCCCTTTGTCTAAAGGAGTCCTAAAACTTGATGGCTCAATTGTAACCACCTTAGGAGTCATCAAGGATCTTGAGTTAACCCTCCATGCATGTCCAAGCCTGAAAATTACTCAAGATGTGTCAATTATTGACCTGCCTCCTTTGTTTTCCCTATGTCTATCAAGAGAATTTACTACTAAAGTGGGTGGTTACTTGTCTTCTGATTGGTCTCATATGTTACTCAAGACAAGGTATGGTACCCGGTTTACCATACAAGCTGAGCCTATATTTTCTTATCATGTAGAGCCATATGTCCCATCCCCTCTCCAAGCCAATTGTCTTATCTAGGAAGAACAAGTTTCAGTTCCTAAAGAGAAGTCTCTTCCACCCTCTGTTCTAGACCTAATGCTTGATGAATGGGTGGAAAGGCATCACAAATTTGATCCCTATGCTAAAGAACTAGAATCCTATGAAACTGGACTTGGTACTTATTACATTCTAGAAGAAGATGTTATGCTTCCACGCGCGCTCATGAAATAAAAAGTTCAAACTAGTCTATGGAAGTTATATTTTGATGGATCTAGAAGTAGAAACAACCTGGAGTAGGAGTGGTTCTCATTTCCCCTAAAGATGAGAAATTCTTCTTCATGCATATGTTACAGTTTGCATGCTCTAATAATGTGGCAGAATATAAGCACTAGTGTATGGCTTGCTCATTGCTGAGAAGAATAAAATTAAGGCACTTGCAAATCTTTGGGGACACAAAATTTGTCATCCACCAGGTCACCAACAAATTCTAGACAAATAATAAGCTTCTTAAATCTTATAAATATAGAGTTTGGGACCTACTTGAGAGCTTTGATGCCCTTAATCTATAGGTAGTCCCACGCAGAATGAACAAAGAGGCTGACCAAATGGCCATGCTCGGTTCACGTTTTCTCCTACTGAGGAATTTTTCAAAGGAAACACTCAACACATTAAGATGGTGATCAGACCATCCATTCTAGACAATAACACCAGCTGGAAAGTGTTCGACAGTGATGCATAGATCATCTAGTTTATCCAAAATGAAGCTGATTTTTCATCAAGTATGCAAGCTAACCTCCATGACAAAGCTATGGTGACCAAGTAATATAGCTGAAGACAAATAAGTTTCCTAAAGGGCTGCTCACCTTAGATAAAATGTTCAGCCCTGATGATGAGTTCAAAGGTGAAGAAAGATACATGCGCGACTCACAATAAGATTTCTCCTCCCCATTACTTTTGCACGTGGAAAGGACTTTACTCGGGCAGACTTGTGCGCATGAAGAAAAACATGCCTTCATCTCTCTCTGTCAAAAATACAATGACATTTTCTCATGGGAGTATGAAGACCTCAAAGGTTTTGATCCAAGTGTTGCTCAACACTCTATTGACCTTGATCCTAGTATTAAGCCCGTCAGAAAAAAGCAACGACCAGTTAATCCAAAGATAGAGCCCCTCATGAGAAAGGAACTATCAAAACTCATTGAGGAAAAAATTATCTTTCCTATCAAATACTCTACCTAGGTTGCAAATATGGTTCCAGTATGCAAGAATAATGGTGAAATCAGACTTTGTGTTGATTTCAGAGATTTGAATAAGGCATCTCTAAAGGATCATTATCCTTTACCTTCAATGGAGCAGATTTTACAAAATGTGGCTGACACACAAAGGTTCTCCATGCTAGATGGGTATTCGGGTTTCAACTAGATCCTGGTCAAGGAAGAGGATCAATTCAAAACAACATTTACAACCAAGTGGGGAACATATGCATACTAGAAAATGCCCTTTGGTCTATCAAATGCGAGCACAATGTTTCAAATGTGCCATGGATATTTCCTTCAAAGGTTACATTAATGAGTTCATCTTGGTTTACTTGGATGATATAACTGTCTTCTCAAAGCAAGGTACAGATCACATGGTACACCTGGAAAATATATTTGAGAGATGCAGGGAATTTGGGGTATCTCTTAACCCCAAGAAGTGTAATTTTGTGGTGGCTCAGGGAAAGCTCTTGGGCCATGTGGTTTCAAAAGATGGTATCATGATTGATCCTGAGCATGTTTCAGCCATCCTATCCCTTTCCCTACCAGTGCACAAAAAGGCCTTACAATCCTTCCTTGGCAAGATTAACTTTGTTAGGTGTTTTATCCCTAACTTTGTGGGACTGGTTCAGCCCATCACCCTCATGCTCAAAAAGGACATAGCCTTTAGATGGACAACAGAAGGAAGAGAAAGCTTCAACAAGATCAAGAAAGAGATTGCTTGTGCACCAACACTCATTAATCTAGATTACTCAAAGGATTTCATCCTTTATGATTATGGTGCTAATGCAAGAATTGTTGTTGTCCTAACATAAGAAAATGAACAAGGGATGGAATAGCCAGTGGCCTTCTTCAGCCAGACACTGAAGGATTATGAATTGAAATATAGTCACACGGAGAAGTAGGTCTTCATCATCATGCACATGCTCAAGAAATTCAAGAGCATGCTTGCCAAAAATCACATCAAGGTGTTATTATCCCACTCATCTTTCAGAGACTTCATCATGGGAGGAAAAATAAGTGAGAAGAGAGAGCGTTATGGGTGACAAAAATCATGGAATATGATGTGAATATTAAGGCCACAAAGATGGTAAGAGGCAGTGCACTCTGTAAGAAGATTGTTGAGGATGTGTAGAGTGAACCTGAGGCTTCATTATTTCTAGATGAAGACCTCCCACATGTAGAACATGAACATAATATAGACCTTGGCAAGCGTGACTAGATGAAGGACATGATCACATTCCTTTCCGAGGACGTGTACCCTCCTAGTTTAAACAAAGAAAATATAAGGCATCGAGGTTGTAATCTATACCTTATATTTTTATTGATGGAATTATCTTTAAAAAAAATCTAGATGCCATGCTATTAAGATGTATCAATAGTGCTTAGATTGAAAAAGTGCTAGCATAATTTCATGATGGATTCTTTGGTGGACACTTCTCTACCAAGACTATAGCAATGAAGATCATAATGGACAGGTATTTTTGGCCTACCCTATTTACAGATGCACACAGGTGGGTCATAAAATGCAAGGAATGTGATTTCTTTATAGGAAAGAAAATATTGGCAGTGCTTCCCCTCCGACCAATCTAAGCGGATCAGCCTTTTACACAATGGGGTCTTGACTTCATAGGTATGATCAATCCTCCTTCAAGAACTAGATATAAGTGGGTGTCGATGGCTAAAGATTACTTCACCAGATGGACAAAAGTTGTCACGCTTAATGAATCAACTGAGGTAGTCATCCTTGAGTTTCTCAAAGGTTTAGTCACAAGGTTTGGCGTTCCTCAAACCATTATCTCTGATAATGCAAAGGCCTTCCTTGGTACTAAAATCACTGATTGGGTTCCAAATCTAGGAATTTACTGAAAACCTCTTCCAACTATTACCCTTTAGAGAAATGGTCTAAGAATCAATAAACAAGAACCTGATCAGAATCATGAAGTGCACAATGAACATCATCCAAAGACAGTGGCATATGAAGGTCTTGCGTGTGCTCTGGGAGATAGAATCACAATAAAAAGGCAATAGGAACTTCACCTTACAAGCTTGTCTATGGAAAGGAGGCTACCCTTCCTTTGACACTAGAACTAAATTCATTGGCGCTTGCCCAACAGCTAGAATTTGAGGGCGTGGATCAGAGAGAAATTAGGATGATAGAGCTGGTTCATCTTGAAGAGCTCATAAAATCTGCCATGATCAAGCTAGAACAACATCAGCAAGCAACAAAGAAATGGTTTGACAGAAAGGCTAGGCCTCAAGATTTCAAAGTTGGGGACTTGGTTCTAAAATGGGATGCTGATAGAGCTAAACTAGGGTGTCATTCAAAGTTTGATGCACTTTGGAGTGGCCCATACATCATCAAGTCCTATAAAGAAGATAACTCTTTCAAGTTAACTCATCGAATGGAAGCACACTATAAATCCCAGAAACAAGATCTATCTCAAACCCTTCCATTAGGTTTATTGCATCATGTTGTATATATTAAGTAGTTTCAATTCCTCTAAGTGTGCTCTATGCACATTGTTTGTTTATACATAGTTCTTTCCCCTCATGTGCTTCTGTGCGTGCACTCTTTTGTTACTTCCAGAATGCAGAGCTTCTCTCAGTAGTTGTGAGGTTTAGTTCAGAGTTCAAATAAATTCAAGTGACTCTGTGGTTTTATTCAAGTTGTAGACATGATCTTTAAAATTAAGCACACGACTCCATGCCCAATTGAATTTTAAGGCTCTGGTCTCTTCATCTAAGCAGAATATGTCCCCCAAAATTTGCACAAAATTGTTATCCAAATAACTCTCCTAGTTATCTAGATAACTTATATTTTCATCCTGACTCTGGTGTTTCACATTTCAGATTGTGCATACTCAAGATTGTTCTTTTAAACACCTTGGCATAGTTGCAGTCCCTCTCGCACACCTTCCTTCTCCCCTTCACATTCTTCTATCTCCTTCCATTTTCCCTTGTGTTCCTTCCTCCTATGCGCCCACTTTCTCTCCTATCCTTCGTGCACTCCTTGTGCACACCTCGTAAACTTACCTTCCAATCATTAAGTCCCTAGCATTCCTCTTGCATGCTTACCCAGACTCAATTCTTTCACACATCCTCTTTTCTTTCTCCCTCCACGCGCCTTCCTTTAGTTGAATTCCTACATCTTGTTTTCATACTTGCCTTCTACAAGTATGCCTTCCTCTCACGTGTGCCCCTCTTCACCTCTTTCTTCCACTTCTCCCTTGTACCCACATTCCATGCGTTCACCTTCTTTCCATGTGGCAACCCGACACTCCTTCAAAGGAAAAATATTGAGCGGGTTTCTAAATGAGCGCGGAGCCTCCACGCGTCTAGTTTCATAAAAGGACAGGGTTGAGGTTGAATAGTCAAAGCATTGAGACAGGCCAATGGAGGATGCCAAGTGTCAGCACAACACTAATTCAAGAGAAAAATTGGGGGAGGGTTTCCAAACAAGCGTCAAGCTGTCATGTGTCCCCTGGTCAGATATATGACCCTACCGAGCAAAAGACTTAGCCAAAACATGAAGAAACTAAGCGAGCATGGAAGCAGCCCATGCATCATCCCAAAGCATAGCTTCAAAAGTGAAATACAAAGGCTACCCTCTGACATGCACCAACCCTCCACATTTTTATTTCAAAAGGGGACCATTTTGGTAGCTAGTTCCCACTTTTTGTACAGACACTGATTCAAATTTCAAATGAGCATATCTTGACTCAGTGATCTAAATCCAAAAAATTTGGCATTGTTGGAAAGATCTCAGCCTTGTCTATGCCATGGAGATCTAAAACTTTAATTTTGGAGAGGTTAGGTGGGGAAAATTAAGAAATGTATATTTCTGCCATTAATATAATATCTATTTTCCCCAACAACCAGATCGGATTTGATCTCGATCCACCGTTCCTCCTCCTTCAAGGAGGCCGAACAATTAATTGATGCAGAACGACATATTTGGGGTGGATTTTCAAGAGTCATTAATGATGGTGATTGAGCTTCGACTTAGTTTCTTGCTTCTAGTTCTCTCTCTCCTTCTTCCCTCTAGGATGAATCTATAAAGGAGGGTCAAGGCTCATTGTAAAGGGTTGGTCACTTTGGATCCTTACACATGTTTCTAAGGAATTCATGTTTTATGTATTTTGAGTTGCAAACCTCCATGTTTAGCTCTTGCATGTGGATATCGGCCTCCTTATCATTGTAATAGTTCTGTGCATTTCTAGAACTAATAAAGGCATCATTTTGTGACTATTCTATGTCCTAACATGTTTGAATTCCTTCTTTTTTCTCTTCTCTTGCATTGTGTATTGTTGTGCTATTTCAAGTCCCTATGCAGTTCCATACTTGGTTGTGTTCCATGAGAATAATCTGGTGAATGTGTATTTCATTGTGCTACTCATGTTTAGCCTCATTTCATGCATTCCCTATCATTCTCACTTAGAATAGATAGTGTTCACCCCTCTTTTCTGGTGCTATCACCTTTTAGTGTAGTTTACTTCATGTTATCCTTCTTTCCTTGGTCCCTTAGCATTCTTAGCTTAGTTTTCCCTTTTAGCACTAGGAGTAGCAGTAGTAGTAGAAATAGATAGAGGAACCGGCCTTCTCCAGAGATCTATCCCAAGCTCGCAAGGTCCCACAACTTAGGGATGGTTCCATTGTGGTCTCAGAAACCTTGGCCCTTTTCGAGATCCGAGATGTGGGTGCACATTTGAGCAACCAACAGTACACCTGGTATTAGAAAAGACCAAGCTCGGGATATGCTAGCAGAAGCTTCCATGTGTCATCTCGGTGTAAATTCAAAGAAAGAATCAAGAGTGGGTTCCCAACAGATTGCAGGATGCTCGCCACGTGGTCGATTCAAAATGGGGCGAGCTAGCCATTGAATCGGCTAATTATAGAAGGATCAGTGGAATCCTCCACATGTCATCTCGGTGCAACTTCAAAAGAAAAATCTGAAGGTAGGTCCCAAATGTGTGTTGAGCCTCCATGTGTCTAGGGTTAGACATATGGCCCCGCTAAACAAAAGGGACTTAGCCAAAATACAAAAACAAAGAAAAGTTGTGGAAGGAGCCACATGTCTCTTCGGCACTCTTTCAAGAGGTGAATCCAAAAGTGGTCCCCAAACATGTGCCAACTCTCCATGTGTCTTGAGTCAGGTAGAGTGTCTCTACCAATAGGAGGGACTTAGGTAGAACATAGAGGAGCCCGCGTGAGAAAGCCACCTTGTGTCAGTCTAGTACAACTTCAAGAGTGAGAAGAGGGGTCTCGAATCTTTAACACCGTAGAGGGCTGCCATGTGGACCTTATAGGGGTAGACTCATTCGCATATTGTGAGCTTGTGTTAAACACTGACCCTTGACCTTGATCAGCCATAAATTTTGACTGGGAGCTCAGTTTTGAGTGGGAAAGGATGTTTTAGAAATCTCCCTACGCAAGCTACTCACACCGCCACCATTAATGTTTCAGCCCTGCCATTTCCAATTTTTTTCAAGTCTCCCACCTACTGCCATGATGAAGAATGGGCCTCTTTTCTTGTCCAACAAGGAATAGCACATGGGGGCATGGGTTTTGTAGTAAATCCCATCATTGAGTAGGTGGATTCAATGCTCTTCTAGGGGTGGTTGGAGCAGGGTTCAAATTTTCCCTCTCTCCTTCTCTCATTCTTCTATATATTGTAAAGGAGGGGCATATTAAAGAAGTTGGTCATTGTTTCTCTCCGACCCCTCTCTCTTTCTTCCCTAGGGTGGAAAGTGGAGTCTAAGCCTCCTCTCATGGTTCTGTAATGACCTTTTCTTGCCTCTTTCCCAATGATGATGTACCATGTGAATTCCTAGAGTAATAAAATATGTTTCATGATGAATTTTGTCCATCCTTGCTTATTTTATTGTCTCTTCTTACCTCTCATCATTTAAGGGTATATTGTGCATATCTATGATGTCTATTGCAAATTTTGGGAGCTATGTTTAATGGGTTGAAGTGGTGTTCTGTGTGAGTTTTATCTCTGGTCTGTGGTGCATCTTTTCCACCCTCTCCTTTTCTCACCTCTCTCCATTTCAGGCAGCTGAAATTATGACCAGTAACCTCCTTCTCTGGTGTATCACCATTTTAGTGTAGGATTTTTTTTCATGAACTTTCTCTCCCTGGTCCCTTGGAAGGTTAGATTAGGATTAGATAGTTTGTATGCATTAGAATAGCTTGTGGTAGGTAGTTTAATAGAAGGAACCAACCTTCTCTGGAGGTTCATCTCAATTCCGCAAGTCCCACAGCTTGATAGATGGTCCCATGTTATGCGGATCAGCACCGAATGCCCCACTCGAGATCCGAGGCCATTCGGGGTGCTATGATTTTTCACTAACAGTTATGGCACACTCGGTGGCACACCGAGGTTAGATTTTCTCATATTTTTGAGGTGTCCCATTATCAAACACCAAACCTTAAGCCACCGTGTAACCACATTAACAGTTTTGTCACACCCGGTGGGAGAGATCAAGAGCTTTATATCTTCATCTCAAGAAGTTTGATGTGTTATTACTAAGATCCAACCTCACGGAGGAATGTTTCAAGCACATCGATGACTCCATCTTGACAACAATCCACATCTCTAAGGTTTGCAAACCTTATTCCCATCCATTTCCACCCATTATTCCTTCCATATATTTCTTTTTCTACCATTCATGAAGTTGTGCAATCACAACTTCACTTCCCTCTTAGAACTCACACTTGCAGCAATAGTAATGCAAGACTCCTCTAATGCATTTCCCAGCTCCTCTAGATCAGCATTATGATCAAATCCAGAACCATCATGCTTACCCATATGAGCAATGTCAAAACCATTTTGGCTATGGAGCTTATCAAGAACAAGGGGATGCATATAATGGTAACAGTTATGTGGAGAACAATGATCTATTGGAGAATATTCAAATAATGGAGGCTAACATGGTGCATTCCATGGCTACAACACAAATGAAGGCATTCAGGATTGGTTGCAGGGCACCTTTTCCATGGGAAGGCCCTTTTCCAAGACACTATATCCCATAAGAGAAGCTTGACTTCATGGTTGAGATGCTGCCCCAACTTGCACAATGGACCGAGGAGATAGAGGCCTATGAACTTGGTGTCAAGGAGCCTTGTCAATGGGTAAGTCCTACACCATCATCTGGTAGTTTTCTCTTCATTCCCAAGCAACACCATCTCAACCCGAGCTTCTAGTTTCAAGCTTCCCATCTGCTGCCCCAAGTGTTGGTTTCTCTTCTCCATCCCCTAGTCTTCCATCTCACCTCAATTCTTCTACTATTTTCCCTTCCAAATCTAAGTCCCCTCCACAAGATCCAAAGGAAATACCTTCCCCTCCACCATAGATAAAGAAACAACTAGTGGAGACCCCACCCACCACTCCTCCTACTTTCCCAAGTCCATGTTAGGGAGAGACTCCAAAAAAAAATCAAGGAGAGCCAGACAGAGAAGAAATGATCAAAAGATTAGTAAGATTGGCTCTCAGATTTAGGATTACAAAAATCCCCTTGATGGTTAAACCTTTAGAGGAGGTTGGGGTCAGACCAAAAGTGGTGGAAGCTGAGTTTGCAGCAGAAGAAGAACAAGAACAAGAGGAAGAAGATCAGCAGTTTGTATGCTTTGAATGCAGTGTCCATAATGGCACTTTGTCTAAAGAGGATGCTAATCTAATCCAAGTTACATAACCAGTCAAGAGAGAGGAAGAATAACCAACTCCAAGTCCCATTGAAGAGGAGCAACTGGAAGAGATCAAATCAGAGTTGAAGCCACTTGATGAAGAAAGCATCATTGAAGATTTTTTTCTTTCATTTGAAGGGCCTGATTTGATTGATGAATCCATGATGGAGGAGAGCTATCAAGAAGACCTTGCCCCTCCAAATAGTCCTCTAGAGCAGCAAATTAAAGATTTCAATTTAACAAATTTCATGCTAGAGGAAGAGGTTATCCAAGAGCAAGTCAGTCTTCAAGAAACAACGGAGGAAGGAAAAGAGCACAAGGATCCCATCTCTTCCACACCATTCACCCAGGAAGGTCCGTAAGAAGACTCCATCTTGGAGTTGAATTTTAGAACAATGGGCACATTCAAAGGACTATACCATGCCCTATCAGGTACTTGGCTTCATTAGAGCCAAGGGAGAAGCCAAAACCAGTCATGTCCATTTCAAGGCATGAGGATGAGTTTCAAAGCACCAAGGGTCACCATTAGCACCTCTAGAGTCCAATGCCAATCAAATTGAGGAGGTATTTTTGATTGATGTTGATACCTTGATGATTTGGGTGGAAGATCAACCTCTTGTCGGTTTCTCACTCATAATAAGATCCATGTTCAATGCCAAATCATATACATGGCCGCATTTTTTAAAGAAGGGAAGTTATTTCTCCCTGCATGTAGCAGGATTTGTTTATATTTTCTTTGATAGGGTTAGTGTAATAGTAGGAGTATATTTTCTTTCAATAGAACAAGTACTTTTGCACACTCTACATTTCTTATTTGAGGCATGTATGATTTAATATTTGTATATAATTTTTTTTTGTATTATTCTAGAGGGACCATGCACCAGGCCTTTAGTATTTATAGTAGGGAGACCCATAGTTGCCTATAATAGTTGCTAATTTCAAAATGAAATAAATGCATAGAAACTAAAATCAATTTTGAATGATTCCATTTCAAGAAAAAGTGAAGCCCTAGGTCAATAAAATTTTCTACTCTCACAAATTTCATCTCCATGATTTTCTTATGAAAATTGAGATTACAAATAGCAGGGCGAGTTTAGGGTCACCAAGTGCAAGTAGTTAGGTTCAAGTTTGAAGGGGAAGATCAGTATCGGGTTATCAATTAGGACTCCATGCCCAATAGATGTAACAAGGCAACTCATCTCTTCATCTAGTAGGCATATGTCCCCGTGAGTCGTCAAACAGTTATCCCAATTTTGCCCCTGTAAAATTGATCAAACATGACCCCACATAGAAGAAAATCATAAGGGCGATTCAGTCATGTGAGCCCACATTCCAAATCCAAAAATAAAGTGGTAGGAAGGCTCAATAATGGAGTCCAAGAAAATTCAAAAGGGAGGCCAATGACGTTAAAAGAGTTCGCAGAGGCTCAACAAGAAAGAAAGTGGGGAAAGGGCTTGAAGCTTTTAGACTTTGCCACATATGAGTCGACTCGAGGCTGAAAAATAGACTCACGAGAAGGTGCCATGTGTCACTTCAGCACAATTCCAAAAGGCACGTCAAAAGGCGAGTCCCAACCGTATGCCATCCCTCCACGTGTTTAGAGCCTCAAAAAATTGAATCGGTTGTTGAAAATTCTAAGGCCAGTGGAAAGAACCACGTGTCATCTCGGTGTAACTTTAAAGGTGTGACCTAAAGTAGAGACTCAAATGAGCACCAACCCTCCACGTGGTTAAAGTCCAAAAGGCAACAAAAGCCATCAAAGAGTCTAAGTACAACATGGATGGTAAAAGCCTCCATGTGTCTTAACGGCGCACCTCATGGAAGGAGGTTAGGTCTAAACAAGGTCTCCAAATGTGTGCAGACTCTCCACATGTCTAGGGTCCAATAGAAGTCAAATAGGAAGTGGGCCCAAATCAGTTAAGTATAAAAGGACCGATAGAATCCTGCACATGTCTCAACGACACACCTTCAAGGGTTGAAGCCCAAAAGGCAGCCCCCAAACAAGTGCAAAGCTTCCACATGTCCAGTGCGAAAAGGAAATAACACCGACAGTTGAAAAGTCTCAGCAAAGTGGGCGGTGCCACATGTCTCATCGGTGCATCTTCAAAGGCATGGCCCAAAGAAAGACCCTGAACTAGCGCCAACCCTCCATGTGTCCTGGGTCCAAAAAGGGGACATCGGCCATTGAAAATTCCAAGATCGGGACAAAGCAGCGAAGCCTCCACGTGTCATCTCAGTACAACTTCAAAGGAAGAATCAAGAGTGGGTTCCCAAATAAGCACGGGCTCACCACATGTTCGAGTCAAAATGGGGTAGAGCCAATTGTTGGATTAGCTAAGTATAGAAGGATCAGTGGAAGCCTCCACATGTCAGCTCGACACAACTTCAAAGGAAAAATCTAGAGGTAGGTCTCAAATGTGTGTTGAGCCTCCACATGTCCAGGGTCAGACATATGGCCCCACCAAAAAAAAGGGAATTATCCAAAACAAAAATAAATAGAGAAAAGCTATAGAAGGAGCCACGTGTCTCTTCAGTGCTCTTCAAGAGGTAAATCCAAAAGTGGTCCCCAAACATGTGCCTATTCTCCATGTGTCTCGGGTTAGGTAGAGTGTCTCTACCAACGGGATGGACTTAGCTAGAACACGAGGAGCCGCGAAATCCATAATGTGTCAAGATGGCATAACTTCAAGAGCAAGAAGAGGGGGCTGAATCTTTAACATGTGTGGGGCTTCCAAATAGACCCTATAGAGGTAGAATCATTCACATATTGCAAGCCCGCATTAAATGCCCAACCCTCGACCTTCGAGATAGCCATAAATTTTGACCAGGAGCTCAGTTTTGAGCGGGAAAGGATGTTTTTGAAAGCTCCCGAGGCTCTGCTACTCACCTACCACCATTAATGTTTTAGCCCACCATTTTGAGGCTGTCAAGTCTCCCACCTGCCACCATGATGAAGAATGGGCCTCTTTTCTTGTCTGCAAGGAATAACACATGGGGGCATGGGTTTTGCAGTAAAGCCCATCATTGAGTAGGTGGATTCAATTCTCTTCCAGGGGTGGTTGGAGCAAGGTTTGAATTTTCCCCCTCTCCTTATCTCATTATTTTATATATTGTAAAGGAGGGGCATATTAAATATGTTGGTCATTGTTTCTCTCCTACCCCCACTCTCTTTCTTCCCTGGGGGAAAGTGGAGTCTAATCCTCCTCAATGGATCTCGTAATGACATTTTCTTACTTTTTACCCACTAATGATGTACCGTGTGAACTCCTGGAGCAATAAAATCTATTTCATGATGCATTTTTTCCATCCTTGCTTATTTTATTATCTCTTCTCGCCTCTCATCATTACAGGGTATACTATGCATATCTCTAATGTCTATTGCAAGTTTTGGGATATTTTTTAATGGGTTGAAGTGGTGTTCCATGTGAATTTTATCTCTAGTTTGTGGTGCATCTTGTCCACCCTCTCCTTTTCTCACCTCTCTCCATTTCAGGAAGTTGAGATTGTGACCAGAAACCTCCTTCTCTGGTGTATCACCATTTTAGTGTAGGCTTTGTTTTCATGCACTTTCTCTCCCTGGTCCCTTGGAAGGTTAGATTAGGATTAGATAGTTTTCTTGCATTAGAATAGCTTGTGGTAGGTAGTTTAGGAGTAGGAACCAGCCTTCTCTGGAGGTCCATCTCAAGTTCGTAAGTCCCACATCTTGAGAGATGGTCCCATGTTATGCAGAATCACACAGATGCCCCATTCGAGATCTCGAGGCCATTCAAGGTGTTGTGATTTTGCACTAACAGAAGACGAGAGGAAGATAACTTTTACCACTGAATGGGGAATTTTTTTCTTATACTATTATGACTTTTGGATTGAAAAATGTGTCTACTATGTTCTCGTGCATTGTGGTACAAACATTTTAGGACTTCATCCATAAATTTCTTCAAGTTTACCCGGATGACTAGATTTTGTATGGGTTGGTAAAAGACCATTATGAAAATTTGAGGATAATGTCCGAGATGTAGGCAATTAAGGATATCACTCAACATTAATACATGTGTCTTTTTACTCCATTTGGGACCGTGTTATGACATATTATATGAAAATAAGGATTATTAGTGGATCACACCAAAGTTACTGATTATTGTGGGATTACAGGAGCCTACTAATTAAAGATCAATGCACGGACTCCTTAGGCATACAAGGTACTATAGGAAATTCATCAAGGGGCATGCCAAGATTTCTGTGCCCTTAGAGGAATTGCTTAAAACACAAGAGTGCCTTTCATTAGGGAAAGGCGCAATAAAGAGCATTTGACACTTTAAATGATAGGATTGTCATGACGCCCATATGATATTTTCCTTCTTGGGATAAGAATTTCCATATGCATATTGATGCCTCAAGGATAGCTATGGGAGTAGTACTATAACAACCCAATGAAGGAATTTTTATCATCCCTTGTGATTTTCTAGTAGAAATTTGACACTAGTTAAACAAAATTACACAACCACCGAGCATGAGGCATCGATGATCTATGCGTTGCATAAGTTCAGGCAGTATCTATTGGCAACACCATTTATATTCTACACCGACCACATGACATTGAAATAGTTGGTGAACAATCCCATTTTACAACGGCGCCAAGAATTTGAGTTCATAGTGGTTCTAAAACCTAGAAAAATCAATTCAAGACCTAACCACTTATCAAGGATTAACTCGTAGAGGATGATGCACAAAGCATTGAGGATACCATGCCGAAACACAACTTTTTTTTGTTGCGATGCATGCCCACGACTTGGAAGATATCATGGTATTCTTGAAAATAGGTTTGGTGCCAAAAGGGATGAAGGCTCTGGAGAGGAAGCAGTTAGCAATACATGCCACACCCTACATGTTAATTGGTGGAGACCTGTATAATTTAGGTCATGATGAGGTTCTACGCTGATGCGTATTAGAACATGAGTGCATTGAAATTATAGAGGAATCACATGGTGGGATTACAGGAGGACACTATGCAGGAAATGATACCATTTGGAATATTCTACTCTCAAGGATTTGGTTGGAAACCATATACTAGGATTGTATTGAGTTTTGTAAGGCTTGTGACCATTCACAACAACTTGGCAAACCGGGAAGAGGGATGAAATGCCCTTGTGGCTAGTAGCCAACACCAAACTATTTGAAAAATGGGAAATTGACTTTCTAGGACCTATTTCACCTACCACGCGAAGGACTGGTTCACATTACATCATCACTTGTATAGATTATTTCACAAGATGGGAAAAGGTAGTGCTCTATGAAGGATTCACCGCAACGACAACTACTAGATTTTTATGGGAAAACATGATCAACATGTATAGTTTTCCTTTAATCTTAAATAGTGATAGGGGTACACATTTCCTTAATGAAACGATCAGGATTCTATTACAATAATTTATGGTAGCCCATCACAATACTACCCCTTATCATCCTGAAGCAAATGGGACTGTTGAGGCATTTAACAAACTACTAAGTGACACATTGACTAAGATCTATGACGTCGAAAGGAAAGATTAGGAGTACAAGGTATCATTTGTTCTATGGGCATACAAGACAACCTACAAGAGATTGAACAAGGCCACACCATTTAAATTGGTGTTCGGCGCGAAGCTATTTCACTTTGGTTGAATTCAGCTACCTTCACTACGTATAACACACGTGCAAGAGGATTAGGTGATGAATAAGTGCTAGAAGAGAGGATTGATAAGTTGATGGATTTAGAAAAGAGTCAAACACTTGATAGATGGAATCGGAAGATAGAAAAAGAAAGAAAAAGGCATGGCATGATCATCATATCAAGAACAAATAGTTTGAGGTTGGCTAGATGGTGTTGTTGTATGATTCCAAGTATTTGTGCCATCCTGGGAAGTTGAAATTCCATTATTTTGGACCCTACATCATATCGTACATCCTTTATTCAGGTGTTTGCCAACTACAAGTGCTAGATGGGACAAGATTACAGTGTCATTTCAATGGGAGTAGGATAAATCCCTACTATAAATAAGTCTTCTTGGTGTTTGTACATAAGGTAGTAGTTCCAGTTAGCTTAGAATTTCCCTTTATCGATTTTTCTTTTCTTGTGTTTCCCTTTCTCATTGTTTGTTCCTTTCTCTAGTTCATTCTCGTGCCTTGTTCATAGTAACCACATTATTTTATAAATTTATGTATGTGCAAGGAACACACATTTGTTTTAGTGTGGGGTGGAGTAATGCAAAGCAAAGTATAAGCCAAGAGAAAAGTTGAGTGGCCCTATATAAGGAAGTGCGTAAGGTTGAGAAAGCACATCAGAAACGATGGATAATAAAGTATGGTGTCAAGAAGGCTGTAATAAAGACCACATATAAAGAATAAAGAGTGCCGAGAATAACATGAGGTGGGTAAGGGAAAAAATCAGGTAAAGGAAAAGAAGTGCCTTCGGCACTATAAACACATGCGTAAGAGTCTTCGGTAAAATTGAATTTTGCGTGCTAGAAGGTTGTAGAATGTTTTTCGCAGATAGGATTAGGTGCATAGGTAAGGACGCTTAAGGTCAGTTTAGTGGAAAAATCCACATTTAATGTTAATTACATTGGTAGGTGGTATACCATTTATTGCTCAAGGGGAGCAAAATCTATAAATATGAGGTTGGGCAAGTCATTATTCTACCTTGTTATTACAAAGTTGAAGCACTTTTGCAAACTAGGGAATCTAGATAAATTTGTGTGAAGTAATAAGAATCCTATAAATCTAAGTGTGGGACTAGAGTGGATCTGCAATCTACGAGGAGGGAGTACATGAGCGTTAGGAAAGGTTGGTTAAAGTGCGTCGTCTTGTGGAAGTTTTTCCTAGTTACGGTTTGGAAGCTAGGGCATGAAGATAGAAGGATTTATTCCAGGAGTTGAGCTTTAGATTTGAATTAAGATAGTGTTATATTTTTAACTGAAAAAAATAATGGCACCAATGAAGGTGACCATTTCACCTAATAAATAAAAGGACAAGGGAAAAGGAAAATAAACCACTTCCGTCATGAGCTCCAATGAGGAATGGTACACTGTAAATGTAATACCCAAATGGAGTATTTCTAGGAAAGGAATGGGTGTTACACTTAAGACAAATTTCCATGAGATATTATAACCATTGCACGATAACAATTGAGAAGGAAATGGCATTAGAGTTGTTTTGTCAAACTAACAAAAGGACACCAAATGGTATGCCTATATACAACAATGAGGTAAAAGTCGAATTGGAGAAAACAAGTTTATTGAAATCAGTATGAGTTGACTTACTTTGGTAAGCCGAGAACTTTTATCAATGGTTGATGTCATGCGTACATGAAGAAAATTTCTACTCGTAGGGTGCAAGATGCACATAACATCTTAGCGATTGATATCTAGGTTCACTAACCTGAATTGTTAAGGGGAATCCATAGATGATGACCTCGAGCGATAAGGAGGTCACAAGGAAATAGTAGTAGAGTATGACTACAAAAATGGTTCGTGATACTTTGACATCACATAAATTCCGCACTCGTCATGAGGATGGTTGCATGCTTAGTGACCAATCTTGATGATAAAAATGATTGGCACAAGTGAACAAGGCATGGCTAAATGTATACTGGAAGATAGTAGAGGGAACCATCTATAAATTGTCTACCTTCATTATGGATGAGATCATAAGAAAAACACAACAGGGAGAGAAGATACTATTTGGTAACATCCTCCTCACCATTTTCTTTTCATAAATTGGAGTACCATATGGGCCGAAGAAGTTTTTTTGGGAGTATATAGTAAGAGAACTCCTCACCCGCGAAAAGGTTTAATAAGTATACTTGTGAAACCATGATGGTCACTCACAAGGCACACCTAGAGAAGTGGTATAAATGAAAGTATGACACATTCGGGGTAGAATGGAGGATCTTAGATCATTTTTCCGCACTCATGGATGGAGAAGCAGAATTTGTAGTTTACCAACACTTTTACATTGGCAGGTTCACTTTGACAAATGGGACTAAGAGCCCATGGTGCAAGCTACCCTTCTCTTTCACCACACAATACTTCTAAGTAGGGGTTAATAGGTTAAAAGAGGCCAAAAGACTAAGGTTTGACCTCATGATGTTAACCAAGACAATCGCAGCTCGCACCAAAAGCTCATCTAACCTATGAAGCACGCGTACGTGGAGAAGTATGTCTCCCATGAAGTTCAAATGATGAATCCAATAATGCCGCCAATCGCTGTAAGGGTCAGAACAAGGGTATATCTACACAAAATTCCAAAGTTTGAAAAAGGTTCCTATCTCGGAGAGTGATGTCTCCATTCAAGAAGACCCCATAGTTTGGAAAACGGTTGTGCAAAGAAGAGGGAAAGATAAGAGGTGTAGGAGAAAAAGGCATAAAGTGTATAGACCACACAATTGGTGGGTGCGCCAAAAGATGTAACAAAGCTTAACACTTATGCCGATGTCTATTAAAACATGATCGCATGGAAATTATGGAGGAAACACGTGGTGGGATTGTAGGAGGACACTATGTAGGAAATGCTACCACATGGAATATTCTACTTACAGGTGTATTTGGTGGGAAACCATTTACCAGGATTGTATTGAGTTTTGCAAGACTCGTGACCATTGCCAACTTCTCGTAAACACCTGGGAAGAGGTATGAAATGCCCTTGTGATAAATATCCAACACTCGAACCATTTGAAAAATGGTCAATTGACTTTTGTAGGACCTATTTCACCTACCGCACAAAAACCGGTTTGTGTTACATCATCACTTGCATAGATTATTTGACAAGATGGGCAGAGGCAATGTCAAAAGGATTACATCGCAACGACAATCTGCTAGATTTTTATGGGAAAACATAATCAACATGTATGGTTTTACTTTAATCTTAAATACCGATAGGGGTACAAATTTCCTCAATGAAACGGTTAGGATTCTCGTTAGTATAATTTATGGTAGCCCATCACGAGACTACCCCTTATCATCCGAAGTAAATGGGACTACCGAGGAATTTAACAAAATACTAAGTCACACGTTGACTAAGATCTATGATGTCGAAAGGAAATATTAGGATGACAAGGTATAATTCATTCTATGGGCATACAAGACAACCTACAAGATATTGAACAAGGCCACATTGTTTCAATAGGTGTTCGGCACGGAAGTTGTTTCTCTAGTTGAATTCATATTACCTTCACTTTGCGTGATAAGACGTGCACAAGAGGATTAGCTGATGAATAAGTGCTAGAAGAGAGGATTGATAAGTTGATGGATTTAGACAAGAGTCGAACACTTGCTAGATGGAATTAGAAGACAAAAAATCAAGACAAAAGGCATGACATGATCATCACATAAAGAATAAACAGTTTGAGGTTGGGTAGATGGTGTTGTTGTATGATTCCAAGTATCTTGTGCCATCCTGGGAAGTTTAAAGTCCATTGGTTGGGACCCTACATCATCTCATACATTCTTGATTCAGGTGTTTTCCAGTTGCAAGTGCTAGATGAGACGAGATTACCAGGTCATTTCAATGGGAGTAGGATGAAGCCCTACTATAAATAAGTCTTCTTGGTGTTTGTAAATAAGGTAGTATTGCCAGTTAGCTTAGAATTTCCCTTTATTGATTTTTTTCTCTTTTATTTCCCTTTCTCATTGCTTTTTTCCTTTCTTTGGTTCCTTTGTGCCTTATGCACCTGGTAACCACATTATTTTCCAAAGTTTGGTATGGAGGGGATTGTGCATCTGCGTTTTAGTGTGGGGTGGTGTATTGTAAAGAAAAGTATAAGCTCAAGAGAAAAAGTTGAGTAGCCCCGTATTAGGAAGTGTGCAAGGTTGAGAAAGCATGTGGGGAAATGATGGATAATGAAGTATGGTGTCAAGAAGGCTATAACAAAGACCGCATACAAAGAATGAAGATCTCAGAATAACATGAGGTAGGTAATGAAAAAAATCAGGTAAAGGACAAAAGAAGTGCATTCGGTGCTATAGACATGCGCGTAAGAGTCTAAGGTCGGATTGGATTTTTGTGCACTATAAGGTTTTTTTGCGTAGGATTGGGTCTATAGGTAAGGGCACTTAATGTCACTTAGTGGAAAAATATGCATTTAATGTTAAGCACGTTGGTAGGTGGTATAACATTAATTGTTGGAGGGAAGAAAAACTATAAATACGAGGTCATGAAAGTCATTATTCTACCTTGCTATTACAAATTTGAAGCACTTTTGTGAATTAGGGCAACCAGATAAATTTGTGTGAAGGAAGAAGAATCCTATAAATCTAAGTGTGTGACTAGAGTGGATCTACAAACCGAAGGAGGGAGTACACGAGCGTGAGGAAAGGTTGGTTGAAGTGTGTTGCCTTGTGGATGGTTTTCCTAGTTAAGTTTGACAAATTTAGGGCACGAAGATAGAAGGATTTATTCCTCGAGTTGAGTTTGGATTTGAGCATAGTAGTAGGGAAGAGAAAGGATTGTTATATTTTAAACTCGATTGTAAATAATGACACCAAAACAAGGTGAGCAAAGAAACAAAAGGGCAAGGAGAAAGGAAAACAAACCAATGTCATCAGCAAGATCCAATGAGGAATGGTACATAGAAATGCAATACCTAGATGGAGTATTGCTAGGAAAGGATTTGGTGTAGCACTTAAGAAAACTGGCCATGAGCGATTATAACCATCACACGAGCACAATTGAGAATGAAATGACATTAGATTTGGTCCATCCATTTAACAAAAGGACACTAGATGGGATACCTACATACAAACGCACGAGGTAAAAGTCAAATTGGAGAAAGCATGGTTATCAGAACTATATGAGTTACCTTACTTTGGTAATCCAGAGCACCTTTATCAATGGTTAATGTCGTGCATACATGAAGACCATTTCTAATTTGTAGAGTGCAAGATGCCCATAACACCACATTTGATATCTAGGTTCACCGACCGAATTATGAAGGGGAATCCATAGATGATGATCTTAGTAATAAGGAGGCTATTGAGTAAATAGTAGTAGTGTATGACTACAAAAATGGTTCACGATACTTTGACATTGAAGAAATTCTAGAAACTATCATGAGGATGATCGTGTGCTTGGTGACCAGGATTAATGATCAAGAAGGATGGACGCAAGTGAACAAGTCATGGCTAAATGTATGCTTAAATATATCGGAGGGAACAATCTATAAATTTTATGCCTTGATTGCGAATGAGATCATAAGCAATGCGTAGGAGGGAGAGAAGATATTATTTGGTAATGTCCTCCTCACCATTGTCTTTTTAGAGATTGGATTATCGATGGGCTAGAGAAGTTTTTTTAGGATTATCTCGAAGAGGACTCCTTGCCCACGAAAAGGTTCAAGAAGTATACTTGTGAAACCATGATAGTCGCTCACAAGGTGCACCTAGAGAAGTGGTATAAATGAATGCGTGATGCATTCAGAGAAGAATGGAGGATCCTAGAGAATTTTCTCGTGCTCATGGATGAAGAAGAAGAATTTATAGTTTACAAAAGGTTTGGCATTAGCATGTTCACTTTAAAAATGGGACTAAGATCCCATGGTGCAAGCTTCCCTTCTCTTTCACCGTGCAATACTTCCAAGTAGGGGTAGAAAGGTTTTAAGAGGCCAAAAGACTAAGGTTCAACCTTAGTGAAGTCAAGAAAGACCACCGTGAGCTGCGCTAAAATCTCGTCTACCCTAAGAAATGCGCGTACATGGAGAAGTATGTCTCCCATGAAGTTCAAATGATGAAGCCAATAATGCTTCCAATTACCGAAAGGGCTGAAACAAGGGTATATCTATGCATAAGGAAAATTTTTGGAAAAGGCACCAATCTAGAGAGTGATTTCTCCATTCCCAAAGATCCCATGGGTTGGAAAAGGTCCACACTAAAGAAGAGGGAAAGAGAGGAGGTGCAAGAGAAAAGGAAAAAGTGTGCGAGACCACACAATCGGTGGGCGTGCATTAGTCACAAATCCTAGCACTTATGAACATCGAAATAAATCCCCAATGAAGGAAAAGACCCCAGAAGAAGAGGCACTAAATCATGAAGAGCCCCTCACCCTTGAAGAATCACCAACGAAGAGGTAGTATGTCAAAGAGAAGGAGAAGGAAGAATCTCCTATATTGGAATCACCAGTTAGGAAGAAGCAAAAGGTGGTAAGAGGTAGACTCGGAGGATACATAAAGTCTAGATGCTTACATTGGTGACAAGGATGATGACGAGCCTCGATGGAGGTGAATACCATCCATTGTATGTTATACATGATTATGAGGAGGGAGATTAAGATAAGAATGATGAGAAAGATGAGGAGAATGATGGGGGAAAAGAGGAGGATCAAGGAAAGGGGGTGAGCAAAGAGGTCGTATAAAAACCCAAGGAACCATAAGTCTCACCAAAGGAGAAGTGAAGAAATATACAAAGAGAGAAGTTACGGGAATTATGGAGTTGGTGGAACAGGGGAGTTAGAGCGAGAGCGCGAATGAAATTTTGAAGGA
Source organism: Taxus wallichiana var. yunnanensis (assembly GCA_018340775.1). Classification (NCBI taxonomy): domain Eukaryota; kingdom Viridiplantae; phylum Streptophyta; class Pinopsida; order Cupressales; family Taxaceae; genus Taxus; species Taxus wallichiana. The sequence goes on along the minus strand of CM031242.1, from coordinate 601,347,954 downwards.
GATGAAAGAAGAAATCATTGGGAAGGAGTATGAAAACATGGGTGGGGATCCCAAATTGAAAGTAAGCTTCCCAAAAGCTACACAAATAGGTGGGAAAGGTGTAATGGTGATACAAGAGAAAGGAATTAGATATATTAATGATCCTAGAAAGGTGCTACGTGCATGCTTCCAAAGCACCGTACAAAAGAGAAACTGCTGGCTATGTCATCATTTGATGAAGAAGGTGCATATCCCTCAACAAAAAGATGCTACCTTGGACATTCGAGTCTCGGGTAGATGAACCTAAGTTTGAAGTGAATCGAGAGAGCGTTGATAAAGGTTTTGGAAACAAAGGAACAAATACCTTGGTAAACACTCATCAACCATCAAATGAATAGGTATGCAATGCACTCAACAAGGTTTTAGTCAAAGTTGAGGTTACAATGTTCAAGAGTAATGATAGAATGAGATTCTGGAGGAGGAATTGGGGAAGAAAAAGGAGGATCTTGTGAAAAAGAGAAAGGATCTAAAGCAAGAGGATCGATTAGCACTAAATTGAGGTGTGAGATAAAAGAATAAAAATAAATGGTGTGGGAAGTCTCTAAGAAGGTGGAGATGATTACAGATGCCATTGTCCTGAAGCATCCCGACTTAGAGCACACAAGGAAAAGTATGAATAATCCTTGCAATTTCTACGGAACATTTGACTCGTATTTTCCTAATGGAGCGGTGACCACTCGCTTTAGATTCTCGCAGAGAGGCGTAGACACACTAGGAGAAAGAGGAAAAGATGAAGGTTGTTGAGATTGTGGCTCGATACACTAAATTTCTTGCAGAGGTGAAGGTCGTCGCGCAAGTCACTGAAGCTACTTATGACAACTGTGCTGATAGGGATAGAGTGGAAAGCATCTTGGTTTCCACCCATGAAACAGATATCAAGGAGTTCCAAGAGAAAAATAGAGGTAATAGATTAGAAAGAGATAAGATCCTAGCCAAGGTGGAGATTAAATTAGAAGTAATCAAGACCTTGCGTGGCTCAATCAAAATTTGGATAAACCCCTAGATCACCCGCAGGATGGATGTCTTTGGAGGACATGGGTAAAAAGTTGGAAATTATTGTTGAGACCATGAGTGCCAAAGGGGAGGAATTAAGTTTTGAGGAGGTGAGTGCCTTAGTTGGAGACCTCTATCAATAAGCACAGAATGAGGTTGATGCTTGGGAGAAGTTAGAGAAAGAAATAGGTAAGGATTTCCCTCTCCTCCTCCAATAATAAAAAAATCCCCCATTCTTTCATTCTTTCCCCAACTCTTCATTCCTTTAATCTTTCTTTCCAACCATTTTAAGATCTCACCATTTTTATTTTATCAAGGGTGTTTGAGGATGGAGAATAAGCGTAGTGTGGGGTGATGTTGGGCCCTATAATATTGGCTAAGTATAAGAAGGCGTGTGGGCACACGGGTTAAAGGAACGCAAGGAAGGGTTATAGAAGAGATTTATAGAACACACGACATGTGTGTAAGATGAGATAAGTTTTGGGACTCAATCATTTTTAGCGTTCAAGGTTGCACATGAGAAAAGTGTGACCTGTCTAGCATGCAGAGTGGATAAGGTGTCATCTTGACAACCATAGGATCAAGAATGAAATATTCCATGTATGCGATGGAAGGTTACAAAATATCATCATTTCACAGAGTGGAGAGATCGAATCAAATGAGGCATGCTCCATGGAGGACCACTTGGACACTTGGTAACTGATCTATTACCTTAGAAGCCATGGTAGTGAAGGAAAAAAGATATATATAGAGGGTGTGGATAGTAGAAAGGGGACTATATTGAGAGAGAAGAGGTGATGGGAAGAGTCGAAACTCTACAAAAATCATGGAATATTCTATGGGTTGGGATTAGTGAAAATATAGGAGTGATGGCATACTCAGAGGGATGGGTCTGTGTTTATCCTTGTAATGTAAAGGACGTAGTATAGTTTCTGATGCATGACCTGATCTACATTATTATTATGGGTCCGTTATAACCTCAAGGAATGTAATGTGGTTATCGAACTCCTTAATATCAATGAAAGGTTACGTTATAAAGAATATATGTGTTCGTGAGATTAATACTAATGCATTTCCTTTGTTTTATGAATCATTTCTATATGTTGTATGTTATTTATCTTTTATGGATTCATTGATATGATAACTCATCCTAGGGTCTCTATAATGAACACTTGGTTCCTTCCCATTCTTTTGCACTTAATTATTTGTCATAGATGATGCATTATCACAAGACTCACATAAAGGATGAGCTCGGTGCCCACGCATGCCTTGGATGAGTTCCTAGTGCCCTTGGGTGATAGGATGGTGCACATGGGATTAGTTATTTTTTCTAAGGATATAAAAATGACTACATCTTGGTTCCGTTGTTAGGACTCTTTTTGAAGTTGTTTTGAGAAATGACATACATCTTTGTCCCTGTGATGCATGATGACGGAACGTCGAGACCTTGGAAAGTGTTGAAACATGGTTCAAGAGCACAAAGGATGAATTTTCTCAAATATTTAGCACTAGACCTGAGTTCGATGCACATAGATGGGTAGAAGAGAACATGTACCATGAGTTATATGAGACATTCTTCTATTGTTTTCCAATAGAACTATATGAATGGCTTTCAACATATGCATCCATATTGAGTTGGTACTATAGATTGTGTGTATGGACCCAAGCTAATTATTAGAGGGTGTAGGATTCAAATCGACTTGGATGCATGGTTTTGATCACTGGTGGAAAGGAGTGCTAACCAATTATACTCTAGAATATGTCATTTCTACGTATTTTTGCCCAGAGGTTCGCTAAGGTCAATTTTCCGAGGGAGCCCAGAGGAACATTTTTACGTGATGTTCCTTTGGCTATGAAGATATTATTCATTACCCTAAGTGTAAAGGAATTTCCCATGGCCGCTAAGCTTCTCCGAGCGTTGGGAGAGCAAGAAATAGTGGAGGAATATGACAGATATTACAGCTAAAAGGAAATGGAGGAGAGATGACTCAAGTATAATAAATCTCGTGAAAGGGAGATGATAGACAACGTGAGGTTGCAAGTGTGATGGATCAATGGAGGTAGATGTTACGGGGAAGGAGTTGAGGCTCATGCGGATGACGTGGAACCCGAGTAATATATGTTACCCCATATTAGCAAGTGTGGGAGAGAATTCCCTTCATCTTCTGATGAGAGTTCGTCACATGGAGAAATGAAATCCATCGGCGTGCATCTAAACCCACCTAATAACCAACCCATGGTGCTTGGTTTTCTAAATCAAGGGAGAAGTATTGTTAATCTAGGTGGTATTGGTGGGAGTAACCAATCTATGCCCAAGAGATATAATTTCTCATTCAAAACATCCATGGCTACATACGCAAACCATTCCGGTATTTGGAGGAATTTTTAGACAAGGTGCAAGTACACAAGGTTTGGGTATCGTGTCTAGGAGTGGTGCGGGACACATAACTGGTAGTGGGACAATATCACAAACCATCGTACCCGTGCGTTTAGTGGGACATTGGGAACACTAGGCATGACCACTTCAGGCCATTTTCTAGCTACAAGAGGTGGATATGGTGGTATAAGAGCTGGAGGACCTAGTTTACCTAGCAGATCTGGAGGATCTGGTGGGTCAGGAGAAACAAGACTTGGTGGATCCAGTGGATCTAGTGGAGGAGGAAACACCAGAAGGAACCAAGGCTCTTGATTAGGAGGAAAAGGGCCTCTGCCACCTCTAAAATTATTTTTTGAGATGTCATTACACTTACCAAACTATAGGGGTATTGAGGATGCTGCAAAGCATGTGCACAAGTGTGAATTACTATGGCACACAAAAGGGATCACTACCCCAAAGATGAAGGCAAGTTATTTTTCGAAAACATTGAAGGGTACACACATAGTTGGTATCGAAATATGAGCCTCATCAAATGATGGTAGAATACACTACATTAAATAATTCCTTCCTATAAAAATTCCATATCCCAAACTTTAAACAGAAGAGCATCAGTGCTCTGAAGGAGATCCAATAAGGAATGACAAAGAGTGTGTGGGAGTATGATGCACATTTCAAGAATCTCTTGTCAAAAATATCCTTCGACATTCAGCCTTGCCAACATGCTCAATGGTTTTGAAGGATTGATAACACCATTTAGGAGGGCTTTGGCACACAAGACTTTCATTGAGACCTTCCCAAGGCATGGAAGCTACCCTACACATCGAGCTCTACTGGGAACGCTGACACGGTGTTAATATTTTATGGTAGCTCAAATTATTGCAATGGCCAAGTAGTTGAAGAATTTTTCGTAAACTCAACACATGAGGTTCGTAGTGAGATTTGGTGTACTGAGAATGTGGAGTGGAGGGGCATGCGAAGGATAGTTTCCCTCGAAAATTGGTATGCACCATGATGGTAGACTGTGAGATTTTCCATGGAGATCATGATGCAAATAGGTGTCCTCTACTAAAGCATGCAATCCACAAGAATGTTTCTTGGTATTGATATATTTATTCCTCTATGACCCATGATACCAAGGATTGCAGAGTAAAATGATCAGATTCATGATGTTATTGATCTTTGTGTGCATTAGACTAGTCTTGCAAGAAACCCTAAGGACAATGATTGGTGCTATGAAGTGTGCATAGATGGAGGAGTGCATGGAAGAGGTTTTATCGGTTGATTTCATGGTCATAGTAACCATGGTAGAGGTCAAAGTGAATTCCCATGAGGAACCTATTACAATTTGTGGATCTATAAAGAATTACAAGCATGAGTGTCCGATCATTTCAATGCTCGTGGTATGGAAAGAAACATAAGTACGAAGAGTTTCCAAAACTTTATGAGCATATGAACTAGTAGCACTAATACGAAAAAGGAACTCGGATGGTTAGCATCAAGAAGGCCGATTCATAGCGGATTCCAAGAGTGGCGTGTGAGTTAGAGCAGAACCTATATTCGACAACGTGAGCAGAGGCCATGCACGCCAAGGAAATGCCAAGACAAAGGACACTAGTTTCAAGAGAGGAAGTAGTACATGGAAATTATCTAGACCCTGCTCATTAGAAGGAGGTGTATCAAGAGACTATGGACGTGATTTAAATTTTGCAAGGAGAGATCCAGTGTTTGAAGGAATAGTCAAGGCGGTTAGAGCAAAGGAAGAATGTTGAAACATCATAAAAGGATCTAGATGAGGTCGGGAAGTATGAAAAGTGATCATACAAGAGAATATTATTCCCTTTCTAGGAGAATGACTAGGAAAGAAGATACCATGTGCCAAGGCAGAGTGAGAAAGGCATGTTTTACATGCAAACCTTCCTCCTCATAGTGTTGACTATGATAAGGAAATTATATTGAATGCAGTTATTGATGGATGGCTTCTGAGTAATATCCTCATCGACACATGAGTGAAGGTCAATGTTCTTACCTTGGATGCTTGGCATCAAATGGGAAGACCCACACTACAACCATCTTTGAATGTGTTGTATATGGAAAAAAAACACAAAGGCAATGCCCATTAGAGTCTTGAAGGGTGAAATTATCATTATTTAAGGGGCTAAGTTCACTAGGGACATATAATTCTTAGCACTCACCGAAAGTGCGCACAATTTCCCAGCATTACTTAGGCACCCTTGGTGTTATAATAACAATGCCAACCTATGGTTTAACAAAGGGTATATCAGCTTTGAGAACAAGGAAGAAAGGGTGATTATCCCTTTAACATATGGGAAATCAATTACCTATACTAAGCCCTTATGAGAGGAAGTCCTCAAAGATAATCTATGTGTGATCCATCAAAGATTCAAAGATAATTCATCCCATGGGGAGTTATCCAAAGTGTGAATATGCACAATCCTTAAGTGATACCACTAGCATGACATGTGAAAATTGGGCACATGGGAATTATGAGTTGATTGGGTGAAAGTTGAGAGGATCTGTAACAAGGGTAACAAAGGCACACTCATTCAAGTTCATAGGAGTGAAGAATTTTCCAACTTACTTTAGAGGGGCATACCCTAAAGTATTCTTGCAAGAAATGGAAGCCAAGTGGAAGAATGAGGGAAAGAGAAGGGGATTGCTCGTTCAACCTACTTGGAACTAAAGCACGTTGGTTTTCCACTCATCGGGAGATCCTCCTAGATATGTTTGAGGTAAGAATCACATTTTCTATAAGGTTCTCTAGGAGAAATGCACTTATCGTATACAAGACTACCATGGTAAAGAGGCTACCTCATTTCATGTCCAAGCATGTGAGAAGGCTTCGATGGGAAGCATATAAGCATTATAACCTTTTTTATGGGTACATAAGTTATATTACACCTTACAAGGTTGTGTGTATGCATGGTATATTCATTCCAAGATGCATCGTCAAATAAGTAACTAGTAGGAGTTGGCGGTTGATCTTATTCAATATTTTGAGTATAGGAGTACCAAGCCATCGAGTGGATAAGGCATTGCAAGTAATCAAGTTCATTACAATGGGAGATAATGCTATGGCAGAAGATAGCCTATAGGAATTATTGGGTGAGCCTTATTTGGAGATGCACCTCAATAAAGAAGAATCGTGAGGAAGTACATTTTGAGTGCGCGTGCTGGAAAAAAAGAAAAAGGAAAAATGGTCTATGTAGTAGATGGTTGGATGTTAACCATTATGAAGGCATGCACAATGTCATAGAAAGCATTGATGAGTGAGCATGCACCTACCATGAGCCCTTGAAAAAAATAAGGTTAACATTAGGACAGAGATAGAACCTAAGGTAGATATCATCGGGGACTATTGTTCGGAAAATGAAGTTTTATAGGTCATTGATTTGTTGTGTAAGTACTAGGATTTGTTCCTTCAGGTACCATGAACTCAAAATCATCCACCATTCCATAGGGAGATGAATATCAAGTTGAAGGAAGGTGTGCACCTGATTCGAGAAGAGGCCTTATCAAATGAATTCGAATTTATGCGTATGGGTCAAGGAATAAATATACAAGATGATAGCATCTAGTATCATTGAGGTTGTGGAAGAATAAGAATGTATAAGCCCAATGGTCATTATTATTAAGAAGGATGGGATGATAAGTATCTATGTTGACTACTGGGGATATGAATGTAGTGTGTGTGATCGATCCTTTTCCAACCCCCTTTCTTGAAGAAATTTTGGAGGAGTAGCCGAGCGCGAGATCTACTCTTTCACGGATGGGTTCTCGTGGTATCACCAAGTTAGGATTAAAGGAAGACCAAAGGAAGACAACTTTCACCACCGAATGGGGAATTTTTCCTACACGGTTATGCCTTTTGGATTGAAAAATACACTGTTATGTTCTCGCGCATCATGGTACAAGCATTTCAAAACTTCATCCATAAATTTCTTCAAGTTTACGGATGACTAGATGTGTATGGGCTGGTGAAAAACCATTGTGACAATTTGAGGATGATGTTTGAGAGATGTCCAAGATTAAGGATATCACTCAACATTAAGAAATGTGTCTTTGTTACTCCATTTGGGAACCTATTAGGACATATTATATGCAAATAGGGATTGTTATTGGATCCCACAAAAGTTGTATTTATTATGGGATTAGGAAGCCTACTATTCAAAGCACACAGTGCACATATTCCTTGGGAATATGGGGTACTATAAGAAATTCATCAAGGGCTATTACGGGATCAACGTTCCTTAGAGGAATTGCTAAAACACAAAAGTGCCTTTCGTTAGGAAAGGCATAGTAGAGAGAACATTTGACACTTTGAAGGATAGGCTTGTCACGATGCCCATACTATGTTTTCCTTATTAGGATAAGCATTTCCATGTGCATGTTGATGCCTCGGGGACAACTATGGGAGCAATACTAGCACAACCGGTGAAGGAATTGTTGATCATCCTTGTGTTTTACTAGTAGAAATTTGAAACAAGCTAAACAAAATTACACAACCATTGAATGTGAGGCACTTTCAATGATCTACGGGTTACATAAGTTCAGTAGTATCTTTTGTTGGGGTTAGCACACCAATTATGAGATAATATATCAGATCTAAGCATACATGTAAATAAAAGCATATATTCTACGAATAATTATACAAGACACGAGACATAAATCAACACCAGATTTAACATGGTTCCCTAGTGTGGGCTACGTCCACCAAGAAACAAGACAATCTATTATCCAAAGCTTTTACAAGATATACAATGAATACCTCTCAAATGTTTAGTATTGTCTTCCTTCAAGCTTTTTCCTTCTTCACCAATAATTCTCTCTCACACAATTATCTTGTAATTATGATCAATCATTTACTCTAAACCCTAGCTTTATGCTTTAAATAGTAATTTAAGACTTTAGGGCACTTAGCCATGCAATTACATTCATTAAATCTATTCCAACACTAAAAATAGAAATAAATCCCGAGATTTAATTAAAAACTCATCGCACAAGTAATTGATGCCGGTTCTTCCCAACCGTCACTAGTTCTAACTTACCCTAACCAATGCCGGTCACACTCTAACTAATGATGGTCTACCTCGATGATGTTGGTTATTGTATTTTCCAACAAGTTCCAGTGCATGCTAAAACATGTGTAATTTAGCTCCATACTCAACAATCTCCCACTTGGAGATTAATTACTACACTATACATGTACAGTACCATTCTTGGTTCCTCCTAAGCTTTGTTTCTTCCTCTTCAAGTGTCAAACTTGAAGACCAATACAAGTGGAGTGTAGCTCAAACTTCTCCTTTGCTAATGGCTTCGTTAGCATATCCGCGGGGTTCTTACTTGTATGAATCTTTTCCATTCAAGCTGTCCATCCTCCAATACTGGTGTATGAAGTGATACCTCAATGAATGTGTTTCATTGTCGAATGAAATGTCGAGTTCTTTTGCTAAATGAATTGCACTGATTGCATCCTTTGAATAGTTTACAATTACTTTGCTCCTTTCATAATTCTTCCATGAACCTACTCATCCATATCATCTCCTTGCTAGCCTCTATAGCTGCAACATACTCTACCTCTATAGTAGACAAAGTCACAACCTTCTGCAATCTCTAAATCTAGCTAACTATCATTCCCACCTACTGTGAAAATATATCTAGTAGTGCTCCTCCTACCATCCAGATCTCCAGCCATATCCAAATCAACATAGCCACATAATGAAATATCCAAACCTCCATAGCATAACTACATGCTAGATGTCCCTTTCAAATACCTGAGTATCCATTGGACTATTTTCCAATGCTCTTTACCTAGATTAGCCATATATCTACTCATAACTCCCACTTCTTGTGCAATGTCTGGTCTTGTACAAACCATAACATACATGAGACTTCTAACTGCTGAAGTATATGGCACTCATGTCATGTATTTGACCTCCTCTTGTGATGAAGGACACTGATCTTTACTCAATTTGAAGTGTCCATCCATAGGTGTGCTAACAGGTTTTGCATTCTGCATGTTGAACCTTTCTAACACCTTGTAGATATAATCCTCCTGAGACAAATAAAATTTCTTATTTTTCCTGTCTCTATGTATTTGCATGCCAAGGATTCTTTTTGTAGCTCCCAAATCCTTCATTGCAAACGTGTGAGCTAGCTTTCTCTTAATCTCACCAATGTCCTACATACTAGATCTTGCAATAAGCATATCATCCACATACAGTAACAAAATAATATAGCTCCCATTTTCAAGCTTCTTGAAATAAACACAATGGTCAAATTCACATCTCAAGTAACCATGCTCATGCATAAAACTATCAAACCTCATGTACCATTTCCTTAGAGCTTGTTTGAGCCCATATAGGCTCTTTTTCAACTTGCACACTAATTTCTCCTTACCCTTGACTTCATACCCAAGCGGTTGCTACATATAAATCTCTTCATCCAAATCACCATGAAGGAAATTTGTCTTCACATCTAGTTGCTCTAAATGTAAATCTTCTACTGCAACTAAACTCAATACAATACGAATAGAAGTCATCTTAACAACAGGAGAAAATATTTTACCAAAGTCAATACCTACCTTTGTGTAAATCCCTTTACTACAAGTCTTGCCTTGTACCTTTTCTATCCACCCTCTTCTTCCTTAATTTTGTAAACCCACTTGTTCTGTAATGTTCTCTTTCCTGCTGGCAATTTAACCAAATCCCAAGTCTGGTTCTGTTCCAAAGAGTTCATCTCCTCATCCATGCCATGCTCCCACTGAACGTGAGTTTTATCCTACATTGCTTCTTCAAATATTTCTGGTTCACCACTATCGATAATAATAGATAAAATAGAGAAGGTGAAAATCTTTCTGGAAGTTTACTTACCCTTTGTGACCTTCTCACAGGAGTTTGGGGTACCGGAGGCTCAATCTGGACCTCCTGGACATTAGTATCAACTTCTAATAGTGACCAACATCGGTCACCTCTAACCGACATCGGTTCAGCTAATTGACACCAGCTTCGATCCTCATTAACCATCAGATTCATCTGACCGATGTTGGTCAGGGCCTAACCGACCACGGTTACTGTGTATTTCTATAGATGTTTCTTTAAAACCCAAGAGTTCATTTTCATTAATAAACTTCTCAATTTTCTCATCCTTGGGTACCAAAATTTGATCCCTGTACATTCTCTTTTCATTCCATTCAACATCATGACTCCTAACAATTTTAGAATTCTCTAAATCCCAAAAACAAAAACCGAAATCACCAAATCCATAACTAATGAAAGTGCACCTCTTATATTTTTCATCCAACTTTTTCTATTTTCTCTATCAACATGCACAAAATCTTCTGAACCAAAAAAATTAAGAAAAGAAAGATCTACCTCTTTTCCGGTCCATGCTTCCTCCAAGTATTCCTCCATCTAGTGAACTTGAAGGGCTGCGGTTAATCAAATAAACTAATGTATCAACCTTTGCTTATGCCAAAAAATGCAAGGGCAATCTAGAATGTATCCTCATACTTTTAGCACATTACATGATTGTCTTGTTCATTCTCTCTACAACACCATTCTCCTCTAGTGTTCTTGGAACCGTTTTTTCTCTACATATCCCATTTATTGAACTATAATCATTGAAAGCCTTGCTACAGTATTCACCACCATTGTCAGATCTAAGGCACTTTAACTTAGAATTTGATTCATTCTCAACAAGGGCTTTCCATCTTTTAAAAGTTTCAAAAATATTAGATTTTGTTTAATACAATACACCCATACCTTTCTTGTATCATCATCAATGAAAGTAACATAATATTGGGATCCACCATGAGAAGCTACCTAAGCTAGTCCCCACACATCTGAGTGTACAAGCTCCAATTTCTACTCCTTCTTAGTTGCCCCAACTTTGAGAAATCTCACTCTCTTTTGCTTTCCAAAGATACAATGCTCACAGAAATCAAGATCTAAATCTTTCAAATCTGATAACTTACCCTTAGCCTTTAAGATCTGCATTCCTTTTTGACTCATATGACCCAACTGATTATGCCACATGCATGCATCTGAATCTGAAGTAGATAATGCAGAAAAGGAATTAGTAATATAGGTAGATAAATATAACGTTCCTACCTTCTTACCTCTTGACACAAAAAAGCACCCTTGGTGACTTTCCAAGAGTCTCTGTAAAATTAACCATGCAACAGATTCACTTAGTTTCCCTACATAAATAAGATTCCTCCTGAGGCTTGGAACATGCCTCACATCTTTCAATACCCATGTATTTCCATTCTGAAATTTTAGATGAACTTCCCCTTTACCAATAATACTGCAAGGTTCATCATCACCCAAATAGACATGCCCAAAATTGCCTTGGACATAATTTCTGAAATAACCCTTATTAGGGGTTATATGGAAAGAAGCTCCTAAATCTAAAACCCATGATTCAATTCTACTATCTAAAGAAAGAATAAGAGCATCTTGCATTACCTCTGATGCAACAAGATTTGCCTCTTTACCTTTGTCTAGTTGTTGGTTCTCTTTATTCTTTGACCAACAATCTTTCTTTGCATGTCCTTTCTTTCCACATTTCCAACAAGTAATTCCCTTTACTTCGTATTTAGATCTGCTATCCCTTGACTTTGATTTCCCATTACTCTTACTCTTAGATCTCTCCTTCTGCCTGCCCCTGCTTTCTACATTCAAAGCATTTCAGATGATGTTTCCTCTATAATTTTCCTGCGAATTTCTTCATTCAATATTATACCAACCACATCATCAAACTTCAAAATATTATTAGGCAGATGTTGTATTACTAACAACCATTACCAAGTTGTCCCAACTATTAGGCAAAGAACATAATAATAAAATTGATTTTACTTCATCATCAAATGGTATTGAAACTGATTTTAACTAATTTACAATAGATCGGAAATCATTCAAATGACTAGAGGTAGATTCACCTTCATGCATCTTAGAACTAAAAGTTTCTTGATCAAATAAATTTTATTTGAATCACTAGGTTTTTCATATAAATTTGCAAAAGATTTCATTAAGTCTACCGTAGTAGCGCTTCTGTAATATTGGAAGCCACGTATGTTGCTAGGCTCAATCGTATAGATCCCAAAGCCCTTCTGTCAATAATCTTCCATTCTTCATCAGTCATCTTCATAGGTCTATACTTCTCATCCAATAGTAAGTACAAATCTCTTTGATACAGATAATCCTCAATCTGCATCTTCCATAATTGATAATTTCAGTTGTCAAATTTCTCTACCTTGTATTTATTATCTTCTATCATTGTTGTAGCTCCCACTCAATCAGAAAACCCTCTGTGAGTAAATATGTCAACACACAAAACCCTCAAACAAATCTCTAATACCAGTTGTTGGGGTTAGCACACCGGTTGTACAGACAATATATCATATCTAAGCATACATGCAAATAAAAGTAGATATTCTACCAGAAGAATTATACAAAACAAGAGACATAAATCAACACCAAATTTAACATGGTTCACCTAGTGTGGGCTACGTCCACCAAGAAACAAGCCAATCTATTATCTAAAGCTTTGACAAGATATACAATGAAGATTTATAATCTTCCACACCTCTCAAATGTTCAGTATTGTCTTCCTTCAAGATTTTGCCTTCTTCACCAAGAATTATCTCTCACACAATTATCTTATAATTATGATCAATCCTCTCCTCTAAACCCTAGCTTTATGCTTTAAATAGTTGTTTAAGACTTTAGGGCACTTAGCCATGTAATTACATTCATTAAATCTATTCCAATGCTAAAAATAGAAATAAATCCTCGATTTAATTAAAAACTCGTCGCCGCACAGTAATCGATGCGGTTATTCCCAAGCTGTCACCGGTTCTAACTTAGCCTAACCAATCTGGTCACACTCTAACTGATGCCGTCTACCCTAACCGATGTCGGTTACTATATTTTCCAACAAGTTCCAATTGCATGCTAAAACATGATTAATTTAGCTCCATACTCAACATATTTTGGCAACATCATTCATATTTTACACGGACCACATGACATTGAAATACTTTACAAACAATCCCATTTTACAAGGGTGCATATGCCATTGGGTCCTATTATTCTAATAATTTGAGTTCACAATGGTTGTAAAACCCGAGAAAAAGTAATTCAGGACCTAACCACTTATCAAGGATTAACTCGGGGAGCATGTGTAAAGCATTGAGGAAACCATACGGGATGCACACCTATTTAGGTTATGACAAATGCCCTAAAACTTAGAAGATATCATGGTATTATTGAAAACATGTGTGACACCGGAAGGGATGAAGGCTCTAGAGAGGAAATAATTAGTAATACGCGTCGCACCCTACATGTTGATTGGTGGAGACTGTATAAGTTAGGTCTTGATGAGGTTTTACTGCGATGCATATTAAAACATGAGCGTGTGGAAAATATGGAGGAAACACATGGTGGGATTACGAGAAGGACACTTGTGCAGGAAATGCTACTGCATGGAAGATTCTACTTATAGGTATTTGGTGGAAAACAATCTACCATGATTGTATTGAGTTTTTCATGAGACACTGTGACCATTGCAAACTTCTTGAAAAACCTAGGAAGAGGTATGAAATGATCTTGTGACAAATATCCAACACCAAACCATTTGAAAAATGGTCAATTGACTTTGTAGGACCTATTTCACCTGTTGCACAAAATCTTTTGGATCGCGTTACATCATCACTTGCATAGATTATTTGATAAGATGGGCAAAGGCGGCTCTGCAAAGGATTGCACCACAATGACAATCATATATATTTTTATGGGAAAACATAATCAACATGTATGGTTTTCCTTTAATCTTAAATAGTGATAGGGGTACACATTTCCTCAATGAAACGGTCAGGATTATGTTAGTAGAATTTATGGTAGCCCATCACGAGACTACCCTTATCATCCTAAAGAAAATGGTACCTTGTTGAGGCATTTAATAAAATACTAAGTCACACGTTGACTAAGATCTATGATGTTAGAAGGAAAGATTAGGATGATAATGTATCATTTGTTCTATGGGCATACAAGATGACCTATAAGAGATTGAACAAGGCCACACCGTTCAATTGGTGTTATTGTGAGTTGTTTCACCGATTGAATTCATGTTACCTTCATTTGTGTATAGCACGTGCGTAAGAGGATTAGCTTATGAATAAGTGCTAGAAGAGAGGATTGATAAGTTTATGGAGTTAGAAAAGAGTCAAACACTTGATAGATGGAGTCAAAAGATAGAAAAATAAAGATAAAAGGCATGTCATGATCATCATATCAAGAACAAATAGTTTGAGTTTGGGTAGATGGTGTTGTTGTATGATTCCAAGTATCGTGTCATCCTAGGAAGTTGAAATTCCATTAGTTTGAACCCTACATCATCTTGTACATCCTTTATTCAGGTGTTTTCCAACTACAAGTGCTAGATGGGGTGAGGTTACTGTGTCATTTCAATTGGAGTAGGCCAAATCATTACTATAAATAAGTCTTCTTGGTCTTTGTACATAACGCAATATTGCCGTTAGCTTAGAATTTCCCTTTATTAATTTTTCTTTTGTTGTGTTTCCCTTTCTCATTGTTTGTTCCTTTCTTTGGTTCATTCTACGCCTTGTGCGCAAGAACTACATTATTTTCTAAATTTATGTATGCTACAGCATTGACCACACATTTGTTTTAGTGTGGGGTGGAGTAATCAAAGCAAAGTATAAGCCAAGAGAAAAAGTTAAGTGACCCTATATAAGGAAGTGTGTAAGGTTGAGAAAGTGCATGGGAAATGATGGATAATGAATTATGGTGTCAAGAAGGCTATAAAAAGACCACATATAAAGAATAAAGAATGCTGGAATAACATGAGGTAGGAAAGGAAAAAAATAAGGTAAAGGAAAGAAGAAGTTCCTTCGATGCTATAAACACGCACGTAAGAGTCTTGGTAAAATTGGATTCTTGCGCACTATAAGGTTATAGAAGTTTTTCACACAGGATTGGGCACGTACGTAAGGATTCTTAAGGTCATCTTAGTGGACAAATCCACATTTAATGTTAAGTGCATTTGTAGGTGTTATAACATTTATTTCTTGAGGGGAGAAAAAACTATAAATATGAGGTCAGAGCACGTCATTATTCTACCTTGTTATTACAAAGTTGAAGCGCTTTTGCGAACTAGGGCATCTAGAGAAATTTGTGCGAAGGAATAAGAATCCTACAAATCTAAGTGTGGGACTAGAGTGGATATGCAAACTAGGAGGAGGGAGTACATGAGCATTAGGAAAGGTTGGTTAAAGTGTGTCGTCTTGTGGAATTTTTTCCTAGTTAGGGTTTGATAGCTAGGGCATGAAGATAGAAGGATTTATTCTAGGATTTGAGATTTAGATTTGAATTAAGAGTTGAGTAGAGTAGTAGGGAAGAGAAAGGAGTGTTATATTTTTAACCGAAAAAAAAAATGGCACCAATGAAGGCGAGCATTTCACCTAAGAAATAAAAGGGAAAGGGTAAAGGAAAACAAACCATTGTCATCATAAGCTCCAATGAGGAATAGTACAGAAATGTAATACCCAAATGGATTATTTCTAGGAAAGGAGTGGGTGTCACACTTAATACAAATGGCCATGAGATATTATAACCATCACATGATAACAACCGAGAAGGAAATGGCATTATATTTTTTTTTCCAACTAACAAAAGGACACCAGGTGGGATGCCTATATACAACAACAAGGTAAAATTCAAATTAGAGACAACAAGGTTATTGCAGTAATTGTATGAGTTGCCTTAATTTTGTAATCCAGAGCACTTTTTCAATGGTTGATGTTGCGTACATGAAGAAAATTTCTACTCTACAAGACACAAGATGCGCATAACACCGCAATTGATATCTAGGTTCACCGGCTTGAATTGTTAAGGGAATCCAAAGATGATGATCGAGCGATAAGGAGGCTATCAAGGAAACTTGAGTAGAGTATGACTACAAAAGCGGTTCATTATACCAAACCCTATCATGAGGATGGTTGCATGCTTGGTGACCAAGCTTGATGATAAAAAATGATTGGCACAAGTGAACAAGGCATGGCTAAATGTATTAGGAAGATATCGAAGGAAGCATCTATAAATTTTCTACCTTCATTGTGGATGAGATCATAAGCAATGAGAGGAGGGAGAAAATATACTATTTGGTAACATCCTCCTCACCATTTTCTTTTCATAAATTGGAGTACTAGATGGGCCAAATAAGTTTTTTTGGGAGTATCTAGAAGAGAACTCCTCACCCGCGAAAAAAGTTTGAGAAGTATAATTATGAAACCATGGTGGTCACTCACAAGGCGGGCCTAAAGAAGTGGTATAAATGAATGCGTGACACATTCAGTAAGTGGAATGGAGGATCTTAGAGCATTTATGCACTCATGGATGGAGAAGCAAAATTTGTAGTTTACCAACACCCATGAAGAATCACCAACGAAGGGTCACCTATCAAATTGAAGGAGAATGAGTAATCTCCTATCTGGAATCACCAAGTTAGGAAGAAGAAAAAGGTGGCGTAAGAGGTAGACTTGAAGGAGACAGAAATCCTAGATGCCTACATTGACGAGAAGGATAATGACGAGCTGAAGGAGATGAATACCATCCAATGTATGATATACATGATTCTAAGGAGGAGGGAGATGAAGAGAAGAATGACAAGAAAGATGAGGAGAATGACAAGGAAGAAGTAGAGGATCAAGGCAAGGGGGTGAGTGAAGAGGTGAGCACCAAAAACCAAGGAACCCCAAGCCTCACCAAGGAACAAGTGGAGAAATCCACGGAGAGAGAAGTGGTGGGAATCATGAAGGAGTTAGTGGAACATGAGTTGGAGTGGAGCGTGGATGAAATTTTGAAGGAGATGGAAGAAGAAAGTGTTGGGAAGGAGTATGACAACATGGGTGGGGATCCCAAATTGGTAGTAAGCTTCCCAAAAGCTGCATGAACATGTGGGAAAGGTGTAATGGTGGCACAAGAGAAGGGAATGGGATACATTAATGATCCTAGCAAGGTGCTACGTGTGTGATTCTAAAGCACCATACAAATAGAAAAACTCCCGGCTATGCCATCATTTTATGAAGAAGGCGCATATCCCCAAACTAGAAAGATGTTATCTTGGGCATTCGAGTCTCACATAGATGAACCTAAGTTTGAAGTGAATCAGAGAGCACTAATGAAGGTTCCAAAAAAAAAGGAAGAAATCCCTTGTGAATGCTCAACACCATCAAATGAATAGGTAAGTAAAACTCTCAACAAGGTTTTAGTCAAAGTTGAGGCCAGACTATTTGGGAGAAATGATAGAGTGAGATTCTTGGAGGAGGAATTGGGGAAGAGAAAGGAGGAGCTCGTGAAAATAACAAGGATCTCAAGCAAGAGGATTTGATCAATGCTTAGTTGAGGCATGAGCTGAAAGAATAAAAATAAAAGGTGTATGAAGTCTCCAAGAAGGTGGAGATGATTACGGATGCCATTTTCTTGAAGCATCTCGACTTAGCGCCACTCGAGAAAAATTATGAATCATCCCGCTAATGTCGAAGGATTTGACTCACATTCTCCCAATGGAGACGTGACCACTCACTTTAGAGTCTATAGAAGATGTGTAGGCACACCGATAGAATGAGGAAAAGATGAAGGTTTTTGATATTGTGGCTTGATACACTAAACTTCTTGCAGAGGTGAAGGCTTCCATGCAAGTCACTGAAGCTTCTTATGAAAAATGCATTGATAGGGATAGAGTGGCAAGCATCTTGTTTGCCACCCATGAAACATAACTCAAGGAGTTCCAAGAGAAAAATAGAGGGAATAGATTGGAAAGAGATAAGATCTTGGTTGAGGTAGAGAATAAATCGAAGCAATCGAGACCTCACAAGGCTCGATCAAAAGTCACTAAAGGAATTATATGCCTAGATCACCTATGGGATGGATGCAATGGAGGAGTTGGGAAAATTTTTGGAAAGTATTATTGAGACCATGAGTGCTAAAGGGGAGGAATTAAGTTTTGAGGAGGTGAGTGCCTTATTTAGAGACCTTTTCCAGCAGAAGCACAAAATGAGGTCGACGCTTGGGAGAAGTTAGAGAAAAAAATAGGGAAGGATTTCACTCTCCTCATCCAAAAATAAACAAGTCCCCCATTATTTCATTCTTTCTCCCAATTCTTCTTTCCTTTATTCTTTCTTTCCAAAAATTTTAATATCCCGCCATTTTTTATTTTATTGAAGGGTGTTTTTGAGGATGGAGAACATGCATGGTGTGGGGTGATGTTGGTCCCCAGAATATTGGCTAAGTACAAGGAGGCATGTGGGTGTACAAGACTTATTTGAAGAAGGGAACGTGGGTTGAAGGCACACATGGAAGGGTTCTAGCAGGGTTTTTTAGAACACACGGCATGCACGTAAGATGAGACAAGTTTTGAGACTCAACCATATTCGGTGTTCAAGGCAACACATGATAAAATTGTGACCCATCTAACATACGAGTGGATAAGGTGCCAACTAGTAGCCATAGGATCAAGAATGAAATATTCCATTTCTATGATGGAAGGTTTAGAAGAATATCATTACACGAGTGGAGAGCTCAGTATCAAAGGAGGCATGCTCCATTGGAGGACCACTTGGACACTTGGCACCGATCTGTTACCTCAGAAGGCATGGTGGTGAAGGTAGAAAGCTATATATAGAGGTGCATGGATAGTAGAAAGGAGACTATCTTGAGAGAGAAGAGGTGATGGGAAGATTCAAAACTCTCGTAAAAAAATCATGGAGGATTCTATGGGTTAGGATTAGTGAAAATATAGGAGTGATGGCATACTCAAAGGGATGGGTTTGTTTTTATCCTTGTAATATAAAGGACGTAGTATAGTTTCGATGCATGACCTGATCTACATTATTATTATGGGTTTGTTATAACCTCAAGGAATGTAATGTGGTTATTGAACTCCTTAATATCAATGAAAGGTTATGTTATAAAGCATATATGTGTTCATGAGATTAAGTCTCATGCATTTCCTTTGTTTTATGAATCATTTCTATATGTTGTATGTTATTTATCTTGTATGGAATCATTGATATGATAACTCATCCTAGGGTCTCTATAACGAATGCTTGGTTCCTTCCCATTCTTTTACACTTAATTATCTCATTATATATGATGCATTATCACAAGACTCACATAAAGGATGGGCTCAACACCCACGCGTGCATCGAGTGAGTGCCCGATCCACCGGGTGATAGGTTGGTGTGCATGTGATTAGACTATTTTTACAAGGATATAAAAATGACTATAGATAATAAAGTTGAGGTGGTGTAGAAACCCATTTGCATGAGTTGAGCAAATAACCTTGTCTTAAAGGCAATATAGGTAGTTTTGACAAATGAGCAAAAATGGATTTTGAGCTCTATTAATTTATATTGGTGAGGGTAATTATGATCATATGATATTTTTATTAGGTTACATGTCCAATTTTAAGGCTAAATAATGCATGTGGAAGCCAATAATACTTCTTAGAGAGAAACGAGAAAAATTACTAAAGGAAGTGAAAATTGACATTTTTGAGAAATTGCTTTGTTTTGATGGTTGATTTTGCTTATATGTGGTTAAATGAACATGTTGGATTAGTTGAAAATGTTGGGTTAGATCATTTATTAATAATGGCATGGTGAAAAAAGATGTTAGCATTAAGAAACTAGTGAGACTTGTTCTAGAAAAGTTAATTGTTTTGTGAGATTTTGTTATCTAATTGCATGGAAGAGAAGGTGGTGTAGGGCTCTACATCATTTGGTATCAGAGTCTGTAAGATCAGTTAATAAGTTTATATGAAATTATTTCTTGAAGCTAACAAGTTGAATTGCAAGTGTTGATGAAGGATATGCAGGACAAGAGCATGAAGAGCCAAGGTGAGATTTATGAATTAGCTAATGAGCATGGTTATGTGGTGCCTAAGTGGATCAACAAGATGAATGAAGAGAAACTAAAAAAAAGGCTAAGAGAACTAAATAAGAAATATTGAAGGAAGATATGGAATAAGGTAATGAGGAGCTATTGAAGGAGTTGTTGACTTTGATCAGTCAAAAAAAGAAAGAAAAGGAAGAAAGATAGAAGTGAAAAGAAGAGAGATGGAGAGGAAAAGAGAGAAGTGGATGGAAGAAGAAATCAGTGCACTTAAGAGATGTGGAACAAGTATCCATGTTGATGAAACAGTGGATGGAATCCCAAAGCCAAGAAAGTGGGATTGTGATGACAAAAAGAGTCAAGTGGCCCATTAGGCTACTTATAGAGAAAAGAAAAAGGAAGCAACTGATAAAGATGGTGAGAAGAGAAGAAAAAGAGCTGAAGAATATGGAAAAGAGGATGAGAAAACAAGAGAAAGAGGTTGCTAAAGAAGTGGTTCAGAGATTAAAAGAAGAAGAGATAATTTGAAGTTTCCTATCTTGCCTTGAAGAAGAACAAGAAACTGAAGAAGAGGAGCAGCAGGTTGAAGAAGGAAAAGAGCTCAATGATGGAGCTTTTCAAGAGGCTCAAAGGCCTCCAATTTTAAAATCTAATGGTGTCTTTGTATGTGTGAGTGAATTTTCACAAAGAGAAGAATAAAAGGAAATAAATGATTCCTTGAATGAAGAGAAAAAGAACAAGAGTGAAGAGAATAAAGAGGGAGAGGTTTGTGGGCAAGTATAAGCTCAATGTGGATCAATCAAAGGTGAAAGTAGAATAGTGAATGTGATGAAAGGATTGTGGACAAATCTTATAAGCATTTGGAGATGGTTAATTGGAGAAGATGAGGTCAAAGCTAAGGAAAATTATAGAGAAATAATGGAAAATGAAGAAGACAATGAATATGAAAGTTTGTTGAAGATTCAAGAACAAGAAACAAGCCAATAAATTGATAATGTGCAGCAAGAAACAATGCTCTTAAAAAAGATGAAGCAGCAAAAGATGAAGAAGACAATTTGACAAGAAGAGAAGACAAGAAAGGGACTAATTGTCCACTATTTTTGCATTCTAAGGTGGCTTTAAGCTTTGTATGTGCAGGTATAGACCAAGAACTGAAGGAGAAAGATGAAGATAAACATGATATGGATGAGGAAAAACAAGTGAATGATGAAGAAGGAGAATACAAAGATGAAGAAAGAGGAAGAATAAAGCAAGAAGATGTCAAGGCAAACAAGCAAGGAACCAAGCAAGTAAGGAGAAGAGAAAAGACAGCCAAAGAATATGGAGATGAGCTCAAACACAACAAAAGAGGAGGAATTTAGAAGAATCAAATGAATTGGAAAAGGAGGAAGAAGACATACATTTGCATGGAAGCAAATCTTCCCTCTTGGGGAGTATGATACAAGTGCATCATCTTGTGCATAGTAAAATTTTGCTTTCACTCTCATTTTGGTTTGTGAGGGGTCTTAATAGGCCTATTTTTGTGTTTTAGGTTGTTTCATTACCTCCATGTAACCTCCATGTGTATTTTTAGATCCTTATATAATTTCCCTCCAAAATGGAGAGTTTAAAAATTGAATTCTAAGTCTATAGGAAAGGGGGTCTAATGTAAATGTAAAGATTAATGATGTTGTAAAAGGTCATTTAAGACCTTATGGGGAGAAAATGAGATGTTAAAAAAAACCTTTTCCTATGTTTTCATAACCCATAGCCATCATAAACCATGGTTAGGTGACCTTGGGATTAACTTGTAACTACCTTCTCTTATGATAAAAAGAGGAATTCGAATTGTATGGAGTTAGTTAAAGTTTTTGGAAGGAATTTTAGAGGATAGCACGTGGGAAGGAGCCAAGAGGGCTTAGGAGGTCTGTAAGTAACCATGGAAGATAATGAAATACAGATTTCCAACAAAAATGAATGGTGAAATGCTTGTATTTTGGATTGTTCTTTGAGAAAAATGTATTCTTGTGTCTTGTATGTTTGATGAAATGATAGAAAACATGTGGAGTGATGTAATGTGTGAATGATCAAGGGTAAAGTTTCAGAATTTAATACTAGGAAGTGTTTGAAGAATAGCTATGAAGCCATGTTTCTTGAAGCAATGATAAAATAGGGTTTAAGGTAAGAACTTGCATGATTTATGTTTTGAATGGTTGTTTGTGTGAATTGAAAAGTGCATGAGAATTTTATAAGAATGTATTACTGGGGAAGAAATGTTATAGATTGTTGAGATGTATTGGAAAGGTCTGAAACAACATTTCATTGTGAGAAATCAATACTAGCAAACCATGTGTGCACAGTCATTATATAACGGTTTTTATGCTTGTTTGTTTGATAAGAAGATATAAGAAGGTGAAAATAGGATTAGAGTGATGTGATGGAGGTATCTATGGATATAAGTAATCATTTTAAACCCTGACAGAACTTGAAAGGATAAGAAAATAAAAATAAAGCTAAAATTACACACTTGTTGGTTTTGAAAACCTTGTCAGAAAAGAAGAAAATTTTCCATAACTTTACTTGTACTAATTAAAAAATTCTTTATTTTTTGGAGATGATAAAACAAGTGGGGAATATATTTGGTTAAATTTTAAAGATTATTTGAATTAATTAAGGGGGTAAAAAGGAAAAAATAACACTCAGCCAATATAGAGATGCCCATATTTTAAGGTATAGAGCCACGAAAACCACCATAACTTTGTTTACGAAGGATTTAAAGGATAAAAATTTCAATATATATTATAATATACCTTTTAATTTATATACCTAAATCACTCAAAAACTCATTATATTTATGACAGTCCATAGGAGGGTTCATGTGCACCTCGAGAGGGCTAGTTGTGAAGGGTGGATCTACAAGGAATTAGGGTCTGTATTGTGAGTTTAGTATTGAAATGTTTTAAGAATGAATAAATTGGAAAATTAAGGTTTTATGTGTGATAAGAAACCTTAGAAAAAGAAAATTATAAGGTATTTAGGACTGTCCCTGACCTAGTAAGGGTTTTGGAGCAAGATTACAAAAAGGAAGATAAAAGGAGTTGGGTTAAGGGTTAAGAAATAAAATTTGGAGGGCGTATTAGTAGTAATTAAAGGACCATATTAAATATAATAATATATTGAGGTTGATCTATAAATTCATTTTCATGAGTTTAGATAATAACCTTGTCTTAAAGGCAATATAGGCAGTTTTGAAAAATGAGCATAAATGGAGTTTTGAGTTACATGAATTCGATTGGTGAGGTTAATTATGATTGTATGATATATTGATAAGGTTACATGTCCAATATGAAGGCTAAATAGTGCATAAGGAAGCCAAAACTGACTTTTAGAGACAAGTGAGCAAAATTGCTAAAGGTAGTGAAAATTGACATTTTGAGAAATTGCTTTGTTTTGATGGTTGATTTTGCTTATATGTGGTTAAATGAACATATGGATTAGCTCATTTTGTTGATAATGGCATGGTGAAGGAGGATGCTAGCATTGAGAAACTAGTCAGACTTGGTCTAGAAAAGGTCATTGTTTTGTGAGATTTTGTTATCTAATTGCATGGAAGAGAAGGTGGTGTAGGGCTCTTTATCACGTCTTCATCATGAAACATCCTTGAAAAACTTGAAAATATGTCTCAGAAATGGAACTAAATGTATTTCTATTTCTTTCTCAAAACCCTAGACACGTTAGCACATCACTCAAAAAGATATGACCACTCACCCAAAGCACATAAAGGTACCAGTCCCTCTTTGTTTACCAACTTTGTCAAGATGTTAGCATGATAGATTATATATTCCATAACAAGTAGTAAAAGAAAAGAATAATAATAATTATCTCACAACCATAATGCATAATGAATCAATTAAGGATCAAGATCATATTTACCATATACAAACTAGTAACATATATTTCAATAACCAGAACCACCCACAATGATCCATTATATTAAGTCATAATAAAACCCACATATGAAATCATTATAATTACCATCACAAAGTCATGCACAAAGAATCATACTAGCAACATAAAATTTTTTTCTCTCATGTGTCTAAGCCAGAAAATAAATACATATATATAGGGGTGGGGACTTTCCCTTCACCGCCCATGCATTCTCAAAATAGGCTTCATGTTAAAAATAGCCATGAGCCACATAAAAATTAACTATAGAAGCATCCAAGCTTCACCTAATAATAGATTACCTATAATTAACTCTAACTCTAATCCTATTATTATCTCAAACTTCTCATGAAACTTGATCATTCACTTGCTCCAAAAATAGTCATTGCTTCATCCATAAGTCTCCTTGTCCTTATCCAATGCTTTCTCTGCACTCAATCCTATTCTTAGCCCGTAATATGAAAAATGGTGAAGTCTCAAACTCGTCTTTTCAGGCGTTCCTTCCTTTTCCGAACTTCCATGCACACCTACGTGCCCTCTTCCTACATGCCCCGATCTTAAGTGCCTCTAATACTTAGTAAGTATTTTGTCCAATCAACATCACAATATCTTTTAAAGATACTAAATGTATTATACAATGAAGAGATCTCATAAATTATCTCCAATTTTTTGAATAATTTACTTGAAAGTGTGACCAATTGAGTTTCCCAATCCAAGAAATCAATATATTATGTAAAAATCATGAAACCTTAGGATGTAGATACTAGGAACAATATAATTCTCAAAATATATGAAATATTCTAGATTCAATATTTGAATTTAAAACTAATTTAAATGTGATTCCAAGTTCTACATGGGAAGCCTTGGGTACTAACTTTAAGATATAGCCTTATAGCTCTAAGTCTTATAAAATGGAAAATGGTAGATCCAATTAGATGGTTTGAAGATGAGGATATTTAGGTAGGAGAATTATTTCTAAAAGTATGTTTTGAAGTGACTAAAAAGGATGTCCCAACTTGAAACTATGCATTTATTATTTTAGAACATTTTGAGAATTGAGTGGCGATGGCCAATATAGATACAACATATTATTACTGATTATATTTGTTTGATTAACATTATGATGTGTTTTGTATTAAAACATTTATTTTCGTAATTGAATTGACACTAGATTGATATTGGATATGGAATTACAGTTATTGATTACTGTTAATGTTAATATGTTGTTTATGATATATTTAAAGTTGATTAATTAGATCGACATATATTGCACTAGGTATTGGTTATTATGCATGTGGAGGTGTTTTCAAAATGTGAGAAATGGTATTATCAAGGAGATAATATAAAATGTAGCAATGGTTATTTGAAGAGATAATTGATATGTGTAACACAATTCTTGAAAAAATATATAAACCCTAAGTCCGGACTTAAAACCTCTTTGTGTGATATAGTCAAGTTTATTTGAAATGTATCAATTTTTGTGACATGATTTGGGTAGTTGTGTTGTGTTAATTAAAATGTCATGATTTATGATGGTCAAAGTATTTTTGATATGAAAATAGTATTCTTATGATTTTAAGATAATTGTTCATATTGCCTATGTGATTAAAAAAAATTTAATTGATGAGTACATTACTACAATTTTCCATTGCACCAAAAGCTCAAACTAGTGGTGGAGAGGGATCTCATCGTGTTAACCAACTACTACACCAACACACCCCACATGATGGAGCCAAATGCAACCACGTGATCCCTAGGCCCACCATGTATTCACCAAATTAGGTCCAACAACATTAGGAGGAAATGACACTAGGACTTCCCAGAGATCACCCATCCCAGCATTTACTCCAAGTCGGTTACGCTTAACTGTCTCGGCTCGATACCATGTTACGATTTGCCATGACACCAAAATCTTGAACTGGTGGTGGAGAGGGATCTCATGTGTTAACCAAACATCGCCATCGCACTATTTCACATCCATAAATCAAGGTCAGAGATCGAGCCCTAAATCATAGAAAGAACTAGCCATCAAAGAACTAGTCAAGACCATAGATCAAGGAAAGAACTATACCTAACAACTAGATAATATCCCCCTCATATCTAAATAAATAAAAATAAATATCCACACACATAAGTGGGTGAGGATAAATACAATAAAGGTAAATAAATTACCTAGGTGAGCATGAGCTAAGTTAAATATCTACTGAACACCCCCTTAAGTGAAGTTAGGGGCCAAAATAGAAATGGCATGTCCATAGTAGGAGTCTCGTCAACTAGTCCCGATGAATTACTCATGTAAAATATATCCACGAAGAAATATCAAACAAAAAGAAGGAAAGAATCCTACTATAAGGAAAGAGAAAGAATAAGAAGAAGGAAGATGTTCTCACGAACACCCCCAAGAACAACTTCCAAAACCCCAAGAATTCCATGCAACTCAAGGTAGCGAGGTGATGCAAAAGGCTTCGTAAAGATGTCCACAACTTGTTGCTGATTCAGAATGTAATCTAAACAAATAAATCCATCCCAAATGTGCTGAAGAATGAAGTGGATGTGTATCTCAATATGCTTGGTCCATTGGTGCTCAACTAGGTTACGATAAATGTGAATTACACTTTGGTTGTTACACCAAATTATATCCAGTGAATCCTGTGGGAATCCAAACTCTATCAATAACTATCTAAGCTAAAGAATTTTCTGACTCATTGTAATTGTTTCCCTATACTCTACCTCTAAAGATGAAATTGCAATAGCCTATTTCATTATACATGCCCAAGAAACTGGATAATAACCAAGACAAAAAAGATAGCTAGAATTGGAATGGTTGTCATCAATAGAAACTTCCCAATTTGAATGTGTATACCTAACTAGCTAAGTAGAACCCCTAGTGTAGTGTAGGCCAAAGTGCGAAGTGCCCTGCGAATAGCGCAAAATTCTTTTAGCATCCTACTAATGTGTAGACACCAAAAGTGGGTCACACTCCGGGTGCCCCCTCGAATAATTAACCCAAAAATACTCACCTAACCACACCCCCTTCACACCACATTAATATTAATTTAATTTAATTAATACATATCCTCACAATATTCATCATTTAATTACATTAATTGACCTAATTTCCACCTCCCTAGACATCTCATCCAGCCACCTCACCCTAGACCTATTCTGGCATGTTTCCATAAGTAACAATGACTAAGTCTTACTTTCCTTAATGAACTAAGATGTGGTTTAAACCATAAAATCAATCCCTAACATCTCTCTAACCACATTACCACCCATTAGAAGGGAATTTTCCATTCTAATCCGCTAGAGAAAATAAATGGGCCCAAGAAATAGGAAGATCTGCCCATTTTAGTAAACCTAGGGAATCCTACCTTAATCGACATCACCACCCCTAAACCAACGCCTTTCAACCCGAAACTATTGTCCATTACCATTTATTCACCTAACCAACCTTGTTTTTGGGGATTGTCACATTTTGAGAGAAAGAGGATGAGAAAAGAGTTGCATGCAAGAAGAACCAACATCCTTTCACGTATCCAGGACATCCGGAGCTATCACGGGAAGATACTAAAGCATTTCATTCAAGAAATCATTCTAGGAGCCACTACTACGATACCAAACACCATTCTTCTAATCAACTACCATTACCATTCAGCCATCAAGTCTACATCACAATAAGTACATTTCTACCAGCATTGTCCATTTTAGTGTAGTTAGCTTATGTTATTTCTGTCATCAATTTATACTTTGCATGCTCATTCCTCCATCTCTTTCTATCTTATAACTCAAATATTTCCTTTACCCACATCGCCAAATCACCCATTCTCACCTATTTTTCATTCCTGAGTATACCTGATACCCCTATCAACCTCTTTATCCACCCTACCCTCCTTATCAAATCCCAGATCAAACCTTGCAATCAATTTTCCTTGATTCTCTTACACCCGACCTTACCAATGCCAGTTACCCATAACTATCATCGGTTCTACATAAACCGTCATCAGTCATACAAGACCGACATCGGTCTCTATGTTTTATACCCTGACCCAGAACAAAACCTAACAACCTCTCATCGGTGACCTAAACAACCCAAAACCTGACCCTGACTAGTTCCAGCAACCTGACACCTACCTATCATTCACATCTGACTATAACCTAGCCTATTATATTAAATTTGCTTGTTGTGATTGAATTAGATACATGAATCATATCAACTACAATAGGAATTTACTTATTTCTCACATTAATTTGTTTTGAACAGGTGGATTGACAACCATCTAAGAAGTATAACACTTCCCGAAACTAGCATACGCTAGGTAGTCAATTATCATATATCATTTAACTATCTTTTGTTTTCTTTTTTCTATTACGGGTAGTTCCTCCTAGCCAAAATGAAGCTCTCACAATTAGCACTAGATCGAGAAGTCGAACTCTTGCAACAACCATCAACCAACCCATCTAAAAGGTATACCTCCTTGGCCCTTACCCTCATTTGTTTCTTCATTTCAAAAGCGTAAAGAAAATGGTGAAACATTTTGGCACACTCAGTGGGACCCATCAGGGGTTCTATTGCATTTTCTTCATTCCTAGAAAAAAAAATTGTGTTTGTTTCCCTTCAAAAATCTCACACATTAATCTTCTTCCTTGGTAATCTTCTCTTCTTTCTAATTGCTCTAAAGGATACATTTTCTTTTGGTGCATTTAAAAAGAACCATTCTTCTTTCTTTTTGCATTTAGTGAAAGAGCATACCCTCTCCTATTCATCTTTTTGTGTCATTGAACATAATATTTCGATTTGGGCTTAAAATTGGTTGCATTACATTATGATTTGCTACATTTAGCTCACATTAAAATGAGGGCAACCTATATATTGAAATTCATGCCCAGCTGATGGTTGACACAAAGAATCGTAGGAAGCACATTATCTCTCTCTCTCTCTCTCTCTCGTGTCTTACCAAACTTGCACAAAATTAAAATATACACATCTTTCTTAAACAACATCTTACCTAGGAACACCTATCCTAGATCACATGATCAGATTGCAAGGTGTACTCCTAACTCATTTCCTCTCGTCGAGTCATCATCTCGAGAGGATGACCCGCCTCGCTATAACATACCTGAAACCTCTCCTTTTAGATATCCTTCTTCATAGGAAACCTTCCTCACCAAAAAATCTATTTTAAAATTCATGAGTCAGTCTTCTAAATAGCATAAGCTCAACACATTAAAAACCACTTGTTAGGTACGTGTTTTTAGTGTTTGATTGATGTGCATTTTGAGGTGTGAGGATACGCTTCTCCATTTTTCCATTATATTTCCTTACACACTCCACAATCACAGTTGGAGTATTCTGACTTCTTCTGAGTGTGTCAGGACTTCATTGCATCATCTCCAGACCTTTGGGTTGATTATTTATCTCACTAAAATTCACAACAATCCATTTTTCTATATTTTCTATATTTCACAAGGTACCTATAATTTTCTTATTTCATTTTCTTTGATGTCGAGTTCTGTGAGTCTCTCGTACTCTATCGCTCTAGTCAACAATCATAATAAAACTTTTTTATCTAATCACAACAATATTTGCATCATTTTGTAAAATTTTTCCTGTCTCACAAGAACTTGATATCGGTTATCCCTTAATCGACATCGGTCATCCTTAACTGGCGTCGGTTACCCTATATTGAACATCAACGATATATTACCCAAATCTACCTATAGACACCTATTTTCTTCATTCTTACTACCCCCGTGTCATCAACATGCGGGAAATAGAATCATCGGATATATACCCATTCACATGGTGTTGACTCACAGTCAAGCCAACACTCTTATATTTCATGCAAGTCATCAACCACTCCCACCTAGTCCCTCACCGCCTTCCATCCTGTCACCCATGGATCCTACTCAGCCTATCACCATTTTCACAACTCCTTGATTAGAATCCCATAGCCTTACAGTTATACCTTTCCCACTCTTTCACCCAAGACACCTTAGGTCAGTTGATATATGACATGCCTGTATACATCTCTCCTACCCTTATTCCCGCTTCTGAATCAGCCCCTAATAATGCAGTGTTACCCTCACCTACTTCACCCCCAGTAGTTTCACAGCTAGGACCCATACCCGCCATGATCTTTGCATCTACAAAGATCTCTTGTTCTGTCATATCTATTGTCCCCCTCAAGCACTCCTGAGCCATAGCCAGTCCACACCCCTTGTCTCACAAATAGCTATTGCAACACAACCGCCCGTGGTGTTGGTGACCCCTACTCCATTCTATATTCTTTTCTTCTCCATCCTATAAACACTACCCCCAATCACTACTAGAGTCACCATGACCGTCCCACCTATATACACATACTATCAACCACCCCCTATCTCGTATGTCACTCATTTGGGATATGTGCCTTCTATATTGGTGCCCTATTCTCAATCTCCCATCCAGGTTCAATATCCACCCCTATATGCCACAGAGATGTCCCTTCTCACAACCTATCGATAACCTCATCAAGTTGATGATGGAAAATATGCAGACACTAGAAGCATCGGTTTCGCTCACGTAATTCCCTCACCTATGATAAAATTTGTAATGATCCTATTCACCCATCCATTCCTATTCGACCATACCCTATACATTAAGAAATGCCAAAATCGACCGCTTCAATAGCAAAGAGGACCCACAACTACATTTGTGGTCCTTTAAACATGGGTGTTACTTGATTTCCCATGATAACGCTTTATTACCGAGGACCTTCCTAATGTCCCCCCGACAGACCTACATTAGATCGGTAAAGTGGGTTACCCAGAGACATT
The DNA here is from genome assembly GCA_018340775.1 of Taxus wallichiana var. yunnanensis. Lineage (NCBI taxonomy): Eukaryota > Viridiplantae > Streptophyta > Pinopsida > Cupressales > Taxaceae > Taxus > Taxus wallichiana. Next base: position 601,316,868 of record CM031242.1, on the reverse strand, counting down.
CCATTTACTCATTCAATTAAGTAGCCCAAGCCTTCCTAGATGACTTCTCCATCAAAATTGTTAAGAAGGTTACCGTGACTCGATCTTTATTCCACTGTCAATATGATGATGAGTCTATTGCTGACTTTTTTGCTCATTGGCACAACCTAATAAACCAACTCACATTTCAAATACCTCAAACTGAACTCATAGATTTTTTTACTCAGGATTGTGCTAGACACATCTCACCTACATTGTAGGTGCATAGCTTTCATAATTTTGATGAGGTATTCACCATGGCATAGAAATTGGAAATTTGTGCTATCGATGAAAAGAAGATTCAACTTCGTAACAAGAGCATTGCGTTCAAATCAAATCACACTTCTTCCTCTTCGAAGCCCCAAAACAACTATTCAAAACCCAAAGGTTCTGCTAATGCCGTAATTCTCAAGGCTAGCTCCCCTCATCAATCAAACCCAGCCAAACCCCCTTCTAATCTCTCTCCTATCCAAGATTTCTAGTTTAGACAAGAACAATGAAAGTACACTTCCATAGGAGAATCTTATTCTTCTATTTTGGAAAAGCTTGTTAAGGCTAGTGTCATTACCCTCCCACCTATAAAACCACATACTAGTTTTGACCTTGAGCGACCCATGCCCTCATGGTATAAGGAACATGACTTTTGTAACTATCATCATGTCAAAGGTCATATCGACAATAATTGCATCACCTTCAAGAATATCATCCAAGAAATGTTAGACAATGGAGATCTAGTCTTGGATATCCCAAATGCACTCGCTAACCAAAACCTACACATCTTCAAGAAGCCATTCCCTAATCATGCCCCATCTTTCAACCAAGCTCGTGATACCTCAAAAATGATAGTAATTTCTATGAGGTTCACACTATTTTCGATGACATACCGGTTGATTCCCAATTTCTCACATTCCTTCCATAGATGAAATCTTAGCCGAGCTCCGCTACCTACAAAAATCCTATTTCATCTACTCCTTCATCCATAGAGGAACCCTCCTCATTTGCTCCTTCACCCATGGAAGAGCCGATAATTGAAGCATGCCACCTTTGACCCCTCAAATTTCGAGAAATTGTCACATTGACACCTCTCCTAGTCATAGATGATGCAGGTCCACCGCCTACACCAACACAAGGAGAGTCTACTTCATCTAGCCCATACTCTCCTCTACCCATGGAGGATTCTAAAGAAGTAATAGTGTCTTTTGATGACCCTTCACTATCGGACCTCCAAGATCCCGCCGGTCCACTTTCGGCTCTCTTACCCATAAAGTCCAAGGCTAGCCAGTCCTCCTTGTATCTCAAACACATTTTATGGGGATTTCCACTCAATCCACGTTGGCCCCAACTACATCAATACCATTATCATGCTTGGCTATCTCCTAGACTATGTCGATAGAGCCTTACTTTGGGGATGCCTTCTACTTCCTATTTCAACACAAATGCAGTTGTCACTCACTGACACCTCCACTATCTATCCAAAAGTGTTTTGAGCAACCAAACCAAACATAATCATGACTATTACAACACCTTCCATGTCACCACCCCTAGCCCAACTCACACCTCTTCCCATAACCCAACATACATCTACACCTAAACACCTACCCTCACCTATATCGTCTCCCTTACCTAAACCTATCCCTACCTTGGGGGTCATACCAACATCTAGCCTTACTCACCCACCCATCAAATTAGATTTAGCCACATCTTCCAAAACTAACGCTAAACTTACCTGGACCCTAAAAATAAGATCTAATCTCCTAGGCATCATACACCAACCTCGCCTACCATACCACTATCACCTTCACCCCTTCCGTCCATCCTAGGACCTCACCCCTCGACCCTAGCCAAGCAACCCCCATCCACCGGTAAACCAAGAACCCAATAGCCCGTTTCCTCATCATAGGTCTCTAATATACCCAAGCGACCCACACAACTTCCACCCTCACCGTAACCTTCTTACCACCCATACCACCACTACCATCCATAACTGCTTCACTACCCATGACATTTTCTTCTCTTTCACTCACGCCTCCTGCCCAACCTACACCACCTACCTCCACAACACCTTGATTACCCCTATGGGTAACCCGTCCTCTTCCACCATCGGATTTTCCTCCACATCTTGTACACTTGTGTCATCATTGCCCAAAAAGACACAACCTAAAGCTAAAAATATGCTACCCTCTAATAAGGTAGTTAAACCAACCAAACCTTCCATCGCTAGCTCTTCTACCATGCCCGTACCCAAGTAGATGCAACCAAGACCGAAGACCACTCCACACACCAAACTAGTGAACCAACCCATTCCCTCTCTTGTAAAGCCTCTTCCTCCACAATCAGTTGTACCTACACCCAAACCCACATTCACCTCCCATTGTGATCCACTAGTAGGGTCCTATGCCAAAATCTTAACCAATCTCCTTGAAACTTCTGTCATCACGTTACCACCTCTTAGACCTTACGACCCACTCAAACCCAAACCAAAAGGGTTTGACGAAAAAAAAATTTGTGCCTACCATCGTGTGCTAGGACACAATGATGTAGAGAACTGTAAGGCTTTAAAAATTACTCTTATCTAATTATGTCCTCTTGAAGAAAATTTTGACAACGACAATCTTCTTGATGAGGACCCCATTTAACCTTCACTTTGATTTCCAACAATCTTCTTCCATTACCTACTCAAAGAACCAATATCTCCACCCCTGCAACTCTTTGATCCACCCCCGAGATTTGAGATCAACATGGTCCATATTAGAGAATTAGCCAAATCACCACCCAAATTTCATTGCACCCAACTCACTTCACAAGGCTTTTCTCCCAGGTAGGTTTCTACCCATCATGTCGTTATACCACTCATCCTACACCTTCTCCATTTACCCCCTCCCCTCAAATTAACATGATCAACATTTCCATGCTCAGAAAGACAAGGGTAAGGAAAAGGCAACTGGCCCATCAACTAACCCTATACCCAACATACCATCCACACCCATACCAAAAGTCATCATTTGAGGTCTGACATATCCTATTTCGATGGGTTCACACATCGCACAATGCTAAAACAACTACACCAATCCCCCCTAGAAATCTCTTTATATGACCTCATCCAAACCTCGGAATCACATCTTCAAGCCGTCATGGAGGTCCTTCAATCTATTTAAGTCTTACCAAATGACCCCACACCCGTCGCCTCCATCATTACCCATCACCATGTAGCCTCTCTTACTAGATCTTTTCCTTCCCACCTCCACCTACTCCCCAAGTGCCCGCCCTCGCTTTTCGGATGAAGAGATTACTCCCTTCCATTCGATGACCTCGACCACTGTTCTTTTCATCTTCATCTTTATCTATAATATATGCATACGACGTGTTATGATCAATGGTGGTGCTAGCATTAATATCATCTCCTCCCATGCATACAACCAAATGTAGATACCTGCTAATTGCATGCATGGTAACCATGTTATGTTATGTTCCTTTAATGATGCCATGACCTCTACCCTAGGTACCATTGTTCTCCATGTCCATGTGGGCCCCCGCACTGTCCCAAAAATTTTCTATGTTCTAGAAGGAGAGTTATAATATAACTTGCTTCTCATCTCGACCTTGGATCCATGTCATGGGTTGTGTCCCTTCGAATTTACATCGATACCTCAAATTTGAACATGAGGGACATAATTACACCATCCCTGTTGACCCATCACCTTTCAAGACCTATAACATGCTATATCGGCCCAATGATGTGCTTGTACCAGTCAAGGCATCTGCCACTGTCACCACTTCACCTTCACCCATGAGCCCATCCACCAAAACTACCACTACTTTTGTTGCATCTAACCTTCCTATATCCCCACCGCAACCTGTGGCCTCTACTATTGACACACTTGTTTCCCAACATCCAAAGTAAGCCATCTATACCCGCTACCCACATACCAACTACTAATCCCTTAGAAGGTGTTTTTCAATGCCTCACTCGGGAATACCGCCTATACAATATCGATACCTTCCTCACCCCACAAGAGTATGGGAATCTACGTCAACACCCCAACTATGACATCCACATCGGTGATGTTTTTCCTTATGGCCCTCCCCACCTTCACACCAATATAACGTATGGGGGATTTGATATTACCACCTATAAACCCAAACCTCCATCCCAAGCCCAACCATTTTTTTCTGACCTACACTCCCTCACTAACTGCTACTTCGCTCACACTTTCCTCCACTGCTGCACATGGAAAGGAGTTGGCTTGAGTTTTTATGAACAAGGCCGGCATACTATCGCTTTTCTATACCTCTTGTAAACACAATGAATATAGTGGCATTATTTTTGACACTCCACCCTCAAAGAAGATTTGTGTTGACCTTATCTAAGATGAGAAAATTCCCCTCTCATTCACCCACATTACCATCTTCACCCACTTGATTCCATAGATCCTGAATCTATTCCTCCTAATTTTTTCGTAAACACCATTTCCCTGGGACTGCTGACCTATCAACGCGATAGTGAGGCTCCCTCTTCTCTCCCATTCCTGTATCCTAACATGATTGATGACGATACGCCTTCAATTAATGTCGTTCAATGTCAGGACGATGAGTCCATCCTCACCTACCTTGGTGCAGAAGACTCTTATATTCATCGGTTGTTACCCTCTGAGACGTAAACCATGTTGAATGAATCGACCATTAAAATCAAAATTAATACTTAGGATGACCCACACATTCTAAAGATCGGCCAATCCTTAGATGCTACTAAATAGGAAGCCTTCACCTCTTTCCTTTGGGACCATAACAACACATTTTCCTGGTCCTATGCCGATATGCCCGGTATTGACCCAAAAATCATGGTTCACAATATCATAACCATTCTTGATGCCAAACCCATCAAACAAAAGCTATGGAAAATGCATCCTCACATTGCTCTTTTGGTCAAAGAAGAGCTTCAACATCTTCTTTTTGGTTTCCTTCATTCAACCCATTGATTATCCCTAATGGATTTCTAACATCGTTCCTATCATAAAAGTGACAGGGGACTCCGCATTTGCACAGATTTTCGTGACCTTAACCTCACCTATCCCAAAGATGATTTCCCACTACGGATCATTGACCAACTAGTTGATCTCACCGCTAGCCATGAAATGTTATCACTCATGGAAGGTTTCTTAGGCTACAATCAAATATTACTAGCTCCCAAGGATCAACACAAGACTACCTTCATCACCCCTTGGGGGACTTTATACTATCGAGTCATGCCCTTTGGCCTAAAAATGCTGATGCTACATATCAATGAGCCATGACTTACATCTTCCATGACATCATGCATCGCATATTGGAAGATTATGTCAATGATCTCGCTTTCAGATCCAAACATCGAGCCAAACACCTACTCGTTCTTAAAGTCATCTTTGACCACCTCATCAAGTATTGTGTTCATCTTCAACCAAAGAAGTGCATCTTTGCGGTACTTTCCGGAAAACTCCTAGGTTTCATCATTTCTTTGCGTGGCATAGAAGTCAATCCTACTAAATTCAAGGCTATTCTTGAAATGCCACCACCCACTAATCTTTGTCAACTTCACAGCCTACAAGGAAATTTGCAATCAATTCTTTGTTTTATCTCATGACTTTTTGACCATTATCAACCATTTCATCATCTTATCAAGAAAGATGTTTAATTAAAATGGGATGATGAATGCCATAAATCCTTTTAGGTCTTAAACCAATACCTCCTTTAACCACTAGTGCTCATTCCTCCTAAGGACGACCAACCCTTTTACCTATATATTTCTGCCATGGTCATTCTATAGGTGTCATGCTCACTCATCGTTACAAATAACATAGAGAGTAAGCGGTTTATTACATAAGCCACACCCTTATGGACTACAAAAATAGATATACACATGCTAAAAAAATATTTCTTAGGATTATTTTTCATTACCACCAAGCTTCGCCATTACTTATTCAATCACAAACCTTTGTCATCACTAATACTGGCCCATTACACAATATGTATGCCAAACCTTATCAAAATCGATGTGCCGCACATTGGATTATGCTTGGCCAACCTCAAACTTGAATTAATTCATCAAAATTCCATCAAGGGCCAGGCTATCACTAACCAATTGGCCAACTCACCTATTTCCGAGACTCAACCCTCTAACTTCGACTTCCGAGATGAGTCTATAGATACCCTTTCCCGAGATGAACCCACTTACCAAATGACACTTTTCTTCGATGGATCCAAATGTCGGCGTGGGGGTGAGGCTGGTGTTATCCTCATTTCACTTAATGGTGAACCTATGCCTTTGTCTTTCAAACTCAATTTTGATTGTAAAAACAATATTGTTGAATACAAAGCACTCGTACTTAGGACTCTAGGTTGCTATGCCTTGGATGTTAGGTCCATCAAAATATTTGGTGATTCTCGGTTGGTCATAAACCAAGTCAATGGTATGTACCAATTCCATAATGAGATACTTCAAAAGTATAAGCATCACGTAGACATACTTTTGACCACCTTTCATTGTTACGCACTTCAAACCACTACTAATAAATTTGTGGATACCATGGCCTACTTGGCTTCTCAAATACCTACTTCGCCTTGACTCTAAAATATTTTTCACCATATAAAGGGTACAATCAGCCTCTTAATTACCTCATGAGGTCTACTCCATCAAAAAAATTTCCACTGACCCACGTGACCTTTGGTATAAGAAATTTACATACTATCTTTCCCTTTCCATTCTACCCGTTGATCTCACTCGTAATGGACAATGTGCCTTTCTTAAAAGTGTCTCCCATTATGCCATCATGGGTGGTATTCTTTACAAGTGCAGTTTCAACGGCATTCTCTTACGCTACCTTACAAGTTCTGAAATTCCTTACACCATTAAGGAAGTCCACGATGGAATTTGTGGGGTCACTTTAGCGGTTTGGCTATCATAAAACGCATTCTTCGCCTAGGCTATTATTGGCCAACCCTAAACCATGACTATTGTCATTATGTCAAACGTTGCATGAAATTCCAACAACATGCTAATCTTCATCACACACCTAGTCACGCCTTATAGGTCACGCGAGACCTTTGGCCTTTCTCTCAATGGGGTTTAGATAATTCCGGTGAGATCAAACCCAATTCTTCACAATGCCACCAATGGATCATAACCACTTTGCTGAATATTACACTAAATGATTAGAATCCATTCCCTCATTTCCACCAAAGCCAATAAAATATGTGAATTCATCAACCATCACATCATTTTCATTTTGGTGTCCCTCACCGCATTGTCGCGATATGAGAAAACAATTCAAAAAAACCCTACGCAAACTATGTGATGCTTTTGGCATCCAACTTAGTTTCTCATCACCTTATTACCTAAAAACCAATGCTCAAGCTGAATCAACCAATAAAACTTTGAAAAAAATCTTATGAAGGTAGTCAATGATCTTTGGGAAAGATTGGCATACGCACATTCCTTTCGCTTTGTAGGCTTATTGCGCATTCACAATTCGATTTGTTGCCACCTGTTTTCTCTAGTCTACTGTGATGCGAGGTATTACCTCTCAAATTCCATATTCCATCTCTCTGAATCTCACTACAAGACCTGCTCAATGATGATGACTTTTTCCAGGTTATGTCTGGCATAACTTGAATTATTAGATGCATATCATCTCAACACTCTTGACCATCTCCAAATCTACAAAAATGTATCAAACATGCCTACAAAAAGCATGTTCACAAATGAACCTTTCAAGTCGGTGACCTCATCTTGAAGGAAAATCAACATGTAACCAAAGAGGAGAAAAGTAAACAAGGCAAATTTTCTCCTAATTGGCTTGGACCCTATATCGTTACCCATGCCTATGGATTAGGTGCTTATCGTTTATCTTCACTCGAAGGTAAACCGAACCTGAGCCCCTTAATGCCTTGCATCTTTGACCATTCTATTGTTGATATCAAGTCCTCTATCACCTTTTGTCTATTGACCGCTCATCCCTTGAGCATCATTCACCTTCCATGTTACCCCTTTTGAGGGTCCATGACTCAAAAATGAATCATGTGATTCCCATCACCTTTCAGCCTTATCTTCAATATGAGTACCATGGTTCTACTCATAGCATAATTCTCGTGGATACTTTTTAGCTTCTTCAAGATGGAATCCCATGGTCATTCATCACTTGAAACCACCTCTTCCACAGTTAATCTCTATGTGCTACAATCTTGTATTCTAAACAAGAACCTAATCTTCCTCTATAGTCTTTTCCATGACTTAAATGTCTAAAAACAAAAAGGGATACAACTCCTTGAGTCAAACTTCCAGCAAAATATGACTCCCTCAAAAGGGACATCTCTTCTTTATATATCACCACTATAAATAGAATTCTCCCTTGAAGGACAACTATATCAGGTCATTACACAAATGTAATAAATATCCAGAAGCTTCCCGCATTGATTAGCTTCATAAAGACCTCAAGGAGCTCATATACTCATCCCATATAGACTTCTTGCATCGATCAGTCTATTATTAAAAAAATAAGACAAAGAGATGAAATTTTTGTCATGGACTTGCCTATTTTCAGATTCTGGGTTTCTGGTTCCAAGAAACACGTTGTCATACACTAATTTATGCTAAACCTCCCATTCTCACCGCCTCACCTTTTTCACCTAATTTCCTTGTTACTCAAGGGACTTTCCGCAAACACAACCTTTCGTGATTATGTGATTTTCTTCACCCTTAGAATGGTCCATTATGCAACACCTTTAGGGTCTTTTGTTCATGAGACCCTCTTAGGTATGATCAACTCATTAAGGTTCTTATCAATTAAGTAGCTCTTTTTACCACCTCTTACCATTCACCTTCCTCATTACTTGTTGACTATCCTATACAGGGCTAGATCATTGACACCTCTATTTAAAACAACTCAACCATGCCTATGACCTAAAACTCAACCATGCCTACAAACTTAACTCAATCATACATATGACCTATAGTCGCCTAGGCCTAGCACCCATCAATCCATTCTGCTACCTCATCCTAATCTTCCCTAGCTTATGGGAGAACTACATTGGCCTGAGGTCCCTTTTCATCAGGACTATGTAGGTAGCACTTTGAGGGCATGGGGCCCTTGGAGGTTAGCTCGGCCACTCTCTACCCTAACCAATTCCCTCTTTCCCTTTCCTATTCACATTCTACCCTAGTTAGTTTCCTTTCTATATCAATAACTAGAAATTACACAAAACAAGTGATAATTGTTACACATATTTACCATCATAACTCATACATTCATTTCATCTTATCTACAATTTATTTACCATAATCATACATTTTCCTACAAATCATCTTAACATGATCCAAACCATCATTAATTACACAAATTAATGAATTAGAAACTCAACCATCTTGAATCATACAACCGTGGGCTCCACCATGCCTAAATCAACCTAACTCAACCATGCCTAAATCAACCTAACTCCACCATGCCTAAACCGACCTAACTCAATCATGCCTAAATCAACCTGACTCAACCATGCCTAAATCAACCTGACTCCACCATGCCTAAATCAACCTAACTCCATCATGCCTACAACTGACCTGATTCAACCATACCTAAATCAACCTTTGACTCCACCATGCCTAAATCAACCTAACTCCATCATGCCTAATCTACCTAAGTTTCCATCACATACATAATATTGGAAATTAAAAAAATTACACCATCCATACCATAAATATCATCATCTATAAATTAGACGATCGTGTAAAAATACATGTGAACATAGATACAAATAATAATAATCACAATCTCTCAAAAGCTCTCATATATACAACCTATTAACCAAAATAAGCTCCCCTTATTTTTGGGTTAACTTACTACCTTTTTCTTTAGTCCAGATTTCAAACACTTAACACATTCAAAGGTTTCTAGAAAATGCTCCATCGGATAGATAATTTCTTCCCCTTTCTAGAAAGGTAAAGAACTCTTTCTAATACCTTGTATTTTTTTGAGTTATGGCTCGGCGGAGTCGGAGTTAGAAGCGGGGAAAATTTTCCCAAGGCGGACTCGGACGACGGGGCATCGGAGGAAAAAGTAAAAAATTTCCTTTTCTTCCAAAAGGCATAAAATCAAAATGTGACCCGTGGCCCCATCAAAAAGCTAATGCGGGGATGCGGGACTTCAGAGGTAAATTGGATTTTTTGACTTTTTGTCAAAAAATGTAAAATGGAAAAAAGGAAGCCCCTGCCTCCACCAACCCCAATGGATGCCACATCATTAGCGGATTTGTGGGGAAAAGTTCAAAATTTTCCGAAGCCAAATTTGTAGGAAACGTAAGGAAAAAACACAGAAGGCCATATCTTTTGATCCAGAGCTCCATTTTTGACAATCTTGGTACCAATGGAAATATCTGGAGATTCTCTTCATCATGGAGTCTTCATATTTTGATTTTGGTAGAGATTTGTGGGAGAAAATTGCAAAACGTGATTGGCATGGAAAAAAAAAGAATCAGTTTTCAACCACCAAATTTAATGAAATATGGGTCTTTTCTCCCTCGAGCAGACAAAATGCATTTGGGAATGGAATTTGCAGATGAAGCCTTGAATTTTTGACCAAATTTATGAATGTTGTCGGTGGTTGGAGTAGAGAATCAGATTTTCTCATTTTCCCTCTCTTTTTGCATTTTTCTATATATTGTAACAGAGGCACATTTTCAAGTAGTTAGTTAGTGGTTGTTCACTCTTCTTCTCTACCTCCCTCTTATTTTCTTCCCCAGGGTCAAAAATGGAGTTGAAACCTCCTCCCCTACTCTGTAATAGTGTTTTATTTTTTTGCCTCTTACCTGTGAAATGGTGCACTTTGTGTAAATTTGGAGCAATAAAAACATGTTTTTTGATGCATTTTTCCATCCTTTGCTCATTTTTGGTTATTTCTTCTTGGTTCTCATTATTGTAGGGCATATGTGCATGTTTGAATGTCATTTCTAGGTTTTGGAGTTATGTTTTTAGAGATTTTGGAATATTTTCTATTTGAAGTCCATCTCTGGTCTGTGATGCACTTGTCCATCCTCTCCATTGCTCACCTCTCTTTGTTTCCATGGCAGTTTTGATAGATGATCAACATTTTCCTTCTCTGGTGTATCACTATTTTAGTGTAGGCTTTGTTTTTTCCAGTTTTCTTTCTCTCCTTGTCTCCTTGGAAGTTAGATTAGGATTATATTAGCTTTCCTACACTGGAATAGCTTGTGGTAGGTAGTTTAGGAAGAGGAACCAACCTTCTCTAGAGGATCATTCCCATTTTTAAGTCCCACAGCTTGGGGAATGATCCAATGTTATGCAAATCACACCAAATGACCCTGCCTTAGAAAAGCATATCCATAACTCATTTGGGGGTGTGATTTTGCATTAATAGTTTGGCATGTCCTATGGGACCTTAGAGGTATCTACTTCATTGTAAAAGATTCATGTGCACTTGTTGCAATTTCCATCTTATTAGAAGCTTCAATTTTCACATCTAGCAACTCCATCGGCAAATAACTCATTCTTTGAGTTACAAACCTATTTTCCATTCACTTCCATTCATCCTTATTTCCATATTATTTCATTATTTCCATTGCATGAAGTTGTGAAATCATGAATTCATTTCCACCATGGAATTCACATCTACAGCAACAAGAACACATTCCAACTCAATAAGCTTTACAAATCCTTCAAATCAACATTTTGAGCAAATCCAAAATCAGCATGGTTACCCCTATGAGCAGCAATGCCAAAATCAGTTTGGCTATGGAGCTTTCCAAGAGCAGGGGTATGCAAACAATGAAGAAAATCAAATGTAAAATTCTGGTCTACTAGAGAAGATCTAAAAATGGAGATTGGCATGGTGCGGTCAGAGCTATAGCTCAAACGAAGGTGTTTGAGAATTGGTTGTAGGGCACCCATTCCATGGGAAGGCCCTTTTCCAAGACACTATAGCCCTCAAGAGAAGCTGGACTTCATAATTGAGATGCTGCCCCAACTTGCACAATGGACTGAGGAGATAGAAGTATATAAGCAGATTCTGAATCAACCTTGTCAATGGGTAAGTCATTTAGCAGTTCCTTGTATTTCTTCTTCTTCATCTTAAGCTTTACCATTTCAACAATGTTAAGTTGCGATCCCATCCAATTCTGCTCCAGTTGTGAAAACCATCCCTCCATCCCTAGTTTCCCATCCCATCTCAGCTTTTCTACCCTCTTCTCTTCCAAATCCAAATCCCCTCCACAAGAGCAAAAAGAAATACCTTCCACTCCAAGGAAACAAGAAGTTTCATCTCTTCCACCACCACAAACAAATGAAAAAATGGTTGAATCCCAACCCACTCCTTCTCTTTCCTTCCCAATTCCATGTGGAGAAGAAGAAATTTTAAAAATCAGTCATGAAGGACAACAAGAAGAAGAAGTGAAAGAAGAAGAAATGGTTAAAATCTTAGTGAGCTTAGCTCTTAGGTTTGGGATAATAGAGATTCCTTTGCTGGTCAAGCCTTCAAAGGAGAAGAAATTTGAAGAGCTAGTGGTGGCTAAGACTGAATTTGCAGCAGAGAAAGAACAAGAAAAGGAAGAAGAAAATCAGTAGTCAGTTTACTCAAAATGTAGTGTCCATGTTGGCACTTTAAGTGAAGAGAATGTTGATCCAATTCAAACTACCCAATCAGCCAAGGAAGGAGAAAACAAATCAGCTCAAAGTCCCATTGGAAAGGAGCAAGTGGATGAGACCAAATTAGAGTTTGTAGCAGCAGAAGAAGAAGACATTATTGGTGTTTTCTTGCTTTCATTCGAAGGGCCTGTTTTGGTTGATGAATCCATTTTGGAGGAAAGCTATAAAAGAAATCTTGCAGTCCCAACTTGTCCTCTAGAGAAGCAATTTGAGGAGTTTGATATGGAAAACTTCATGCTAGAGGAAGAGTTAAATCAAGAGCAAGATGGTCTTCAAAAAATAGAGGAAGGAGAAGCTGCTCCAAATCCAAAAGAAGAGGAGTACATTCCAAGCTGTGGAGGAGAAAAATGTAGATCCAAAGGCTTTGAACACAAAACGGGCTATAGAAGAACCTTCAGTTCTTCCTTCCACTTCATCTTTCTCGAGCTCTAACATTGGAGAAGAGTTTTATCTTTCAAACTTCATGTTGGAGGATGAAATAAACCATGGTGAACAAGTTGCAAACCAAAAAGACACCATGGAAGAGGTTGAACATTTTAGCAAGGACAACAATGAAGTAGAGTAATTATTTGATTTGGAGGATTGTTTTGATGGAGAAGAACTAGTTGAGTTTCTATTGTTTTCTCCTTCATTCACCCTTCAAATATGTGAACTGTTGTCATGAAGGAGAGCACTCATTTGCAGTAGTCTATACTTTATAGCATGCCTTTTGGAATCTAGTTTGGGAGACTCAAACCTTGCATGCTCTTCACGGGAGGAAGAAGAGAAAGCAGATGAAGAGTTCCACCATTCCTTCCATGCCATTCACCCAAAGAGATATACAAGAAGACTCCATTTTGGAGTGGAAAATCATAGCAATGGGCATATCAAATGGATCAGACCTTTCCCAATAAGGTATTTGGATTCATTAGAGCTAAAGAGAAGCCAAATATGGTCATGCCCATTTCGGGGCATGAGGATGAGCTACAAAGCACCAAGGATCAGCTGCCATGCCTCTTCAATCTAAATGCAAAGCAACTAAAAGAGGTATTGGTTTTATCTTCAGTTGATACTTTGGTGATTTGGGTGGAAGATCAGCTTGTAGTTAGTTTTCACTCATCCAACCAGACATGTTTAGTGCCAAATCAGTTGCATGGCTTCCATTTTTGAGGAAGGAAGTTATTTCTCCCTGCCACTTTGTAGGATTTTTTGAGCTCCCTTTTCTCTTGGTTAGAGTAGTGTAGGTAGGTTTTTTTCTGCAGAAGAAGTGCTTTTGCACACTCTACATGTTCCATTTGGAGCATGTATGATTTTCAGTTTGTACATAGTTTTTGGTGTTGTTGTATTGCTCTTGCACAGTGCATTCATTGGCTTTTGGTGAAGTTCAACTTCAAGTTTCAACTAGGTTTCCAAGTGATTCGAGGTTCATATTTTCAGAGTTATATCAAATAATTGGTTATTAGGCTTGAATCCATACCAAATGGATGCAAAAAGGCCATTGATCATTCATCTAATGGGCCAGATGACCCCTGTGAGTCACCAAAGTTGTTAACAAAAATAAGCTCCCCTTATTTTTGGGTTAACTTACTACCTTTTTTGCTTCAGTCCAGATTTTAGACATTTAAAGCATTCAAAGGTTTCTGGAAAATACTCCATCAGATAGAGAATTTCTTCCCCTTTCCAGAAAGGTAAAGAACTCTTTCTAACTCCTTGTATTTTTTGAGTTATGGCTCGGTGGAGTTAGAAGGGAAATTTTCCCAAGGTGAACTTGTGGAGCTTGGGAGAGTTTTTTCCAAAGGAACTTGGACCGGTGGGGCATCGGAGGAAAAAGTGAAAAAATCCTTTTCTTCCAAAAGGCATAAAATCAAAATGTGACCCGCGGCCCCATCAAAAAGCTAATGCGGGGATGCGGGACTTCGAGAGGTAAATTGGATTTTTTGAATTTTTGTCAAAAAATGTAAAATGGAAAAAAGGAAGCCCCTAGCTCTCCGCCAACCCCAATGGATGCCACGTCATCAGTGGATTTGTGGGGAAAAAGTTCAAAATCTTCTCGAAGCCAAATTTGCAGGAAACATAAAGAAAAAAATGTAGAAGGCCATATCTTTTGATCCAGAGCTCCATTTTTGACAATCTTAGTACCGATGGAAAGATCTGGAGATTCTCTTCATCATGGAGTCTTCAATTTTTAATTTTGGAAGATATTTGTTAGAGAAAATTACAAACATTTGATTTGCATGGAAAAAATGTAGAACCAGTTTTCAACCACCAAATTTAATGAAATATGGATCTTTTCTCCTCGAAAGTGAGACAAAATGCATTTGGGAATGGAATTTATAGATGGAGCCTTGAATTTTTGACCAAATTTATGAATTTTGTTGGTGGTTGAGCGAGAGAATCATATTTTCTCATTTTTTCCCCTCTTTTCACATTTTGCTATATATTGTAATGAGAGGCACATTTTCAAGTAGTTAGTTAGTGGTTGTTCACTCTTCTTCTCTACCCCCTCTTATTTTCTTCCCTAGGGTTGAAAATGGAGTTGGAACCTCCTCCCTTCTCTGTAATGGCATTTTTTTCCCTCTTTCTGTGAAATGGTACCTTTGTGTAAATTTGGAGCAATAAAAACATGTTTTTGTGATGCATTTGTCCATCCTTTGCTCATTTTTGGTTGTTTCTTCTTGCCTCTCATTGTTGTAGGGCATATGTGCATGTTTGAATGTCATTTACAGGTTTTAGAGCTATGTTTTTAGGGATTTTGGAACATTTTTTGTGAAAATCCATCTCTGGTCTGTGATGCATTTTTCCATCCTCTCCATTGCTCACCTCTCTTTGTTTCCATGGTAGTTTTGATAGATGATCAACATTTTCCTTCTCTGGTGTATCACCATTTTAGTGTAGGCTCTATTTTTTTCTAGTTTTCTTTCTCTCCTTGTCTCTTGGAAATTAGATTAGGATTAGATTAGCTTACTTGCACTAGAATAAAAATGTGGCAAGTAGTTTAGGAAGAGGAACCAACCTTATGTGGAGGACCATTCCCATTTGCAAGTCCCACAACTTTGGGAATGATCCAATGTAATGTAAATCACACCAAATGACCCTTCCTTAGAAAAGTAGATCCATAACTCATTTAGGGGTGTTATGATTTCACACTAACAATTTTGGCACACCTGGTGGGACCTTAGAGGTCTCCATTTCATTACTGACAAGATTGATGTGAACTTGTTGCAATTTCTAGTTTATTAGAAGCTTCAATTTGCTCATCTAGTGACTCCATCTGGTAAACAACTCATTCTCTCGAGTTGTAGACCTATTTTCCATTCACTTACATTAATCCTTCTTTTCATATTATTTTATTATTTCCATTCCATGAAGTTGTGCAATCATGAATTCAATTCCACCATGGTATTCACATCTACATCAGCAAGAACACATTCGAACTCAATAATAAGCTTTACAACATTTTCCTTCAAATCAGCATGGTTACCCCTATGAGTAGTGCCAAAATCAGTTTGGCTATGGAGATTTCAAGAGCAGGGTATGCAAAAATGAAGAAAATCAATGCGCAAAATGTTGAGTCTGCTAGAGAAGATCCAAAAAATGGAGATTGGCATGGTGTAGTCAAGAGCTACAACTCAAATGAAGGCATTTAGAATTGGTTGCAGGGCACCCTATCCATGGGAAGGCCCTTTTCCAAGACACTACAACCCTCAAGAGAAGCTGGACTTCATAATTGAGATGTTTCCCCAACTTACACAATGGACTGAGGAGATAGAAGCATATGAGTAGATTCTAAATCAACCTTGTCAATGGGTAAGTCATTCAATAGTTCCTTGTATTTCTTATTCTTCATCTCAAGCTTTACCATTTCAACAATGTCAAGTTGTAAACCCAGCCAATGCTGCTCTAGTTGTGAAAACCATCCCTCCATCCCCTAGTCTCCCATCCCATCTCAGCTTTTCTACCCTCTTCTCTTCCAAATCCAAATCCCTCCACAAGAGCAAAAATAAATACCTTCCACTCCAAGGAAACAAGAAGTTTCATCTCTTCCACCATAAAAAAATGAAAAAATGGTTGAACACTCCTTCTCTTTGGCTTCCCTAATTCCATGTGGAGAAGAAGAAATTTTTAAAATCAGTCATGAAGGACAACAAGATGAAGAATTGAAAAATAAGAAATGGTTAAAATCTTAGTGATCTTAGCTCTTAGGTTTGGGATAACAAAGATTCCTTTGCTGGTCAAGCCTTGAGAGGAGAAGAAATTTGAAGATCGGTGGTAGCTAAGACTGAATTTGCAGTAGAGAAAGAACAAGAAAAGGAAGAAGAAAATCAGTAGTAGTTTACTCAAAATGTAGTGTCCATGTTGGCACTTTAAGTGAAGAGAATGCTGATCCAATTCAAACTGCCCAATCAGCCAAGGAAGGAGAAAACAAATAAGCTCAAAGTCCCATTGGAAAGGAGCAAGTGGATGAGACCAAATCAGAGTTTGTAGCAGCAGAAGAAGAAGACATTATTGGTGTTTTCTTGCTTTCATTCGAAGGGCCTATTTTGGTTGATGAATCCATTTTGGAGGAAAGCTCTAAAAGAAATCTTGCAGTCCCAACTTGTCCTCTAGAGCAGCAGTTTGAGGAGTTTGATATGGAAAACTTTGTTAGTACCTGATTTAATCTCCTTCACAACTTGAGGCGAAGCATCATGTATTTTACAAGACACTCAAAGACGATAAATGATTTATATGTCATTTTTATTTGGGAAAGTGATTTATCGACTTGTTAGCACTTAGGATTTGAAGAAGTGGGTAGCACATTGAAAGGATTTTGATCAAATCCTCACTATTTTAGGTTGTGCCTTTCCACCAATGTAAGAGAACGTATATTGCAGCCTTTGTTTTGTGAAGGAGGTGGAGATATCCTTATATAGTGCATATAGATGGCCTTGGGAAAACATGATCAATTTTCCATTATTCCAACTCAATAGAGCTATCACTACTAAATGATGGAAATTCTTTCAAGACAAGGTTGAGGCTCTGCTAGAGACATGGTATGATCCTGATCTACTTTGTGGATTTTTGTAGATTGATTGTGTTCTTTTGTTGACACACAATGTGATGCAGGGGGTAGTATGGGGTAGGATTAATTATTCTGAATGAATTTTTGTGGGATATTTTAGACAAGACTAACAGAATTTGCCAAATTATTTGAGGACCTTTTAAGAAATTTGTAACACCAAAATAATAGGATGCTCAAAGGGTTAGGGTAATCCTTTAACCAAGATATGTGCACCAAATGGAGGCCCAACTGCACTCTTCCACACAATCTTTGAAAATATTCCAAAAATCTTGAATCAAATGAACCAACAAAGTATCCAGAAATCTCTATTTTATCATGACCTAAGGTGCACACAAAGGTTTACAAACAATCTCAGAATTCAAGGAAGGTAAAGTGATTTTAAATATGTTTATCTCTTTATCATATGAAATCTCTTCTAAATGTGAGACTGCAGATGCCACTAAACTATCAACAAGAAATGAGACCATGTATGATCAAGAGAGATTTTAAACACAAGACTGCAATAGGAGCAAGAAACAAAAATTGAAAACATTTTGAAACATAAGTGCATGCAAATTTTGCCAAGAGACAACACAAAATAATCCAGAATGACCAAATTTATCAGCAGGGGAATGTTATAAGAACAATCTCAGAGCTTTTTGATGGCTTTACAACTGAAACCAACTCAACATGATACAAATCTGATGCAAAAAGGAATTAGAAATGGTTCTCAGGTGGTTTCTCAGAGAATGGGCTTCTTCCCATTTTCTCGTGAATTTCTAAGTTTCTCTGACCTTTTGCATGTCTCAAAACATGCATTATATAACTTTCAATTACATTTTATCCTTCTTTCCCAAGAAAATAATATGCCCAACATCAAGTTTGTTACAAAATTCCAACATGATTCATGAGAGAAACATCTATCAAATTTACAACAAGAGTTTCCATGTGTTTCAAAAATGGTGAATCATTACAAACACTTCATCATTATCCATTTTGGAGGCACGTTTTTCATTCTCCAAGCATGCAGACTCCATTTCATTTCATCATTTCATCCTTATCATTCCAAAATTTGATTCTGCAACTTTATAATTTGATATTTCACGTTTTACACGGCCTGAGTAAAAATTTATTTCAAAAACACCTCAAATCTATAAATTAATCCCTAAAACCACTTGCATTGATCTTTGCAAGCACAAAGGACACAAATTCACCAAAAATTCGATGAAAAATGATGTAAAATTTACATTTCCACACTTCTAGAGCAAAAATGGTGGCCAAAAATGAAAATGTACAGTTACCCTTGATCTACTCTTTCTCCTTCAATATGGGCCCTCCATGTGTCAAAATATGATTGGGAATGAATTCAGGCTCACTTTTTGACTTTTTAACATTTTTGGAAAAATGGAAAAATTTGACTTTTTTCTCCACCCCTCCGCCCTTGAAATTTGGTGATGACACATGGCATATGGTGGGTCCCATTGGGATCACGGCTCAATTCTGCGCATATTGACCCTTTTTTAATTCTGGAAATTTTTTACTTTTTCCCTCATGGCCCGCACCTCAACCTTTTCCCTTGACACGTGTCATGCTCTCTATCGCTAAAATTCCACGAGATTATTTCATGTTTTAAACCCTTTTTTTGCAATGGAAAATTTTCAATTTTGCCTCCACGTGCCGTGCCTCTGGTTCCTTCCTTTCCACGTGTTAGTCATTGATTCGCCATGGGGCCATGTCTCTCTTTTTTCCATCATACCTCCTTCGCAAAAATTGAAAACTTCAAAACTCACCAGTGGCCCGTGCTCTCCTTTGACTTTCAAAATTGGCCACATGTCATACTGGATTGGTTATGGAACTTTCGCCCAAGTTTTGACTTTGATCCATTTGAAGTTAAAACTTCAAATTCACCAAGAAATATGTCCCCCATTCTGACTTCTCATGGACATGTGTCCACCTAAGATAGGCCACAGGGCCGTGCTCCAAAATTTCACCTTAGCTTTTTCTGCCAAAAGGGAAAAAAATTCAAAAACCTCCGCCGGCCTTTGACCCGCTCTATCACCATGCTACCACGTGTCCACCCCTTGCTCCATTGCGGACCCATGGCCCTTTCCTCACCCTTTTCACTTTCACCAAAAAGGAAACAATACCTAAGTTCTCCGCCAGCCTCCCACTCCACCTTCACGTGAGAATGTGACACATGTCCTCTGTGGAGTTGCGGGGAAATTGTCTAACAAAAAGCAGCCATGTATGAGGCATCATTTGAGCTTAATTTTTACGGGAAAATGACACCCGTACAACCGTAAAAAACGTAGAATTTACTAGAGATGCCTGAATTTGATTTTTTATTCGTGGGTGAAGGATTTTTTGGTCAAAAATAGAGGAATGTGTTTTACAAAAAATTTGCAACCATGACAAAGGATTTTTAAGGGAAAAAATGCAAAAAATGAACAAACACGAGCTCCACAAGCCAGAAAATGGAAAAAATGACAGAGGCCCATGGATTTGGAAATTTAGGGCAAAAAGTAAGGCACGCATGTATTTTTCCTTCAAAATGGGGAAAATAATAAGTTTATGAGCTTTTGAAAGCATTCAATCTAGAGAACAAAATTTGCAAACCACCAAGCTTGAAGAATTTTTTTTAGAGCATGTAAACCAATGGGGAAAGATGGGAAAATAACAGAGGATCAATATGGGCACCAACATCGGTCGCTACTCGGGGATGGGCACTCCCAGTGAGTGCCACAAGAACAATAAGTAGACCAAGTGCCAAAATAATTCATTTGGAAAAGGATTCATGAGCCAAAATCACCCAAAAACCACCTAAGAACCACGACAAAAAATGGTGCCACACACCAAGGAAAACCACAAACTGACAAAACACCAAAAACAGAGTGAAAAAGCAAACACTATACACTATACAAGTGGTGCATACCTCAAATTTGGGGATTAATCTAAGAAATGCTTCAGATTCTGCCATTAACAGGTAGTTCAAGCAATTCCCCATCTAAATCTTTGAGAAAAAAGGCATTCTCACCAATTATGATATCAATGGAGTAAGGGCCCATCCATAATGCATCAAATTTTCCATGTTTACCCTTATCTTCATTTCTTCTATCCCATAAGAAAACTAGATCTCCAATATTGAAGGCCATACGAGTGACCTTCTTATCAAAAAATCTTTTCAACTTCTCTCTAAATCTAACATGCCTCTGGTGGGATGCTCTTCTCTCTTCATCTAGCTCCACAATCTAATTAATCCTTGCTTCATATGGACTGACCTCTTGATCCTCAAGTTGTTGAACAAATTGAAATGAAGATAATTGCAGATGTAAGGGCATTAGAGCTTGAGTTCCATACACCAACTCAAATGGGCTCTTACTAGTAGCTCTCTTGGTAGTGATTCTATCAGCCCAAACTGTAAATTTCAGTTGTTCACCCCATTTTCTCTTATTCCACTCCAAGGTCCTCCTAATGATCTTTAACAAATTCTTATTCTGGACTCAAACTTATCCATTTCCTTGGGGTTTATAGTTTGAATAATTAGTCGATTAGTTCCATACTCCTTGCACATTGCCATCAAAGGTTTAGCTTATGAAACACATGGCATTATAAGCCACAATTTTGACTAGTACACCAATATTGCATATGATATTTTTCAACAAGAAGTCCATAACAACTTGGTGTGTCACTTTCTTGGTGGGGATTTCCTCTACCCACTTGGTGAAGTAATCATGGGCTCTGAGGATCCATTTATGTCCAACACTTGGAAGGTTCGAGATCTCACCAATGAAGTCCATCCCCCATTGCTTGAAAGGAGCTTTAATTGATACAAGTTGTAAAGGAAGGGAGCCTAGAACTTTCATTCTTCCAGAGAAACGTTGGCATCTTTCACATTTTCTAATCAACATGGTTGCATATTTGAAGAGAGTAGGCCACCAATAACCAGCTCTCAAAACTTTGTGTGTTGTAACCCTTCCAGCAAAGTGTCCTCCACAAACTCCCCCATGGAAATTAGCAATTACTTTGGGAGCTTCATCTTCAGTTACACATTTCAAGAGGACACCTTTAGGGTTCTTCCAAGCCAGCCCAAAGTCAGTGATGATGTATTTTTGAGAAGCCAGCTTGAGGGCTCTTTTCTGATTTTTATTTAAATGATCAGGACAGCATAGGTGTCTGAGGTAAAATATTATATCCTTGTACCACTCAGAACTTACCAATTTCCCAAGAACATCTACCCTTTCTTCTTCTACTTCATTCACTTCCACAGTCTGCAAGTTGCTCTTAGCCATGAGCTTAGCAAGACCGAAACCTCTTACCAACTTTGTGGTTTGGATGTCCATATCATACTCTGCAGATTTGTTCACTCATTTACATCTTTTACTTGAGATCTCCACCTTTGATAAGATGTCTTTTACCATGGTGTGGGAACATAAGCAACAACTTTGAACTTAAAATATAAGGCACTGAAAACCTTTGTTGCTTTCACCAAGGTAAATACTTGTTTTTCCATGATTGTATATTTTAACTTAGCAACTTGTAAATACTTTCTAAAGAAGGCAATAGGCCTCTCAGCCCCATCTTCATTTTTTGGATCAAAATAGATGTAATAGTATTTTTAGAGGAAAAGGAGAATATTTGGGAAGGCTTCTTGTAATTTGAAGCTTCCAAGACAGGTGCATGTTTAAGTGCCTCTTTGATTCCTTCAAAATTTTGAATAACATCCTCCTCCCATTTGATAACTTTATCTTTCTTTAACATGCATGTGATAGGAAGATTCAACTCAACAAAATTGGACACAAACCTTCTAATAAAATTGATTTTCCTAAAGAAAGATTGGATGCCCTTCTTCGTTCTTGGAATTGGCACCCTGCTGATTGCTTCTACTCTCTCTGGATCAATCATGACACCAACCTTTGAAACAATATGACCAAGTAGCTTGGAATTTTTCACCCCAAAGTGAAACTTCTTTGGATTAAGAGAGATTCCAAATTCTCCACATCTGATCAACATTCTTTCCAAATGTATGAAAGCGATCTTTCTCGCTCCTTGAAAATATAGTCACATCATCCGATAAACTGCAATGAAGTCATTTATATAACCAACAAAAGAAACATCCATTACCCTTTGAAAGGTAGCTTCATAATTCATGAGGCCAAAAATAAATTCTCACATAAACATATGTTCCCCAAGGAGTGGTAAAGGCAGTTTTAAATATTTCTGACTCCTTGACAACAACTTGATTGTAGCCAGAGAAACCATCCAAGGTGGACAAAAATTCAGATCCAGTCACTAACTGCAGCATGTTCTCCATGTTTGGAAAAGGATAATTGTCTTTCAATGAAGCTCTATTCATATTTCTGAAGTCTACACAAATTCTGATATCTCCATTCTTCTTTCTGACTAGCACAAGGTTTGCAACCCAAGATGAATACCTTGTGGGCTAAATAATCCCCCTCCTTCAATTTCTTCAATTCATCTTGCATTTTCATGGAGAGGAGTGGATTAATTGGCCTTTGCTTCTATCTAAATGGTTTAGCACTTTTCTCAAGAGGGATCTCATGCTGGAATAAGTCTTCTCTATATGCTTTCATCTCTGAATATGACAAGGCAAGGCAGTCTTGATATTGTTTTAACAATTGGAGGTAGGATTGTTTTTCTTCCTTGCTTAAACTATTGCCCAACCAAACTTTTCTTGGTTTTTCCTTTGTTCCCAAGTCATGCTCTTCCACATCCCTTGAGGCAGATATGTTTCTATTTATGATGCAATCAGCATTGCTAAAATTTGACTCAAGAGCAACAAGACCTCTAGGAATGGTGTTAGTTTTCAATTGGATAATATATTTTCCAAACAAATTCTCTCTTCCTTCAATTACACACACCATTAGTTCCCAATAAATATGCTGATCTAAAAACTCACCTTGATTTCGTAGGAACCTTTGCACTTGAGTATCATCATTAAACACTGCGCCAATGCTTGATGTTGTTAGGGACATCCGCCTAATTAACACTTCAACTTTGTACTCATAATAACGTGAAATGGTGCAATCTCCAAATCTTGACCCCATCACTGCCAACTTGTCAACAGTAGCATTCAAACTTCTGTCATGGTGCACAATATTAAAGGAATCAAACATCTCAATTAGATCCCAAACTGCATGCTTATACTGCTTCATCCACTGATTTTTGTAGCATATAGTTTTATTATTTGTTTGACAACTAGCTCTAAATATCCCTTTACAATGATGTCCTTGACACCATACTTCCATGCAATTCTCAAACCCAACAATAAGGCTTCATACTCAACAATGTTGTTAGTACATTCAAAATTAAGCTTGAAGGAAAAAACAAATTCTTCCAAGCTAGGAGAAATCAGAATTACACCAGCACCATTTCCAAATTTGGAGCAAGATCCATCAAATAGCAAGGTCCAAGGAGAACATATCTATTCAAGGCACTTTTACTAATCCATTTTGTGTTCTTTACCATCAAGTAAAACCAATAAAATTATCATCATCAACATCAAAAAATAATACTTCATAAGAAGCATTGCTAGGGTCCTCAATTAGATGCAACATTTTCTTTTCTCCATAGAGCTTGACAAGGCTTCCCTCAATGGGAATGGTCAAAAATACATATCCATTTGGACACTTCCTCCAACACTTGCAGCCCACTTTCTTGACAATAACATACCCCATTTGGCAAGGCAATCAACAATCACAACATCCAATTTTAAATTCCTCCGGGATAAGATGCAAGCTGCACTACCAAACCCTTCACATAACCAACAACCGGAACTTCTCTTGAGTCCATGGTTGTACACTTTCCATATGCTATTGTCACTTTGATATCAACTCATTCATGACCTCTAGAGGCATGACATTACATGATGCACTGGAATCAAACACACAATAGTGAAGTAGCCTATCCTTTATGATCAAATTTGTGAATAATGGATCAACATTTAATTGGGAATCAACCAAGGATGTCCCTAATATACCTCAAGTGTCTCTCCAATATCTTCTCTTTGTGGTGGTGTTTCAAGGTCAGCAATGATTTGAGGAGGATTTTTAACAACATTTACATTTCTTCCTGAAGTAGTCTTCTCTTCTTTCAACCTAAGTACTCAAATGCTCTCTTCTTATGCTTAGGAATTTTAAGCAACTCATTGATTAGAAAACTCACTTTGATTTGGCTCAATACTTGGGCTATGTCATAGGAAACACTTTTGGCAAAACAACATTGGAAGGAGACAAGAAGATTCATCGGATGGCGAGGATTCTTGCAGCTTGGGCATGAGGAGGACTGTAATTTTTTCTTGGGACAACAAAGCTTTTGGCAAGTATTTCTCTCTCTAGGGGATTCTTTTGGAATGCTTGTGAGAAAGGGTGTTTTAGGTTTTGCTTGACGCCTAAATCCTTTAGAATTTTTTTCTAGTTTTATAATCTTTCTCTTCATCTAAAACAACATTCATCAACAATTGTTTATCTTCCTCCAGAAGGAATACCACCATCATACTTCTTAATCATCAAAGCTCTTAAGTATTCAAATTCATTGTTAGGAATTTTAAAATATTGCACTACATCAACTTCAAGAGTATGAGGGGGAAGGAAAACTTGTACCCATTTGATGCAATCCCAAAAAGTTGCAGTTGTCCTTGCACTTATCACTTATGTAGATGTTGCTCCTCCTTGTGGACTTGAAAAACAACCCATCATGCAAATATCATCATCAATATGACCATCATTATTAGCTTCACCTTCTTGTTGGTCCACTTCACATGGAGGATGGGGTAAAAAAACCTATCACACCAATAAATATCAACAACTTCCTCAATGCAAGCAACCCTATTAGTCGAGGGGATCGGGTAACACTCTTCCTTCACATGCTTGAGGATGTCATTTGCAGACCCCATGGGTATTTTCCTCTATCATCTGCCCTTTGATCACCTCTAGGATGATTAGCAAATCTTTCATGGTTTTGTGCTCTTGGCTGACCTTGTGAAGTTTGCCCAATTCCTTTCTCAGCTCTTGCCAACTTATATGATATCTCTTTGATAGCCCCTGCCAAAGTTTTCACAACCTCCTCTAAATCAGCACCCTTGCTAGCTTGAGGTTTTTCAAGGTTTATCAACTTTACACCATCTCTCTTGAGAGGTTTCCCAATTTCTTTGATATTGTTTTCAATTTGAAGTGCCATGGTGAAAGCTTGTCTTAGATTGGTAGGGTTCTTATCTCTTAGGTAATAGGGTGCTTTTTATCAAATACATTTGCATATTTGATTAAATGAGACTCATCACAAGGCCTCGGACTAATAGGAAGCCTTCTCAAAGTTTTGTTAAACCTTGCGTTAAAGTCATGGACTGATTCATTGGGGTTATTATTAATATTCTCAAACTTAGACAAGAGAACTAGGATCAGTCTTGTCACCATATTGCAACCTAAATGCATTCTTCATCTCGGTCAAGAATCAATTGAATTATCAAGAAAATCCTTGTACCAATCCCTAGCATCCTCTTCTAGTGTATGAATAAACAATTTAATATACACATCTTCAAACTCTATCTCAAAATCTTCCATCATGTAACAAAAATTTTGAGATGTTGATCACCAATTATTGCATTGTTACATTGGAATTTTGGAAATCTATTTCTAACACCTTGTGGGACAAGCATTTGGGTAACCATCCATTCCTCTAAAGTCTATAGGACCAAAGGTATTAACAACAAATGGAGGTCTAGGCTGAGCCATATTGTTTAGTGGAGGTGATCTTGGGGGTGACACAAGATGATGAGGAGTGCAAGGTCTTTGGGGCTCAAGAATGTGATTCACAAGATTTGGTATTCTCTAAGTGCTAACTTTCTTGGAAATTTTTATTTGAATTGAAACACGGAGAGGTATAGATTGGAGAGGGAACTCACCCGATACTGCGAAGGACCTTCACTAGCTTAGGAAAAAAACATTATGAGAGGATTTCTTGAATCGGAATCACTTGAAGAAGAGTGATAATCCTCTACCAAAGGATAATCTCTCTCACCAATGGATATATCTTTTCCACGATGTCGACCTTTAACAACTTTCCAAACTCTTCTCCCTACCAACTCGAGTTTCTTGAATGTAAACAACTTCTTAGCTTGAGACTCCCTAATGAAGAGAGATCTTCTTCCTTCTAGTTTTGTAGAGATTAGTAACACAAAAATAAATGACAGAAAGCTTAAGACACTGGTATTTATCAATATCAGAACAACATGGAGTCGCCACTAAGGAATTTCACCCTAGTTGTGCAAATGCACTAAAATACTATGTCAAATATCTATCAGCATTGAGAACCTTGCAAAACTTTATAGATCAGACCTTCCCTTTCTTGAATTTATCAACCACAAATGCAAATGAAGTGCAACAAGCTACTTAAAGCTGATAAAATTTGCGGGTAGAAATTATATCTTCACTTAATCCTTATAATTTGATTATAAAATGATTCTTCAACAATGTATTTTTAGAATTTGCAAGGTACTTTACCAAGGTTTGATATGCATTCAAATATCTCAAATATGTATGCACATGGATCAGATTGAACTAAGAGAATATCAAACTCAGAACTCTACTCTTCATTCCAATCTTATAAATCTGATCAAAATATGATACTCAGATTTTTAATTGCACATAAATCACACAAGAAGTATTACCAGGGATCTGAAATACTAAAATACTGAATAATGTCCTAAATGAACGATGTCATTTCGGTGTTGGTACCTAGATTTAATCTCCTTCACAACTTGAGCAACATCATGGATTTTACAAGACACTCAGAGGCAGATAAATGATTTATATGTCGTTTTGTAGCCGGGGAAGCAATTTATCTAACTTGTTAGCACTCAAGATTTGAAGAAGTGGGTAGCACCTTGAAAGGATTTTGATCTAATCCTCACTATTTTAGGTTGTGCCTTTCAACCAAGGTAAGAGAACCTATATTGTAGCCTTTTTTTTGTGAAGGAGGTGGAGATATCCTTATACTGTGCATATTGTATGGAGATGGCCTTGGGAAAACATGATCAATTTTCCATTATTCAAACTCAACAAAGTTGACACTACTAAATGATGGAAATGCTTTCAAGACAAGGTGAGGCTGCTTAGAGACATGGTATGATCTGATCTACTTTGTGCATTTTTGTAGATGGATTATGTTCTTTTGTTGACACACAATGCAATGCAAGGCTACTATGGGGAAGGATTAATTATTCTAAATGAATTTTTGGTGGGAGATTTCAAACAAGACTAACTATAATTTTCCAAATTCTTTGAGGACCTTTGTAAGAAATTTGTAACACCTAAACAACACGATGCTTCAAAGGGGTTAGGGTACTCCTTCAACCAGGATATGTGCACCAAATGGAGGCCTAGATCTGCACTCTTCCACACAATCTTTGACAACTGCCAAAAATATTGAAGAAGATGAACCAACAAAGTATCTATAAATCTCTATTTTATCATGACCTAAGGTGCACCCAAAGGTTTACAAACAATCTCAGAATTCAAGGAAGGTAAAGTGATTTTAAATCTGTTTATCTCTTTATCAGATGAAATCTCTTTTGAATGTGAGACTGTAGATGCCACTAAACTATCAATAAGAAATGAGACCATGTATGATCAAGAGAGATTTTAAACACAAGACTACAATAAGAGCAAGAAACACAAATTGAAAACATTCTAAAACATAAGTGCATGCAAAATTTGCCAAGAGATAACACAAAATAATCCAGAATGACCAAATTTATCAGTAGGGGAATGTTATAAGAACAATCTTAGATCTTTTTGATGGCTTTACAACTGAAACCAACTCAACATGATACAAATCTAATGCAAAAATGAATTATAAATGGTTCTCAGGCGGTTTCTCAGAGAATGGGCTTCTTCCCAGATTTTCCCATGAATTTCTAAGTTTCTCGACCTTTTACATGTCTCAAAACATGCATTATATAACTTTCAATTACATTTGATCCTTCTTTCCCAAGAAAAGAATATTCCCAACATCAAGTTTGTTACAAAATTCCAACATGATTCGCAGATAGGGACATCTAAAAAATTTGCAACAAGAGTTGCTAGGTGTTTCAAAAATGGCGAATAATTACAAACACTTCATCATTATCCATTGTGGAGGCACGTTTTTCATTCTCCAAGCATGCTAGACCCCTTTCATTTCATCATTTCATCCTTATCATTCCAAAATTTGATTCTGTAACTTTATAATTTTATATTACACATTTTACAGGCCTGAGTAAAAATTTATTTCAAAAACACCTCAAATATGTAAATTAATCCCTAAAACCACTTGCATTGATCTTTGCGGGCACAAAGGACACAAATTCACCAAAAAATTGATGAAAAATGATGCAAAATTTGCATTTCCACACTTTACGAAACATGATGGCGGCCAAAAATGAAAATTTACAGATTACCCTTGATCTGCTCTTTCTCCTTCAATCTAGGCCCTCCACATGTCAAAATATGATTTGGAATGAATTCGAGCTCACCTTTTGACTTTTTAACATTTTGGAAAAATGGAAAAATTTGACTTCTTTCTTTGCCCCTCCGCCCTTGAAATTTTGTGATGACATGTGGCATATTGTCAGGTCCCATTGGGATCGCGGCTCAATTCTACGCATATTTACCCTTTTTGAATTTTAGATTTTTTTACTTTTTACCCCTAGGGCCCGCACCTCTGCCTTTTCCCTTGAAATGTGTCATGCTCTCTATCGCTAAAATTCCACGGGCTTATTTCATGTTTTAACCCCTTTTTCACCAAGGGAAAATTTTCAATTTTACCTCCGGGAACTCGCGCCTCCGGTTCCTTCCTTGCCATGTGTCCATGCCGCTGATTCACTACGGGGCCATGTCTCTCTTTTTTCCATCATACCTCCTTCACAAAAATTGAAAACTTCAAAACTCACTGGTGGCCCGCGCTCTCCTTTGACTTTCAAAATTGGCCACGTGTCACACTGGATTGGTTGCGGAACTTCGGCCCAAGTTTTGACTTTGATCCATTTGAAGTTAAAACTTCAAAGTCACCAAGAAATCCGCCCCCATTCTGACTTCTCATGGACATGTGTCCACCTATGATTGGCCATGGGGCCACGCTCCAAAATTTCACCTTAGCTTTTACGCCAAAATGGAAAAAAATTCAAAAACCTCCGTCGGCATCTTGACCTGCTCTCATTTGCACTACCACTTTTCCACCCCCTACTCCATTGCGGACTGCGGCCCTTTCCTCACCCTTTATCTCTTTCACCAAAAAAAGGCAAAAATGCTTAAGATCTCCGCTAGCCTCCCCTTCCGCCTTAACATGAGAATGTGACACATGTCCTCCTGCGGAGTTGCGAGGGAAATTGTGAATTTTTTCCCAAAGCCAAAAAAATGCTAAGTTTTTCAAACAGACCCACCGATCCTTGTCCAACCAGAAGCGGCCACATATGAGGCATCATTTGAGCTTAATTTTGATGGGAAAATGACACCCGTATAACCGTAAAAAAACGTAGAATTTACCAGAGATGCCCAAATTTGATTTTTTCTTCGTGGGTGAAGGATTTTTTGGTCAAAAAACAAAGGGAATGCGTTTTAAAGCAATTTTCAACCATGGCAAAGGATTTTTGAGGGCAAAAATGTAAAAAATGAACAAACACGAGCTCCATAGGCTGGGAAAATGGAAAAAATGACAAAGGCCCATGGATTTGGAAATTTAGGGCACAAAGTAAGGCACACATGTATTTTTCCTTCAAAATGGGGAAAAATAATAAGTTTATGAGCTTTTGAAAGCATTCAATCTAGAGAACAAAGTTTTTAGACCACCAAGTTTAAAGAAAAATGTTTTAGAGCATGCAAACCAATGGGGAAAGATGGGAAAATAACAGAGGATCAAAATGGGCACCAACAAACTTCATGCTAGAGGAAGAGTTCAATCAAGAGCAAGATGTTATTAAAATAGCAAAGGAAGGAGAAGCTGCTCCGAATCCAAAAGAAGAGGATTACATTGCAGCTGTAGAGGAGAAAAATGCAGATCCAAAGGATTTGAACACAAAACGGGCTATAAAAGAACATTCAAATCTTCCTTCCACTTCATCTTTCTTGAGCTCTAATGTTGGAGAAGAGTTTGATCTTTCAAACTTTATGTTGGAGGATGAAATAAACCATGGTGAACAAGTTGCAAACCAAAAAGACACCATGGAAGAGGTTGAACATTTATAGTAGGACGAGTAATGAATCGAGAATACTTATTTGATTTGGAGGATTGTTTTGATGGAGAAGAACCAGGTTGAGTTTATATTTTTCTCCTTCATTCACCCTTCAAATATGTGAACCTATTGTCATGAAGGAGAGAACTCATTTGCAGTAGTTTGTACTTTATAGCAGCCTTTTAGAATCTAGTTTGGGAGACTCAAACCTTCCATTCTCTTTTACGGAGGAAGAAGAGAAACAACGAGAAGAGTTCCACCATTCCTTCCATGCCATTCACCCAAAGAGGTCTACAAGAAGACTTCATTTTTGGAGTGGAAAATCAGAGTAATGGGCATATCAAATGGATCGAGACCTTTCCCAATCAAGTATTTGGCTTCATTGGAGCCAAAGGAGAAGCAAATCTGGTCATGCCCATTTCGGGGCATGAGGATGAGCTACAAAGCACCAAGGATCGGTTGCCATACCTCTTGAATCCTGCGGGGTACATCCTTCAATAACCCAAACTTCCGTATAACCACTGTGAATGGGTATCATCTCGTGCTCTCCTACATGATGCCCCTCTATCCATCAAACTAGCTATAGTCCATCTAACTTATCAGCCATATGCCTATATGATGGAAACCCCACATATGGCCTCCAAATAATATCCATGCTTGAGACAACCCCTCTAGTATCTTCCTATAGTGGGATACATTATGTGTAACCCTCACCCCGATGCACCCCACCAAGCTGGAACCCATCACCTGTAACCAACCTGAAGCACACTGACTCAAATGCATCCGGATAGGGTAACCCAATCGAGATGAAGACACCCGATGTGCTTGTATTCCCAACAGATGAAGAAGAAACATGTAGCATAAGTGAACCTTCATATTCTCTCATAAGCCCATAGCTCTTAGTACAATCTATTTGTACAAATATGCATGTTCCCGAGTAAAGCGAGATCCTATCCTCCATCATATCATGCGGGACCCCATAATTGCTCATTAGAATCTCCCACCCTATGCATCTGGTAGTGTTAAACAACACACTTGCCTCTATAATCAAAACTACTAGCCTCATTTCCTCTGGATGAGCCACGTATGTCTCACTATATATTAGGCTAGTCTATGAAACCTCATCTCCACCATCCCTTCCCCAAATACTATCGTATCAACTCCTTTACTACCTCGGAATAAATAGAATACATACGTGCCCCTACTATCGGTGTTGCGAGAATCTGTAAATGTCCTCCGAGATGATAGTCATCTCACTTTGTTGGCAAATGGAGCGTGTTGGTCGCAAAATCCCATCTATCGATGAGAGTGACCATCAAACTCAGATCACGAGCTATATGCCTATAACGTCAAATCCCAATCAAACCCACCTCGAGTCATGTGCCTCCACTCCTCATTGGTCACATCCCCTCGAACATCTAGTAATAACGGCATCACCCTATCACATATCCATAATTGGTCCCTCATTTGCATCCAACCAAACATACTATTATTAGAACCCCACATACCAAACACACTCCTTACCTAAATAAACCTTGTTTCTAACCCTCATTACTTATTCCACTCACCCTCCACATTACTCCTTTGCTACACCAATCTATTCATGCCATTTATACCCATTTTTCTCTCCACAAAACCTACCTTTACACCTCCCGACATATCCTTACTCCTTACCTTTTCTCTCTATTGACACATTTTCCTAAAAATCTGACCGACACCGAGTCACGGTGGCCATCTTTGGTCCTAGTGTAACTAGCATTTGTCACCTACTACTTGACCAATGTTGGCCAAATACCACCGACATCGGTCACTATCGTAAAGTTGAATACATTAAACCCCCTTTTTTCCAAAATTTGTCAAATATAACCTTTACACCTACTCTACCCTACCCAAAGCTAACCTAAACCCCTCCCCATCCCTATTTACCTAACCTAGGATCTCCCCCCTCCCTCATTTCACCAATTTTTCCCACAAATTTAATTTAATTTTCCCTACCCAAAACCCATACCCATACTCTAATTTTTCTACTTACATACAAAGCTAAGTCGAGAACCTACCTCATCCTACACGGTGGGTGGTGGCACTTCTAGCCACTATGCCCGGTGGTCACCTGAAACCTCTCCCACCTCTGCTATCACACAATCTACCTCTAATATCTCCGCCAATCACCTCACTTCTCACGATCTCGTGGACCCATCTACAGCCCATCTAACCAATCTAATCTCTCCACCTCGATCGGATATCATCCATCTTCCTTTCCTCCCGACAAAGCATAACTCATTCACCACTCTATCATTTTCACAAAAGCTAAAATGTACAAATGAATCCGTATTATACGGATTTTTTTCTTTTTATATACCCATGTCGACTGATTTGGTGACATCGGTTATACCTAAACCGACATTGGTCCTATGCCCTAAGCATACCGTGGTTGTTTATACTGGACCAACATTAGTCATGTGCCCAAGGAAACCATGGTTGGTTTACCTAGAATGCCACTAGTTCCATATGACCGGCATTAGTTTCCTATCATACTCTCTATCAATACCCTTTCCCCCTTTCTCAGCCCAACTTAACCAACTCAACCACCATTTGACCTTACCCACCCTTATCGCAACTTACCACCAAGCCTATATTACCTATACCTACCCTTAATTATGTTTAGGGACTTGTTATTTTACCCATACCTTGGCCCTACCCATGTCATGACCTTGCTACCTAGACCTGGAACATTATTAATGACCTATGAACTCATGTGCTCGCTATACCTTGCGACACTATTACCCGTGATGTTTGACCTAATGACCTTGCCTTGCCTATTGTCGTATCGTTTATCCTAACCCAACCTTTGGTGTACTGGAACATACCTAAATGTTCCAAAGCACCTAACCTGTGACGTGCTTTCGCACCATATCCTATACCTTGGATACTAGAATCACTTCGACCTTGTTCGGATAAACCTCTCGACCTTGGAGGATGTAGAGTTTGCAAGCTCTTTGGCACAGGCGTGTCACAATTTATAAAGAGTGAGTGTATTTGATAACCACTACCTTTGAACCTGGCCCATTTACCTCTTTTCTTGTCTTTGACCTCTACCCTTTCCCACATTCACCCACATCTATGCTCCTTTTTAGCCATATCCACATTTTATCAAACCACTCACCACTTTTGTCTTCTACCTCACCAGTTCTTGGTTTGAGGGGGATCACCTTCACCCACGCTTGGGGAAACATCACCTTTACCCACACATGGGGAAACCACATCTTATTTTTGTTAGCGTCGCTTACAATTACAAGCAATGCAACACAAAGGGGAAAAATGTAGACGCCAAAATTGGGTCACACTTCCCTTGGTGCCCGTCGAATAATTCACCCAAACATCTTCACCTAACCACACACCCTCCACACCACATTAATATTAATTTAATTAATTAATTAAATTAATACCTAACCTCATAATATTCATCATTTAATTACATTAATTGACATAATTTCCACCTCACCTAGACATCTCATCCAATTACCTCACCCTAGACCTATTCTTGGCATGTTTCCATAACTAACAATTACTAAGTCTTACTTGCCTTAATGAGATAAGATGTGGTCTAAACCATGAAATCAATCCCTAAAATATCTCTAACCACATTCGCACCCATTAAAAATGAAGTTTCCATTATGATCCACAAGGAGAAACTAAGTGGGCCTAAGAAATTAGAAAGATCTTCCCATTTTAGTAAACCTATGGAATCTCACCTTAACCGACACCGAGTCACCCCTAAACCAATGCTAGTCAACCCAGAATCGTTGTCGATTACCATTTATTCACCTAAGAAACCTTGTTTTTGGGGGTTGGCACATTCGATAGCAAGAGGAGGATAAAATAGTTGCATGCAAGTAGAACCAACATCCTTTCATGTATCCAAACATCTAGAGCTATCACCGGGGTGAATCTTTTGAAGCATTGCACTCACAGAATCATTCTGGGAGCCACTATTACGATACCAAACACCATTCTTCTGATCAACTACAATTACTATTCAGCCATCAAGTCTACATCACAGTAAGTACATTTCTACCAAAGCATCATCCATTTTAGTGTAGTTAGCTTCTATTATTTCTGTCATCAATTTATACTTTGCATGCTCATTCCTCCATCTCTTTCTAGCTTATAACTCAAATATTTCCTTTACCCACATCACCAAATCACCCATTCTCACCTGCTATTCATTCCTGAGTATACCTGATACCCCTATCAACCTCTTTATCCACCCTACCCTCCTTATCAGATCCCAAATCAAACCCTACAATCAGTTTTCCTTGATTCTCTTACACCCCGACCTTACTTACGTCGGTTACCCATAACCATCGTCGGTTCTGCATAAACCATCATTGGTCATACAAGACTAACATTGGTCTCTATGTTTTATACCCTGACCTAGAACAAAACCTAACAACCTCTCATTAGTTGACCTAAACAACCCAAAACCTAACCCCGACCAATTCCAAGAACTTGACACCTACCTATCATTCGGATCACTATAACCTAGCTGTTATATTAGATTTGCTTATTATGATTGAATGAGATACATGAATCATATCAACTACTAAGTAGGAATTTATTTATTTCTTGCATTAATTTGTTTTGAATAGTGGATTGAAAACCATATAGGAAGTATGACACTTCTCGAGAACTAGCATACGCTAATGATAACTATCGTATATCATTTAACTATCATTTAATTTGGTTTTCCAATCAAAGTTTTTTTATTTACTTATTTTTGCTGAAATGATAACATGAGAAGGATTAGAGAAAAATTTGATCCATCATCAAACTATATTCATCAAAGTACAACTTGTGTAAAATAGGAAGCAATGTCTAGAGATCTCATAAAAACCTTTTTGCATACTTGGTAACTCCAAGAAGATTCCAAAAATTGTGTAGACAATTTTTAGGTCTTCAAAGCCCAACTTGAATTGTGCAATATTAGAATCACCATAATAATCTTCAAAGCCTAGACTAGTGATCTCAGGAGATGGAGAGTTGTTAAAAAGAAAGTGAATGTATCTGTGGGTCCCTCCAAAATCTACATGCTCCTTGGTTGATACTATTGGTGCTCCAAAATCTGCATGCTGATATCAAGAACAACTCTAGAAATTATTATAGATCTAGTCCTAAGATGTTAGTACATAAGAATTTCTTGCCTTGATATTCACAGTAATTACTTCTTAATGTTATACAAGCATATACAAAAATGAAAAAATTGAAAGACATGAAAACAATTTTTTCTAATGGATTTGGTTAGGGATTGAATTTTATTATGGGATGAAAAATTGATTTGGATGGGTGGATTTATTATGAGTGGGTTTTTATTTTAGCTCTAATGAAATCCCTGAATATGGATGAAGTTAATTAGAAATGCTACCACTTCATTATTACAAACTGGATAAGCTAGTTTTTTACTAAGGTTATGTGTAATAAGATCACTTTGAGCTACTTAGTTGATACAAGGGGAAATGGTTGTGGTTATAAAAAATGGCATATGATATTTCATCAACTGGATCTACTTCGGGTTGATATCATATTATACCATTTCTAGATCTGAATTATTTTTTCATACCATTATACCTCTTGATCAAACATCACAGTCATTTTTCTTATACAGAGTTAGTTTGTGGGGAGATATTTACAATCTAATATTCCTAATTACATAAATGAAATTTTAATCTACTTGTAGGAAATAAAAGTCTAAAGAAACTACTTACCAAATTCTTCTGTCACAGAATTGCTAAAAGGTATTCTATTGTCACTAGAATATTCTTTTAGAGAACTCTGAATCTCCTAATAACACCGTGTTCCCAGGCAATGGTGCCAAAATGATGAGGGTTGTCAATCCTTGCCATTAATAATGTCAATCCGGGTTGGTGTTCAAGGCTGTATGCATTAAGAGAAGAAGATCTTGGAAAGCAACTCCTTTAAACACAAACCAAACTTGCATAAAATAAATCACACTTTACGGAAATTAAAAGGCACACTTGCAGAAATAAAGTTTGCATGAAAGAAACACACTTGCATGAATTGAAATGCACACTTGCAGAAATAAAGGCACACTTGCATAAATTGAAATTACTAAATTGAAAATAAAGGAAAGAGGAAAGGAAACACCGTAGGTTCACAAAAGAAATTACATAACATAAAAAAATAGAAATTTACAACAAAAGGAAAACTACAGAAATAAAGAAATTACATAACATAAAAAAACAGAAATTTAAAACAAAAGGAAAACTGCAAAAATAAAGAAATAAACATTAACACATTGATCCATCTTCCTTGGAATGAGTGGCCAACTCATTCCTTGGAAGAGGATTTAATTCATACTTTTAATTCAAAACTTGCAGAAAAACTTTACTTCCAAAGATTGGAAAGAAAGAACAAATCTTGATTACTTGGGAAAAGAAAATTACATATCTAAGTGTGGAAGGTTACATTTATAATTTATGCATCCAACCAACTCCTTATTTTAGGAAATACAATCTGATCTTATCTTTATTCCAATCCTAACAACTAAGATCTCCATCTCCACAAAATATGGAGAGAGATATATTATTGAAGTCAAATCTTATCTCACTTATTTTAGGAAGATTTGCTCCCAAATCTTCTCCTTACTTTTCGGTAACAAGAATCATAATGATTTTATTCCTCTACATTATTGGAAGGATTATTTCTCTAAAAATATTATTTTTACCAAATACCTTTCTCGGATTTTCCATTTGACTTTGTTTTTTTTATTGTGGAACTTTTGATGCTTGTCAAATACGCTTTTTCCTCAGACTATAGTTCACTAAAATTTAGATTTATCTTGATTGGTAAAACCTGTAGCAAATCTAAATGAGGTTTTTGTTAAACACATTTCTATGAACAAAAACCTCTCTCATATTTTCCATTTGAATTTTTGTTTGTTTATGGAACTTTTAGTGCTCATCGAAACATGTTTCCTCAATTTTAGCTTACTAAACATTAGATCTCTCTTCATTGGTATAACCTATAAAAATATGAATGAGATTTTTGTTAAAAAAATTCTATGAACAAAAACCTCTCTCATATTTTCCATTTGACTTTTTTGTTTCTGTTTATGAAACTTTTAGTGCTCATCTGATACACGTTTCCTCGAACTGTAGCTCATTAAAAGTCAGATCTATCTTGATTGGTAAAACCTATAATAAATATGAATGAGGTTTTTGTTAAAAAAATTTATATGAACAAAAAAATTCTCTCAGATTTCCCATTAGAATCTCTGAGTTTTCACAATCCCTCAAAAACTGTCATTCCATTGATGCAAGTTCCGGAACTAAAGCTGTCATTCCTTTTATGCAAGTTTCAGAACTAAATCTGCAAGTTCTGGAACTAAATCTTATTTTTCCATGAATTTAAAGTTCTAGAACTAACTTCCATTCAATTGATATAAGTTCTGGAACTAAATTTGTGAGTTTCACAGCTAACTCAAAACAACTATAACTTTTGCATGCGACCTCGGATTGAGATGATTATTTTTTTGAACTTACATAATTTTTCAAGAGGAATATGAATATGAAATCATATTTTATTTTAAATTTACTATTCATGATCAATTCTAGTTTTCCCAATACTAGCATTATCTTTCCTTTATGGCCTGCATACACAAGACTTTGCATCTTTTCCCAAATAATCAATAGGATTAGTCAACAAAATAGATAACAAAAGATTTATAAAGAATGAACAAGATATATATCCTATATTCTATCTTAAGAAAACTATAAGTTCCTAGATTACATTTAAATCCACTTTCAAAGGTAACTTGGAAGGACAAAATAATGGTAATTTATGGCCAATTTATGGCCTCATCATCCATCCGGTATATGGGCCACCCCTATGATGCAACAATACCAAGTACAAGGCATACATAATCCATCTTGGCAGCGAGTGAAAAATTCTCGAGAGTAATCAATACCTTCAACTTGTGAAAAACCCTTTGTGATAAGATGAACCTTAAACTTTTCAATGGACCCATCATTTTGCATATTTGGTTTGGTATACCCACTTACACCTAACCATTTTTCTTCCTTTAGGAAGAGAGAACAAATCCCAAGTATGATTTTTCATAAAAAAATAATACTCAAGCTGTCATCGCATCATCCCACTCCTGCACCCCATGAGCCTTTGAAAATACTATGGATCCTCATAAATTAGGACAAAAAAGTCTAGAACTGTAGAATGTGTGTGATGGTGCCTAGTGGGTGGAAGA
Source organism: Taxus wallichiana var. yunnanensis (assembly GCA_018340775.1). Lineage (NCBI taxonomy): Eukaryota > Viridiplantae > Streptophyta > Pinopsida > Cupressales > Taxaceae > Taxus > Taxus wallichiana. The sequence continues at coordinate 601,277,648 of CM031242.1, read as the reverse complement.
TCCTATATGAAAGGAGTTGCCTTAGAAAATGTAGTACGAGATGAAAGGAATAATAACCAAATCGTACCAAAGCCAAGAACACACATTCTATTCAAACACCACGATCAATAAGATGAAAGTAATTCACCGAATAACTTTACATAAAACCTTTGTAAACAAATGAGAAAGAATATCATATATTATTATGGAACTCAATGCAATACATTGAGAATGGACCTTGCTTAAATAGAAAAGGAATAACAATCTAAGAACTAGTCAAGGTCGTAGATCAAGCCATAAATCAAGGAAATAACTAGTCATCAAATAAGCTGGTCAAGCCCATAATTTAGGAGAGAACTAGACATCGAGGATCTAGTCAATACCATAGATCAAGGAAAGAACTATACCTAACAACTAGATAATATCTCATAATATCTAAATAATATAAAAGAAATATCTACACACATAAGTGGGTGAGGATAAATACAATAAAGGTAATTAAAGTACCTAGGTGAACATGAGCTAAGGTAAATACCTACTCTAGCACCCCCTCAAGTGAAGCTAGGGGCTAAAATAGAAGTGGTATGTCTATAGTATGAGTCCCGGTAATTAGGCACGATGAGGTACTCATGTACAATAAGCGGGAAAAAGGGACACCACAAAGTACCCAAAACCAGTAACAACAAAGTAAAGAGAGTAAAAACCCGCTCGGGGCACACCAAGAAGCTTAGCTCAAAAAAAATTCATACAATGTTGAAGAAGTTTGGTGTGCACTGTGGTCTGAATCCAGTGCTCAATCATAAAACTAAAAACAATTGACATTGGGTTTCACGAATAGCTCCATACTGGAAGAGATCACAGCGAAGTGATGTCAAAAGTGCAAAGAAAGAAACACCAAACATAATTTGATCAATTGCTGCAAATAGGTGTGCCACGATCCAAGAACAAAAACCAAAGCAACAAGGCAAGGACACAAAATCTAGAGTGTCACGATCCAAGAAAATCCAAGGTAACAAGGCAAGGACATGAAAACTCGAAGAAGCAGGATCAACACCACACCCTCCCATACTATTGAATGGGTGGAGTGATGCTACAAATCTGTATGAGTTGCCCAAAATAACTACTCGAACACTGACAAACTAACACTGGAATGCACCATAATAGATCCCCACAAGAGAGACTATCAACATGCCAAAAGTGTCAAAAATACATATATAAAATCTCTCAACAAACAAGAGAGATACACTACACCTACTAAATAAAAATGCTCAAAACAAGAAGCATTACAATGTAGAAGGTATAGAAAGTGGAGTAAAGAGGTGAATGGTGTAGGAGCCACGCACGTAGACTCCTCTCAATGAATGCCTATGTCACCTCCACGAGTGATTAGATATCCACCCCAAATCAACACGGATGGATGAAGAAGATGCTGCATATGACTTGGTGTAAAATGCACAATGGGTGCATGCGAGAAGAACATTAGAATGTGTGTCAGTTGATCATGTCGACAACTAAAATCTCAGGTTTCTTAAGCTTTGAGTGAAGATGTAGAACTCATGTGTTGCTCGGGATCCTCGAAAGAGTCGAGAAAACAAAAGAAAGATCTCACAATCGATGTGTGATCCCAAAGAATTATCTTCTTGAAAAACAATGTCATGACGAGAATTCCACTTAACATGTGGAATAGAGGAAACAAATACCCTGTGAATGTTTGTGCAATGACTCGCTAGTGAGACCCCTAGAATGGAGAATAGAACTGAATGCAATGTTATGCTTCTTAAAAAATCCATGCATACGAGCGAGAAATAGGATACACAACATGTGGTACTGTAATAGGCACAGATGTGGAAGAGCATGCAATAACAAGCTTCATAGGTGTATGAGCATCAAGAGCAGGAACAGACTCAAAGACGGACAGATCAATGTCAGTGGGTTCATGAGCAATAGCTACAAGTGGACTAGGAGCATGGATATGGTTGTTTCTGATATGATGGTGATGTTGTAGGCTAGCAATTTTTTTCTGTAAGAAGTGTATTATTATATCCTTATTGTGGTGAGTGATTGTAGAAGAGAATTTCACTTCTTGAGTGATCTATTTTCTTCCACAATTTTACAATATCCTCTTGAAGTCCACATACTTCATAGAAAAGCATATCATTCTCAGAATCCATGATAGGTACAAACTGTAACTCCCAAAAATTTAGAACGTCGGGCTCGGCTGAAATTGCATCCACAATTGATTACAACACTCCTCCATGTTTGTCACTTTATAATTATAGTTCAAGTCTCAAAATAAATAACTCAATGGAAATATCATGAAAAAACAAGCACTTTTGCAAAAAAGCGGCAATCAATCAAAACCGAGTTACCAATCAAAAGATACAAGCTTTTTAATATTTTGCTCTATTATTTATTTTAGATACCACTTGAAAAAAATAAAAAAATTGTTGTTAAATTCACCACACAAATAAAATTAAAGGGGGTTGAATCCCAAGGTGGATCGGTGTGCTTCCTGTAACAATACAAAAAACCCAAAAAAATGAGGCGCCTCAAAAAATGGTTGAGCTTACAATCGATCTTAGGGTTTTCCCACCTTTTGGATCCAATGGAAGCCTCTTTTTGCATAAAAATGCATGCAGCAACAAAATATGACCGAATCCCAAATATATGAATATACAATGAATTTATTTGTAAAATAAAACTTACAGACGGATGCCAACAACAATCTTGACTTTGAGCATGCCATGAAAGGAATGATAACTAGATCGCATTACTAAGCCAAGAACACATGATTCTAATCAAACACCATGATCAATAAGATGAAAGCAATTCACGAATAACTTTACATAAAATGTTTGCAAATAAATGAGAAACAATATCATATATTATTATGGAACTCAATGCAATACATTGAGAATGGGCCTTCCTTAAATAGACAAGGAATACAATCTAAGAACCAGCCAAGGTCATAGATTAAGTCATAAATCAAGGAAATAACTAGTCATCAAAGAACTAGTCAAGCCCATAGATTTAGGAGAGAACTAGACATCAAGGATCTAGTCAATACCATAGATCAAGGAAATAACTATACCTAACAACTAGATAATATCTCCTAATATCTAAATAAGATTAAAAAAATATCCACACACATAAGTGGGTGAGGATAAATCAATAAAGGTAAATAAAGTACCAAGGTGAACATGAGCTAAGGTAAATACCTACTCTTAAGCGGAGTTGCAGGACATCTTTATGAAGCCTTTTGCATCACCTCGCTACCTTGAGTTGCGTGGCATGCTTGGGGTTTCAGAAGTTGTTCTTGGGGGTGTTCGTGAGAACATATTCCTTCTTCTTCTTCTTTCTCTTTCCTTATAGTAGGATTCTTTCCTTCTTTTGGTTCAAGATTTCTTCATGGATATATTGTACATGAGTACCTCATCAGTCCTAGTTACTAGGACTCATACTGTGGACATGCCACTTCTATTTTGGCCCCTAACTTCACTTGAGGGGGGGTGTTAGAGTAGGTATTTACCTTAGCTCATGTTCACCTAGGTACATTATTTACCTTTATTGTATTTATCCTCACCCACTTATGTGTGTGGATATTTCTTTTATTTATTTAGATATTAGGAGATATTATCTAGTTGTTAGGTATAGTTATTTCCTTGATCTATGGTATTGACTAGTTCTTTCCTATATCTATGGTATTGACTAGATCCTTGATGTCTAGTTCTCTCATAAATCTATGGACTTGACTAGTTCTTTGATGAGTATTTATTTCCATGATTTATGGCTACTTTAATAGAATCCATCTTGGCAACGAGTGAAAAGTCTCAGAGTAATCAATACCTTCAACTTGTGAAAAAACCTTTGCAATAAGACAAACCTTATACTTTTCAATGGACCCATCAGCTACATATTTTGTTTGGTATACCCACTTACACCTAACCATTTTATTCCTTTAGGAAGAGAGACCAAATCCTAAGTATGATTCTTCATAAAAAATAATACTCAACTACCATCGCATCATCCCACTCTTGTATCCCATGAGCCTTTGAAAAATACTATGGATCCTCATAAATTACCTGACACAAAAGTCTAGAACCTGTAGAATGTGCGTGATGGTGCCTAGTGGGTGGAAGATCTGTATGAAAGGTGTTACCTCAGAAAATGTAGTACGATCCCGGTTAGGCATAAGTGACAACATCAATACAAATAGGATCCTCAATGACATATATAATCTCGTCATCAACCTCCTCAAAGAAAGGATCCTCAATATGAGATGAAGAAAAAGGAGGCTTGGAATAATATGAAGAATCATGAGTGAAGTTCTCATCAAACTAAAAATGTGTTCGAAAAAAGAACATCATGAATATTAGGATCTAAAAGTTGATAAGCTCTCATGTCCTCTCACAATACCCTACAAAGATCAAGGTTTTCTCTTCTTATCCAAAGCTTTGCTTTTCTTTGGTAAAAATACGCAAGCATGGCTCCCAAAGACTCAAAAAAATGAGACATTTGGCTTAGTGTTGGACCAAGCTTCCTCCTGGAGTCAAATTCTCAAGTGCTTTGTGTGGTGTGTTATTCTAAATGTAGTTAGCACAATTAACTGCTTATCCCCAATAGATAGGAGGTAAATCTCTAGAATGCATCACACGCTTAGCCATTTCTTTAAAATTTATATTCTTCTACTCTTCTAAACCATTCTATTGTGGACTACGAGGAACAGAATGCTAGTGAATAATGCCTTGAGTTTCCGAAAAATCATAAAACTCATTATTGAAGCACTCCCCCATTATCGGTGCGAAGGTTCTTTTGTGCAACTCAAATATTGTTTCTCGACCAAAGACTTGAATAATTTTAAGTGTGAAAAATATCACTTTTGTACTTGAGAAAATAAAACTATGTACACCTTGAGAAATTATCAATACGAGGTAAGTGCATACTTAGCTCCATTGAAGAGGGGGTAGGAAAAACCATCAAGTCGGTATGCACAAGCTCAAGTGGTGAAGAAGCTCTATGATACCATGAGTTCTCAATTCCTTCAAATATTTGTAATTAATATGTCAAAATCTTTCATGCCAAAGTTTACTCTTTGAATATGTATGAGAAACCAATATTATTTGTATAAAATAAGTTTCATCAAAACCCTCAAAGTGATATACTCTAGAACTATGATCAACAATACCTTAAGTAATAAGTGAATAAGGCTCAAACAAAGTTTTTACTTTTGCCTCATGTGGTGTAAAAGTCACTATTTTCCCTTAACCGAGAATGACAAATTTAATATACATAAAAACAAATTTGTAGTGATGTTAGGAACACATAGTGCATCTTGGATACTTCCACCATCAAGTTGTATATCACCGTTTCCATAAACGAAAGAAATGAAGAATCTCCAACCTCAATTTTGGAAGTAGAACTCAAACCTAGAGAAATTAAAGACTCCTTAGAAGAATTCATGTGATGTGAAGCACGAGAATCTATAACCCAATTATCTACAAGTGGTTCTTGAGATCTCCCAATAACATTAAGTTATTTTCCATGCTAATTAGAAGGATATGGAGTGGAGATATAAATTTTTGTTTCTTGACTACATCCTCTAAGGCTTGCATTTGCTTATATCACCTATGTTCTTCATAACCGCTACCCCCACAAAAAGAGCATGAAAGGCTAGACTTATTCTTGGATTTAGAAGACTCCTTGGGTTTTTTTATTTAGGTTTAGGATTATTTTGAGATGGAGAAGGGTGGATTTGATTTCACTTTTATTTTCCCTTGCCCTTAGGATTAGATGCAACTAATGCCTTTTGAGAGGTGGAAAACTCAAAGTGAGACAATTAGGATTCTTCCATAGTAAGTCTTTCACAAAATGTTTCTAAGTCATGAATTTTACATTTGTCACCTAAGGCATCCATGCTAGAGAAAAAGGTAGAAGAAAATATTTTAAATGGTCCTCTTAACTTGGATAGAGTCAAGTAAACACACTCTTCATCTTTCTTATCTCTTCCACTCCCCTTCAACCATGTCAAAAATTATTGAACTTGGTAAGATAGTCTATAATTGTTGGAAAATATTCAAGACTATGAGAGGTGATCTCAATTTCAAGTTACATGGCTCTCATATGATCCACCTTACTAAATAAATCATCCAATTTCTCCCATATTTTGAAAGGAGAGCCACACTTTTCCAAATGAAACAAAATCTTTGTCACTTACATAAGTTCCTATCAACCCCATACACTCATCAAATTTACACTTTGGTACTGAAATTTCTCATATTCTCTATTAAACACTAGTTGTTTTGAAGAAGTTAAAGCCCATAATCCTTTCCGCTTGATTATTTTTACATTCTTGGTTTCCAAGTGTGGTAATTATGTTTTGTTAATGGCTCAACATGATCTAATGTAGAAGTAGATAAAGACGCGATCCTCAAAAAAAATCACCAAAATAAATGAAAGAACCAAGAAGTGGAATAAGACCCCAAATAATGCAACAAGATCCCCCAGTTTTGACACTTTATAATGAGTGCGTGTTACAATATGACACTTTATAGTTATAGTGCAATTCTCAAAATAAATATTTCCAATAATAAATGGTTAGGTGAAACATAAGGTAGCTAATTAATAAATTAATGAATACCAAATTATAAAGAGGGATTTATAATTCCTTGGTAATTATGTGTAGGAGAGAAAGGAAAAAGAATTAATGGTTAAATATATTTTGTATATAAATAATTAAAAATCAATAACTAGAATTCACTCCTTATTCCAAGGCTATGCGGCATAAAACATGAGAGTTTTAAATAAAATAAAATCTTAGCTAATTATACACATCATGAGATGTAGATTTTTGGAGAGTTCTTTGGTGAGTAAGCTAAGTTAACATAAATTAGTTATTAATAAGGAGGAATCTAGTGTTAATACTCAAAATTATGTGCATGAAGAATAGAAAACAAGAATGAGAATAATGCATTTCCCGAAATAAAGAAACACTTGACAATTATTTGGAGTTTTGGGGGTGATAAAAATAAAAAGGATATTTTATTGGGGAAGTAAGGGAATCTCGAGGAGGAAGTTATTTTAGAATGAACGAAGGAGTGGAGAAAATGAAATATTAAAAAAAAAACAAATAGATTCAATGCAGACCGAGAAGGGATTGGAGGAGAGAAGATAAAATTTTCTAAGTAATGCACGAGAGAAAAGGATGAATTCTAAGAAATAAGAAACCATACTATTCTAGCAATAGAGGTTAAGTAGAGGCAACACTCACGAGTAGGAACAAATAGCTACGATAAAAGGGAATTAAACATAAGATATTTTAGTTTCATTCTTTTCCCGTTTAAATAACAATATGTTGTTAGTATATTTTCCACATGATTGATGTAAGGGTTTGATCATTAAACATAATACATGATTGTTTGAGTTTGATTCGGGATTTATAATGCTATTTGAAACCAAAACATGTGATTTAAATATGGACTTTATATAAAATGAAATAAATGAAAAGCATTTTTGAACCGGACGTTATTATTCGATTGTCGAGGTCATGGGTTCATAACCTATAAACCATTCTTTCTTCACTTACAAATGAAAACCAATCAATACAAAAACATAATAGAAAGGGAGAAAATTATTGTATTTAAATATAAAATAAAATATAGGTTACACAACCTTAAAAGAAGATATGATAACATTATTGAAAAAGGTATAAGTTTTGTGTTTATTTATTTACGTGGACCAAAGGGAACTGATTAGGCCTACCACAATAATATTATTATGGTGTATAAAAAAATACGAGGATGTATGTGTGTGTGTATAGATCTAAAAATAACCTTTTCTATACCCAAATTTTGTATAGGTAACTGCAAGAACATATAAAGTTTACCATGATGAAGAGAAATTATGGACACCATTAATGTCATCAAATGTATAGGAGTAGGACTTTGAGTATATTATAGGATTTGGAAGCCATAGTAGAAATGTGGCTCTTTTTGGAATGTCTAAATAGACCATTCTTTTGTATTTCCATGTCTTTTTATGTTATTGAGCTATTAACCAGATTATTTCTTTTACTATTTTGTTATGTTAGTCAGTTGTTCTTTATCTTTAGTCTTATGATGTGTTCATGGTTGTATTTGGGCATTATGCTCCTTTCATTTTGATGATAGTAGTACACACACATGGTGTTAGTGAACATTTATGAACCATTGTGGAAACTATAAAGCTATATAACTAAGTATTAATGTAAATAAGACTTTTACGGACATTTATAGTCCCATGCTTATGAAAACAAACTAGGTTCGGGGCCTTATAATAATGATCTTCTTAGGTGGTATGGGACACCTAATAAGATTTTTATTTCTCGTGTCCTTCTCACGATTTTGTTTTATTTTAGGGAATTAAAAACTATAATATACAACACAAGTCTAACATTAACGTGGAGAGGGAGGTATGGGAAATTTGGAAGGGTTAGTGTTGTTAGTGTTTTGATTCTTGTTTTCCTAAATGATACATTACAAATAGAGAATTTTTTTAGTAAATTCAAAAATGGTACAAGGAGGTATGATTTGATAGATGTTTAAGTTTAGGGGTGATATATAAAAATATCGATATACATACTAGTACATTAGATCACACATGACATATGTTATGAGGGGACACATGGTAGACTACATATTGACACATAAACTACCCTCTTGATTAGTTATTTTTCATGTCATTTCTTGCTCTATATATTTTTAGATTTAAGAGAGAAGGTGGGTACCTACTATTATCCTAAGACTTTTATCCAAAAGGATAATAATTAAGTTATTCCTACATTGGGATGTATATTATTCCTACCTTATTCTATGTCTACTAGTTGATTGGGTAACTATATTCCACATGAGACTCTCTCTTTCCTCATTGATTACCACATCTTCCTTCTCATGAAGGTAGGTCAACTCTCGGTCCTAATAGGTGTGTGTGGATCCATAAAGCTTGTGGTTGGAGGTAAAGTGATTCAATGATGCTATAAATATGTTATAGTAGTTTCATGGTAGAATGGATCTCTTACGACTAGTGACATGGTGTTACTTTGAAAAATTGTATCATTGTATTGTTATTGAGATTTATGTAAATATTATGAGATTGGAACTTGTAAACCTTGTCAATTGAAAGTTGATATTTATGATGTATAAAATTATGAAAATATCCTATGTTTGTTATATGAATGAAATATGGTTTTCTTTAAACTAATTGTGTAAAAATGGTAAAGACATTAAGACATAGTCATTAATGGTAAAGTAAACTTATCAATGAGAGAATGAAATTATATTTATGGATGATGAATTGATTAGAGTAATATGCTAGTAAATCAAGGGAAATCATGTGGTTAAATTAGTGTGATGAATTTATGATTATTTGGTATATAGAAAAATGGATATGTGAATGGTTAAATAAATAAACTTAATTAAATGAAATCACCACTTGGATTATGTTTGATCTTATGTATGGATGTATTGAAATGGAATTATGGATACACATTATTTTATAGTTAAATGAAATGTGTTATGTAGTCATGGATGAACTACTAATATGTGAACTCATTTAAGTTAATACTTAGTGATTTATAAACCATTTTCTCCACGAACCCTTTCGCTGAAATGGTCTCTACCCGTGCCCTTTCTTCTCTCGAAATCCGAAAGCCCTAATAGACCTTCCCACGAACCCTAAATGGGGTTTGGAATCTGATTTTCATGGCGGTGGAAAACTCTAGACACCTTCCAGTGAAAATGCCATAGATTCACGCAGGTTTGTGAGCCCTAGAACAGAACCACACAAGGATCGGCCAGTAGAAGGGGATGGAGGAGGCACGATTGTTGTCGAGATTCACCCTGTTTGTGGATCGATCTTGCCTTCACTAATGCAGGGAGCTCCATGGATGGCTGCACAAACCCTTGTCATTTTCAAACTCTAGCTGGGGATGCTCCTATGAATATGTGCAATGGCTCTCTTAAACCCTTGCTGGAAGGCTCTTCTCGTGGTGGGCTGGAACAAGGTGCTTTACCTGTTATTCCACCATTGGATAGAGAGAATAAATGTGGATCCTCCTTCAAATATGTTCTAAATGGAAAGGAATCCTCCATGAAACTCCGAGACATTACCACCTGTGTATTACATTTGGGTAAGATGTTATTTCATCTGAGATTTACTACAAAGAGCATGCTTTGATTTGTAGATTCGGGACCTGTGGCCCACCTTCTTGTTCTTCATGTGTGAATCTCTCAAAGCATTGGACTCCAAATTTAAGCGGTAAGATAGACTTACATCTGTGTGCTAAGGGTATTTTCATTGTGACTTTCTCTTCAATAGTTGATAAAGACAACATTGCTTCCAAACTCGGACTCGTCTATCTAAATATTTGGTTATGAAACCTGGTTCCCATCCTTTAACCTGCGCACAGAATCTTTCTAATGGAAACTTTGTTTAGATCAGGTTGCCCCTATTTACCTCTCAATTCTAGAGTCATGACTGTCTGACAGCCATTGGAAACACCTTGGGAATTACACTCTATATAGATTCTCAAACCACTAATTACACCCATACTACCTATGCCCAGATCCTGGTGGAACTTGACACTGATAAAAATTTCTGTATACTTATAGATCTTAGAGTGTAAAATAGAACTTGGTCACAAACTCTTGATTATGAAGGTCTACCTTTCCGATGTAGAAGATGTTTTGGCTTAGGACACACCTCTACTGCTTGTGGGATGGAAAAACGTCAACATGAAAAGTGAAATTGGTGGAAAGATGCACTCCCAGAACACCTAATTTTTATGCAAAAAGGGATCTTGAATCAAAAGTAGAACAGTGGCTAAATACAAATCTACCTTGGGAAACCCTCTATCTAAAAAATCAAATTGTTAGCAAGATGAAAATGCACAAGTTGTTGAGGGCAGCAAGGAAAATAATAAGTTTGTGACTGTCCCAATTGGGACAAATGTGACTAAGGAGAATACCCCTCCTTTGTCTTCTCCTCCAACAGTGGAGACTCCATCAGGATGGGTTACGGTTAGCAAAAAGAAAAAAAAATTCACCCTGAAGGAGAGCTCTACGCCTGGATGATTTTCTCTGTTAGTGTTCGGCCGAGTACATTGTTCTCATTTTTGTGGCCAGATCACAACGTGTTTTCTTTCCAATGGTGTTGTTGTACCATTGTTGTTTGTTCGTTGTTCATCAGTTGTTTATTTGTTGATGAGTTGATGGTTGTTGTTTCTTCTTTGCAGACAACTTTCTGTAGTTGGTCCTTATTGTTATATCTGGATGTTGATCCCCTTCTTTGTGCTTATTCTTTCAATTCTTGCTTCTGAGCCTTGTTGTACAAGGGTATAATCCCTTTCAAAAAACTATTTACCAATAATAAAAAAAAACTTAGTGATTTATTAGTTAATTTATTTAATAAATTTAAAGGAAAACTATGCAAGTTAATGATGTGCACTTTAAAGTTTATTTAGATTAAATGAACCTTCTATAAATGTATGTTATTATTATTATTTTTAATGTTCTTTCATGTGAATGTATGTTTCTATAGGGATATAAAATTGTGAGGTATTGATTTCCATTCTCGATTGAAGGGTGATTGTAAAATATGGTTTAAAAATTTTGATGTATTTTCCAGTCACCCACTAGGGGTCTCTATAATGTGTGTGTGTGTGTGTGTGTGTGTGTGTGTGTGTGTGTGTGTGTGTGTGTGTGTGTGTGTGTGTGTGTGTGTGTGTGTGTGTGTGTGTGTGTGTGTGTGTGTGTGTGTGTGTGTGTGTGTGTGTGTGTGTGTCTCCAATGGTAGGGATTCTTAATGAAATGGGTCATGCCATGAAATTTTGTATAAAGAAGTAATGTATACATATCATGAACATTTTAATTTTGGGAATTTTATGGTAATATGTTGATGAAACCACTATTCTTGAGCATGATAATGTTAGCAATAAGAGATTTTTAATGTTTAATATCATGTAGAGATGCAATGATGTTCAAAAAGGGAATTATTGATTTTTTGGACATATTTTGAGGAGACTAATGTTGGAGAGCGGGTAAAAATAGTAAATCAAGATCAAATATCATAAAGAGAAATTATTATGGTGTATCCAAACTAAAGGGGATGGTGATTGAACTAACAACTAAAGTGTATTGATTATACATGGTGGAATGGATTAGAATTAATGGGGACATAGGTGTTAGGATTAGTAACCATGGTATTACTAGATTCATAAGAAGTAGATTTAATATGATAATTTTTAGGGATAATGGAAGTAAAAAGAGATTAAAACATGGAATCATATTCATCACTATGATTGAAATTAATATTACATAGGTGATCATTAATGAGCTCAATAGGTTCATCATTGTTGTCAAAATAACACTCGGTGACATAATATTGTTACAAAATCTATGTAGAAGATTAGAACTGAAGGAAGGTACCAATGTGTAGGATGGAGGAGACACCACATAATGTTTATCTATTATTGTCTCAACCAATGGTAGTGTAGGTAACATAGGATCAAAGTTGGTGTTAGTTTCACTAAAACATAAGTAAGCAACTTGTCCTTATGAATGGGTTATAAGGGGGTTGATAAGAGGTTTTTGTGGATTAGACAAGTCATTTTTCAAATATTTTAAAGGTTTTGGGTTAAAAACTACAATATGGTCATATTTTGTGTATGAATTTGATACATTAATGAAGACTAGATGGAACTTCTTATACATCGTAAATATAAGGAATTCCTAAGAGTAAGTTGTAATAGAGATAATTATCCATGATATGAAATATGGTAGGTATTTTATCAGGACTAATGATGATATCAAGGTGATAGTTCCCAAACTTCATCAAGTAATATTATCAAAGCCCGTGAAATAGTGATAGTGGTGTAAATTGTAAGATGGTTGGTGGTTGATGGTGATAGTGGTGTAAGTTGTGATATTTTTTAGATAATGAGGATTTTATAATATGGTTGATGGTGTTTTCCCTAAATACTCTCCTCAATATAATATAGTAAGAACCTTTCGCTCCGAGCTCAAAAAATAGGGTGGGTCGGCAATTGAGAGTTTCTATATGAATACTTCAAAATTAGATACGAGGATGTTTCCCTCTATTCTCTGTGAGAAACTTATTCCTCAAAATGGGATGAATAAGTGATTTTATTATTCATCTCTAGTATTTCAGTGTCACACCACAAGGATACTTTGAATAAACTAGATTCCACATAGGATGTACCACTGTGAGATTTTCTTACTAAAATATTCTCCAAAATTTTGGGGTCTTTGCTTGAGATGTTATTCTCAATATCATAGGATAATGGAGAATGTTAAACAGTGGTTAATTTTGTATAAGGTTTAGACACTAAATCATGCACTTTGGGTACATTTCTAGGTCTAAGTCATATACCAATATTCATATGATTCCTAATTGAGAAAACTAGTAATTGACATCTATCTTTGACCTCTTTCTTTGCTTTCTTGTTTTGTCTGTGATCTTGCACACCCAACTTCCTAGTCTTTCTTTCATTTTTTTATCTTCTTGGCTCTGGATGGACACTAGGGCCAAGCTAGAACACCAACACCGAGGTTCCTCATCCCCTATGGGTACCCGACCTCTTTGTATCTTTCTACCCTTGTGAGCCTCTTTTATCTTTTGGCCATCTTGCTTTCTTATGGGTCATCCTTTTAGATATTAATTACAAAATTCAAATAAGGGAATCATCATCTCAAATTCACCACTTAAATCACTATATTTCTTACCTTTTGTATGTTCTTCATCACAATTTTTTAGATTCTTTGACTGCTCCATCATCCTCTTGCTTTTGAATACTTCCTTCATGGATTTTGGGTATCTTTCTTTCCACTTATCATCTTCATTCATCTTGTCTATCTTTCAGTATTACCCACACTCTTTGTTGCATTTTCCTTGGCTAGTTTTTGACCTTCCTTTGCCTTCTTTTCTTGATTACAAACTAGCCTTTATTCCTTGACTTCTTCTCACCTTTATTTACTAGCCTTTGGCTCAAATTTATCCTTTTACTATCCTCTAAACATGCAGGTCACATGTTTTTCATGCTTTCTTTATATGTCTTCCTTCTTTGTACTTATGTACACACATTCACACAAGTTGTTAGAAACAAAATATGGGGCTTCTTTGGCTTCTTCTAGTTCTTCTTCCTTTTGTCTTGTATTCTTCTTTACCACAGCTATATTCTTCATCCACTTAGGAATTTTGTACCCAAATATTCTTTCCTTTTCTAAAAGATTTTCACTTTTTCACTCTTTTATATTTTCTTTCATCTTCTTTTTTTTGACTCTCTCTTCCTTTCCTCTAATGTTCTCCTCAATAAGAACATGTTTTTCAAATTATTCACATTTCTCAACAATAAATTTCATTCTTCTCGACTTTTATAGGATATCCTCTCTCTTCTTCTTAGTATTCTTTTCTTGTTTCTCTCCATTAGCCATCTAAGTGGCCATTTCACCTTCTTAATCACCACTCCAAATTTTTGATGATCCTCATCACTCATGTTTCCTATCACTGTTATCAATTGTTCTACATCTCTTCTCAAAAAAATTATGTCTTCTTACATCCATATCTCTCTTCTTCTTATCTCCTCTTTCTTATTTTCATTTCCTCTCCTTCTCTTTCTTTTGGTGGCATATGAACTCAACCAATCTTGTTATCATCTTTAATTTGTATGCCTTTATTCTCCATCTTATTATGTCACTTTCTTATCAATTTCATCCCCTTCTCCCGATCGATACCGATATGATGTAGTATAACTAGGACTATAAGCACACTCAAATAACTCAATTTGTTCCGCTCCTAAATTCAAAATAGTTAACAAGTAAGTTGTGTGTTGTTGTCAATTTCAAGATGTCTTTACAACTTGCACTTTTGGATTCCAACGGTCAAATGGTTTCATGGTGCCTTTTCAATATTTTCAAGGGTCTATTTTTATTTTAATACCTTCAATAAATTAGTTTAGAACTATTGGTTTTAGCTATTTTTCTCTTTCCTTGCTAAGAATGTCCATTGGGCTTCTTAGAGATATGTTGATGGGAGGTTCGACTTGGAGTAATCTACCGTGTCACTAAAGAATTCAAAGATTGAATTTAATTCTCTTAATCTGTACTAGGTGTATACCAAGTTTTTGACTCAAATATTAGTGCAAATACCCTTCCTTGCTTGAATCACTTCTATGCCTACAATATTGTTACTAGCGCTTTCTCAATTCGATTGTTTGTGTATCCTTTGATTGAGGGCTTCATTTTATCAACTATATATTGTTTCCACTATCCATTTGGACAAAAATTAAGACTATAAAATATCAAGTACCCTTCCTTTGTGGAAAATCTTCACAAACCTTCTATTCTTAGACCTTTATTAGGTCTTTAAAGCATGTTATAGGATTCTCGAGGACTGTCATCAAAACCTCCTCACTTGTCACAAAAAAAATAAGTCAAATTCCTTTTGAATCTCAATAGGGCATAGGGAGGATGAAAAGTTAGAATTTATTGTTATATATCACAAGAATCGAGAGGGGGTGAATCAATATATATAAAAAATTTACTTTATGTTACTTCTCAATCCTTCGGTGATGTGCAACTTTAAACTATGAGCGAGATAATCAAACATATAATATGTAAAATAACACCGAGCACAAATATTTACCATGGAAACCTTTTAGGATAAAACCCACCAAAAATGTTACTTATATTATAGAAATAAAGGACTCATAAGAATATAACACATCTTACAATATTTTTTTAATAAGAAATTGACACTATAAGGAGCTAGAACCTCTATATCTTTGTTGATATTACACATAACAAAGGACTCTAGTGAATATTACACATCCCAAGATATTTCTTCTACATGTACCCACCTACAAGGAAGCTACAACTTAGACTTAGTTCTTATACATATTTTGATCATACAGTTCCAAGAATTGCTTTTACAATGAATTATTATCACTTTACTAGCTCGGTATGTGTTCTTTTACCCTCTTCTTCTCATTTGATGATATCTCCTCTACTCAAAAAATCTCTGCCCTAATTCTATTTTCATCCGATGAATCAATACATCATTGATCTATTATTCTCTTCCATTCTCTAGCTCTTTCTTAGCTTGTTGCATTGTCTTTTCTCCTCTTCCACTCTTCTTTAGCTCAAGTTACTCCTTTTCTTCCTTTTTAGAAAATTTTTAATTGAATTGTTCAAAATGTATATACACGATCGACCCAATTTCTCACATCGAAATGTGTGTTGACTTCCATCTAGCTTAGTCACCTCAAAATTCAGCTCATTAAATGAATGCAACTAATACCATATTTTGTTCCTTCTGTATTTTTCTTGATTACACTATTTCTATTGCATTTTACAAGAGGAATTTAATAGCCGTTTGTAAAAATAGATTTTCCATATTTGCGACATGACCCGGATCAGCGAGTCATTTCATTCTTCATATTTTATTTTTCCTTGAAACTTTAATTGTCATGAAGAATGTAGCTACATTTCACAAAGTCAATAAGCATTACATGTTGGCAGCTAGAATGTAGATTTCATTGTTCTTTATAAAGCTCAAGTCATGCTTGACTTAATTTGATCACCTTCAACTTCTTTTAGTCCATATTCCATCAATTAACGAATTTCATTAAATCCTCTAGATTTCTTCTTTGTATTGTGGGACTTTTCATTGTTCCGCAACATTTCTCCTTCTTTTAGTTATCCATTGCTTTTATATGCTTCTTGCGATGTTCCTTCTTGTTTGTTTCCTTTTATTAGCTTTGTTTCCACCTATCACTCTATCTTTTTAGCTTATGGATTTTGTAGTTTTCGTGACTATATGTCTGCCTTTGGCATCTTTTCTAGTTCATCGTGGTTTTTCTTTTGTTCCAGGTTTGCCTCTAACTTCCTTTATTTCTTTACTGTGGTTTTTAATTTTGGGCTATTTTCACTTTGTGACTTTTCCATTTCTCTTTTTCTTTGACGTCTTCATCCCTTTATTTTCGGTACTCACTCTCCTTCCATGGTTTCTTCTAGTGCTCCCACATATTTCTACGACTTTGGTGGCTACTCTAAAGCTTCGGCGGATCCCTCTAGCCTTGGGCGAGATGTTTCCTCATCTCTACAACTTTCCTAAAAATTGACTTTCCCTTAGAAATTTTCCTTAATCATCTTGAATCCTTTGTGAGATAACACTACTAATCAACCTTCATCTTTTCAGCTTGCTCACTTTACTAATTCACTCATTTTTCCATTAATATTACTTGACATCAACCAATTCTACTTGTCATCAATGACAACACATTTGACTCATGAAAAAGGTCCAACAATCTCCCCCTTTTCATTGATGGAAATCCTTATGTCTCCTACAATAAAAATCTACAACATTGATGGAAAAACATTTTCCATCTCTAGTTCCCGGTAACTCATCGTTGTATATCATATTGTTTCCCCCTTGAATATAACGAGATAGTTTTGAGTGTCTCTGTGGCTTTCTCCTATTCAATTTGTGGGCTTCGTCTTCATTTTGTCTCCTCCTTTGACACATTGAGTATTTTTTTGAGTATATATTTTCTCCCCTTTCACAACAATGTCAAAAGGCCAACTATGCTACTTTCTTCTTTTTGTAATATTCTCCTTCTTTTATAACTACCGCACTTTTCTCAAGAAACTCCCCGAGATTATGCTTCTTATTCATCTATTCGATGTCTCAATGACATTGTTTAGGAGCTTATTTTTCTTGAGAATGCTCCTTGTATTTTATGTGCATCAACTAGTTGTTGGCGGGACTAGGAATGATCCCTAATTCATTCCTTAAGTTCTCAAATGATGCTTTTGTAGTAGCTTGGTCATTATATCTGTAATTTCATCTTTTTGCTTACATATTCAAGGTTAATCTTCCTATCATTTACTTTTTCCCTCAAGAAGTGATATATGATTGGAATGTACTTAGTTCTTTAATGAACACACGGGATTCTTAGAGACACTAATTACACATGTACTATTAGACATTAAGATAATTTGATGTTTAGATTTTACGTTGTAGTCTTCCAATATTTTCTTCATACACAAAACTTGAGTGCAAAACATCATGACGGCTATGTATTCTATTTCACATGTTGAAAGAGACATTGATGATTGATTCTTGCTCAACTAAGAGACTAGACAATTTCCAAAAATAATGCTCCTCCGCTTGTGCTCTTCTTGTCATCAATGCTACTCGCCCAATCTGCATATGTATATGCTTTTATGTTGAAGTCATTACTTTTGGGGTGCCATAATCCATATTCAAAGAGGTATGAATCCACTCTTCTATACCTATTCAAAGAGGTATTCAAAGAGGTATGAATCCAATCTTCTACATCAAGCATGCCACCCATGTCATTCTATTAGAATCATCTATTAGAAACATAAAGTATGTCCGACCATTTATGCCTTCGGTTCGGTGGGTCCACAGGAGGTCCTGTATGTATCAACTCTAGTGGTTTGGTTGTAGAATAATCCTTTGATTTGAATTACCTCCTAGTTTTCTTGCCATGTAAACAATCCTTGCATAGTGTATCTGTGGGTTTCATAATTTCAGGCATATGTCTTACACAACATTTAGCACTTGATTTCACCAATTTTTGAAACTCATATGCCCCAATCTCCTATGCCACAACCAATTGTAGTCAATTTTACTTGTAAAGCACTTCTCTTTATTTATTTTTCTAAGAACATACATGTTGTTCTTTTTCCACTTAGACTTTACATCTTTCTTTCCTATTTTGCAATTTATTATATCACAACCTTATCATGGAATATCACATTATATCCTCTTTTTCACATTTGACTCACACTCAATAGATTTTGTTTAATACCTTCAATGTATAAAACATTTTTAGTTATTATCTTTCCATTATCTAGGATAAATTTTCCTTTCCCAACCGTGTTTGCTAAGTTTTTATCACCAAACCTCACAACACCGATGAATTATTACACAAATTAATGAGTTTACTTTTGTCACCTATCATATGACTTGAGAATCCACTATCCAAGTACTAGATTTTATCTTCATTTTTTACATGAAATGCAGTTTACACTATTAAACATGATTCTTTCCTCTTGTTCTCATCTTTCTTTAGAACATACATCCATTCTTTTTTAGAAGACTCTTGTTTTTGTTGAAACCACATGACTCTTCTTCTGATAATGGTATTTAAAATTATTGTAGCTCAATCTGGTGTAAGATGGGCCAAAGCTTCTCCTATAACCTCTAGAGAATTTTCTACATTTGGCGGCTTTATGTCCAAACTGATTACATGAATAACAATAACCATAAAAGGAATGTGTGTACCTCATATTAGATGTGATCCTGGGTGCAGTATCTCTTCTTCTCACATATTTTTTCAAATTTTCATTTGTATTAGATGAGGTACTAGGGGTTTTACGTACTTGTTTCTCGCATTCTTTGTTGGCTCCTTTTCTTTATTCTCTCCTTTGAATTTGATACCATATTTATTCAACGAGTTACTTTGAATGTTGAGCATGTTAGTTAGCACATTTGAGCTCTTCTCTATCTTTTCACAAGTCTTTAGTTTACTATTCATTTGTTCCATCTTATCTTTTAGTTTCTTCAATTCTGGGTTCAGCTTACTACATTCATCCTCCTTTGATTTATAAGAATTTGAAATCTTTTCAAGTTGGGTTTCCAACTCCTGGAGCTCATTAGCCTCTTCTTCTTCTCTTTGAGACTTCCTTTGTTCAAAGATGTGGATTTTTTCTTCATAATCCTTTAGTTTGCATCTCAACTTTTAATTATTTCTTCTATATAGACTCAGTTCTTAAAGGGAACACACTAGCTCTGCTTTAAGGTTTAGTTCGCTTCTTCTTCATTAGAGTGTTCACCAATAATCGTATGTTTTCCTTTAGACATAGTTTCTTCATTTACATCCATGGCCATAAACAAGCATTCTGATTGATCTTCAACATTTTCATTCTTAGATTTATCGAATTGCTTAAATCTAATCCATTTGATTCTTCCTTTGAGTAAAAATTTATTTTGTTTTTGAAGAATATCTTCTTTTTATTTTTCTTTTTAGAATAATTTTCTCTTTTAGTTTTTTAATGATTGTTCTCTTCATGCTTAGAATGATTATCTCCATCCTTGTTTGGACATTTACCAGCAAAGTGACCTACTTGTCCACATATAAAAAAATTGAAAGGAAGTTTTCCTTATACTTACCTCGAGCCTCTTTTTAGTCTTTTGAAAAAAATTCTTTAATATTTTCATCATCCAACTCATCTCCTAAAATTGATTCATATTATTTTTTATGAGACTGATTTTCTTTCTTTACCTCTTTCTTAGTAGTTTTGGATCCAATAGCCCTCATCTCATATCTTTGTTGAGTGTTGTGTAATTCATCCATCATGAGAGTCTTCATATCTTTGGCTTCCTCAATGGAATAAACCTTTGCATCATACTTTTGGTCAGGGATCTCAATATTTTTGGACTAACATTAAATCTTCCAAAGTGTTTCACCTAGACCTATGATCATATTAATAACTTCATCTATTCTCTGCATGTGGTGTGATACTCTCATCATATTTCATTTTCAGATTCTCAAACTAAGCTCTATAGGTCTACAACTTTTCCAAATTAACTTGTTCATATCCTTCATAGATATTCTGTAATTTGGTCCATATTTCATTTTTTGTTGTGCAATGCATCACTTTGAAAAATTATGTTTCTATCGTGCCGCATAGAATGGTGTTCATTTCTCTTGAGTTGCATTCATATTCTACCTTATCTACAAAATAAGTGATTGGTTTGGTAGGAAGAGTGTACCCTCTCTCAAAATATTCCCATATATGAAAGCCAAATGATATCAAATATGTCTTCATCCTTATTCTCCAGAATGCATAATTTTTCTAGTGAAGAGAGGTGATCTTGTGGTGACAAACCACATTGTTCCCGATTTGCTACAATGCTTTTGATCATTTTAAGACACCCCTATAAAATTGAAGGTGGAAAATACCCGCGAATATCCCCGTAACCACTTTCAAATGAAAGGCTTAATTTGACAAAGATTAAAAACAAAATTTTCGCACCGGTTTTTCAAGGCTAAATCAGAATCCTTAAAGACGCACGCCACAAAGCGCGACAATAGCTCCTAATGACGCGATGATTAATCGAGCGACACTAGATCGTAATGACGCGCGATATTGTAAACAAATGACGCGACACGACCCACAAAATGACGCGATACGACAAATTGTAAACAAATGACGCGCGACATTGTAAACAAATGACGCGCGACATTGTAAACAAATGACGCGCGACATCGTAAACAAATGACGCGCGACATCGTAAACAAATGACGCGCGACATCGTAAACAAATGACGCGCGACATCGTAAACAAATGACGCGCGACATCGTAAACAAATGACGCGCGACATTGTAAACAATTGACGCGCGACATTGTAATCAAATGACGCTACGACATCAGTAATCAAATGACGCGCGACACTGTAATCAAATGACGCGCGACACTCTAGACAAATGACGCGCGACACTATAACCAATTGACGCGCGACACTATGAAGAAATGACGCACGACATAGCAACCTATTGACGCGCGACAAAGCAATCTATTGACGCGCGACACTATAATGAAATGACGCACGACACTGCTTCCTATTGACGCGCGTCATTTGAAGCAAATGACGCGCGTCAATAGGGGCAGTGACGCCTATATCTAGGTTATAAATACCCTTATTCCGCTCATTTTCTCGTTTACGTTTTCCTATTCTTGAATTTTTGCAGGTCGAAATCTTCTTCAAAGACGCAATTTCAGCTACAATGTCGACTTCACATGCCTCCCAATTGCAAGTTCAGCAAGAAAATGAAGAGAATCCAAGTCAATCGATTTCCAAGATAACCTACAGGAATCCCTTATGCCCTCACATCCATACGGCTTTAAGGATGTCTCCAGAATATCAAGGTATAATAGAAGAGTGTGGATTTACCGGGTTAGTTAATATGCCCCATTTCGAAACAGATCCCGATATTTTGAATTACCTTCTGTCATGCTACAATTCAGAGGACGGTATATTTTATGTGACTCTGAACGATGGCCACATGTTCCAATTCTCTATCGATCCGAATGACATACATCGGTTTACCGGCCTTCCTATCAGAAACTTACCAAATGTTACAACCAAAGCAACACTCGTGGAAGAAAACAAGAAATTTCTCGAATCAAAGTACGGTTTCCATGTTGATTGTAAGTAATTTATTCTGTTTTTTATTCTGTTTTTTATTCTGTTTTTTATTCTGTTTTTTTTTTTTATTCTGATACAATTTGCTGTTATAAATTGATGCTAATTTTCACTGTTTCGCATTTGCAGCCCATGTCAATAAATCCAGGCGTGGTGTAGATACACAATCAATTGCACACCACTTTCTTGCTGCACTTATTGCATTTTTTCAAGCCAAAATTGTTATGCAGGGTCGCCAAACAGATATCCCAAATTGGGCCATTGCATACATTTGTGCCACTATCTCAAAACAACAATTCGATTGGTGCACATTTATATCAAAAAAAATTAGAGCTGACATATCAAATTCGAAAATGTCAGAAAAACCTTTCATTTATTCAACCAACTATCTCCTCGGCTTCTACTATGAGGCACTTTTAAATTTAAAAGCTAAAGAAATTCCTACTTGCTCTGATGAGGCTTTGATGAAATTCTCAATTCCATTTGCAGAACAACAGGTATAAACTTTTTAGTTTGTAAATTGTATTACAATTTTCTTCATTACAAGTGCATGGGTTATTAAAACTTAAATTTTAATGTTTTGCAGAGAAGATATCTTCAAGCCATTCCCAAAAAAAAAAAAAGATGTCGAGAGGAAGAGGCCAACTACACGCGGAGGCTTCGGGGACTCCATTCAAATGGAAGCTCACTCCTCTCCGCACCCTCAACAATTTGAACTCGTTAAACGCCGAGAAGTAATACATTCTCATATATTAATTACAAATTCCAAAGTTGCAGATTTATTTTTCAATTTAAATTTTATCAAACTGAATTGACAACACTTAATATTGATGAATAGCAGGGACTATGGAACCTTCTTCCCCAACTCACTCAATACAGTCCCATGCATTGATATCTTCAGAACAGCCACTGAGTACAACTCCTACAAGGCCACCCGTAGCACCGAAAAAAACAACCCCTCGACAACAAGGTACAATTTTTGTATAGAACGCTTAATTTCGTAGTTTTTAGTTTATGAAATGTTTTAATATTTTTAATTTTTTCTTGTACTTTTCAGCACATGTCAGTCATGAGCAAGCCACGGCACCGACACCCACTCAACCATTAATTTTTAAAATGCCAACCAGAGGAACAAAGTGAAAAGACCATTGGTAAACGAATGCCTTTTGCCCGGCCCCTAGTGGGACATCGAACCTTGACTCCTCGCTTCAATTCCATCTCTCTCACTTGGTGGCTTGCCCAAAGGCAACGGGCATATCTGTTTTGAACAATATAAATTTAGATGAAGATTATTTGGGCATTGATAAGAATGACCCAACCGGTTTTTTCGATACCCGCGCGAGATGATTCAAGGCCAAAGCAGTATACTTGGCCTTCAAATTTCAATTTTAATATTCTTTACAATTTTTAATTACATTCTCGATTTATCTAAATCTAAATATTCGCTTTTCAAATTTATTTATCTAAATCTTGATTTATTTTTTCAACAACAGGATCAGCCCACCCAAAGACAGTAAACAAGGAGCAGCTTGATCTTGGTCATGGTGAAAGCCCCCACTCTTTCTCCAAAGAAGATCTTTCGCATCGATTGTAAAGTGAAGAGTTTCCACATTTTCCTTTGGAGAACCTAATTGGTAATGATTGTCAATCCCATGTCAAGTGAGTTTATAATTCCTCAAATGCAACATCTTATAGAATGGGAAAAAGGGCTAAAATTTTATCAATGAGATTATTAGTCGTTATGAAAATTATTGGCAAAGGGATAGTTTATACGCGCGCAAACCCTTAATCAACCCGCAAAGATGGATTCCTACTTACCCAAGTAAAATGTGGGACCTGTCACTTTTAACAACGACTATAAAGATGGCATTTTAGATAAAGCACTAAAGATTGGAAAATATTAGTGCCGAGGCCTGCATATTTTAACAAATGGTCAAAGGACAAGGATTTGGTATCAATCGCAAATGCCGAAAGAGATAGAGCGGTTGTAAGTACTATTACATTCTAACAATCATTTTTGTTAATTTGAAATTTTGAATTTACATTAATACTTTGAATTGACGTTACTCTTTTTTGTGCAGCTTGAAATATGAAAATTTGAAGAGTCAAAGGTTTTGCAAGTTCACTTGGAAACAGCAAAGAACAGCTTATCCGCAGCAAAAAATTTGAAGCAAAATATTGTTTTGGTTAACAAACAAAACAATACACTAAAGCGGATCATTAAAGAGCACGGTCTCGACCCTGACATCTTGTTCAAAGCCAAAGCAGTTGCTGATCCAAATTTGCTGTCTCATGGAGATGCAACAAATCAAGAAGAAAGAATTATAAAAATCGGACAAAGGCTTTGCAGTAAGATCTTATAAGTTGTGGGGTTATTTCTGCTGTTGGGGAAAGGGTTACAACCATAGTGGAAGAAGCCGTTGGGGAAGGGAGCAGAGTTGTACAACTGGATAAAGAAAAAGAGGGTTGAAAACTAGAAACTTTTATTATTATTGGGGAAACTATAAATATTGAGTTTGAAAACTTCTAATATTGAGTATGGTATTTGAATTTAATTATATACAATCTTAAATTTTGATTACATTAGATGGTTGTGAAAATTAGAAACTTTTATTATTGACTAAACTTTTAATATTGAATTTGAAAACTTCAACTATTGAGTTTGTACTATGCTATTTGAATTTAATTATATGGTGATTAGATGGTGATTATCATGAATTATATGTATGTTTCTTGTTTACTTGCATTGTCATGAATAGTATGTGGACGTAGATGATGAATGATGACAATTGATAATCAATGATAGATGATGATGAAATACGATGATCGATTTAATGTGTATAATCTAAAATTTAGTGCCTGAATATCTTGTGGGACTTTAATTATCTTTAAAATTATGTCGTGGGACTTTAATTGTATCTGTGGGGTTATACTGTCTATGAAAGTAGACTTAAGGTTGATAGGTTAAGAATCTCTGTTGTACTATGATTTTTCAACGTGTTGAGGACTTCAAAGTGTGTTTGGATTTTATGAATGACCTTTATCAGTCTAAAATAAAGATAGCCAAGTCAATGATGCTAAGGTCTAGCAATCATCTCCCGTTATCTAGTTGGTAAAGCTCACCAAATGCAAGTTACTCACAAGGTTGCTTCAAGCCGACTCAAACCCTAGTTGGTGATGAAAATTCTCTAAAAGTGGTATAAGTGGTAATTGGAAACAGCTCTCTTCCAAGACAAGAAGATTCATGGTGTATGGTCAGGTTATCTAAGATGAGCTTTGTAACTTTGTTTGACCTGAGGAGTGCAGTGGAAAAGTTTAAACAAAAAAAAGATCTTAAGAAAACTGATGGAACCAAGAAGGGCAAATTAATTGATGTTCCCAAACTTGATGCAAATCAAGCAGGAGGGAAGAATTCTGATCAATGTACTTTAATATTAACGGAGGGTGACTCAGCCAAGGCTCTTGTGGTTTGAATCAGGGAAATGTGAATATTGAATTTGGTAGTATTGTGACATGTTTCGACATCACTTTCCAATTTAATTTTTTGTTATTTTAGGTATCCTTATCCTATCAGGTGGCAGGAATATCTATTTTTTGGGAAGCTACCACTCACCAACAAATGGAGAATAAAGAGATAGTAAATAGAAAAAAAATCCTTGGTCTACAGGAAGATAAAATATATTAAAAATAAATAAAATATAATTCTAAGAAATCAAGAAAGAATCATCACTGGTAAGAAATTAAACATAATTGCAAATATGCTAGGATTTAGCTTACCTCTTGCGTATTAGATTGCTGTGAAATCATCAAGGGTAACGTGCTAGATCTTTGTTTCACATGACATTGTAGATGGAGGGGTGAGTTGCTTGACATTGTCAGTCCTGAGAAGTGCCAGCAACATCTTTAAATATATAGACCAACAATATCTTTAAAGGTCAAGTAAATATAAATATTATGTTGAAGAAGATACCTATTTAAAATTGAAATCATCAACGGTAATGTGCTAGATCTTTGTCTTAAAAAATTCAACACAAAAAATTGATTAGTAGATAGATGGGTGAGTTGTCGACGACGTTGTCCCCGAGAAGTAAAAGCTTCCTGACGGATGTCAACCTAATTTCAAAAATAAAAATTTTGTATTTAACTAAATGTAAATACATACACCTGTAACATTTTTAATTATAACCAGAGTTGAAAAAATGAATAGTAACAAACAATAAGATTAAGGGGAAAAAGATACCTGCTTAAAGTTGAAATCATCACTGCCACTGGTAACAATATAGATCTTTGTTTTAAAAAAATCCAACACGAGAAATGGATTAGTAGATAGATGGGTGAATTGCCTGACATTTTTAGTATATAGACCTGTAACATCTTTAATGATAAAGATAAAAGATAGATAAAGAAGATACCTACTTAAAGTTGAAACAATCCATTATCAGTAGCTTCATCAAAGTCGATGTTGTCTTCTGTAGAATGTGACGAAGAGCCAACTACACTCTCAAGGTTAAGGGGAAAAAGATACTTGCTTAAAGTTGAAATCATCACTGCCATTGGTAATGAGCTAGATCTGTGATTTAAAAGAATCCAACACGAGAAATGGATTAGTAGATAGATGGGTGAATCGCCTGATATTTTTAGTATATAGACCTGTAACATCTTAAATGATAAAGATAAAAGATAGATAAAGAAGATACCTACTTAAAGTTGAAACAATCCATTATCAATAGCTTCGACAAAGTCGATGTTGTCTTCTGTAGAATGTGACGAAGAGCCAATTACACTCTCAAGGTTGGGTATATTTGTACTTGTAGCTGTATTATTTACACCTCTTCTTTCGCAAAGGGAATTCCAAAGGCGCAATTGTTTCACAAACGGAAAGGTTTCGAGGGAGTATCGTGAAACGTAACACCTCATGCAACTTTCCGCATTTTTATCCAACCGCTTTCTCGCTTTGATTTTATAAATGACAATGCACTCGAAAACTCTTTCATCCTCCACATGCACTCCCAAAATCATTGTCCGGCATAATTCATATAGTCTCGAAATACTCACCGATATCTTCTTGTAAGATAGAACTTTGATAGATTCCTCTCCACACCTTGTAATAGCACCACTTTAAGGTTGATCTAAATTCTTATATTGGTTCCTCATTGTTGTTGCAAAATTGGTCGATCAAACTTTAATAAATCGGCATTCAAGATACCTTTGATTTCCGCACTTTGAGCTCGACGCCTTAGTAAATTGTTCCATTATTGTACCCATTGATTTATGGAAATGCTTATCGACAAAGTCTCAGCACGCCACCTCTCGTATTCCAAAAATTCGGATTCATCACACCCATGGCTTCCAGAATTTTATCTTTACAGAAACGTTCCCTAATTTCTGACGACAAGGTTTCTGAAATTTTTTTAAGCTTTATTCTGGTTTCAACTATCACAGACTCAAACAAATTACGTGTTACAGGAACATCTTCTCGCTCCGAACCTGTAATATCTTGACGTCTTTGCAAAATGTGCATAGGTATTTCCTTCCCATTAACAGAGATGCATAGGTGATCGTGAATATTAAATCTCAAATAGGTGTTAGGATTTTTAAGATCTAATAAATCTCTCCAATTTTTAAAAACAGGTGCATCAAAACTATCCTGCGAACAATACAATATATCAAGACTTTGACATACCATTTTCCTCATCCTTATAAAATCCACAATATAGATCAATCTGCCCTGTGCATGCTTCATCAGTGTATTGATCTCCTTTAACATTGGAAGAATACCAAGCAATGTAAGCAAAGTCTCCAAATCAGTTAAGCGGAACAACAGGTCCCTTGCCCTATCAACTTCATGACGGTATTTGTGCATGAAACCAACCAATGAAGGATACTCCTCACGAACTCGTGCATGCCGGGTTCATACAAAGAGATCCATCTAGTCTCCACATCCTTCAGAAGTTTTTTGCCGTCTGTAATTCCAATTGCAAATTTTTGGAACTCCAGAAAACGTTTTGGGCTGCTTGACATATAGGCATGGAGTTCTCTTATTATGTCTTCTAATTTAGCAACACTTTCATGGTTGCTTACCATTTTATACGCTAAATTCATTCTGTGAGCCATGCAGTGAATTGGTAGCATATATGGGGCCACTGTTGTTTGTAATCTAACACAGAGCCCTCGTTTCGGTGACCCCGCATGACAGATGCACCATCGCTCCAACGCATACCAACTTCGTAGCAATTTCATAATCAGTCATACCAAAGAACATCTTTCAAATGAGAAACAACTATTTTGTATAGGTTTTCAGCATTGCAGTTTTCAACCATTTTCATAACACCCAACAGATGAGGTGTCCTTATATGATTTTCTAATGTATAGATGTGGATACATACCCATGCGGTGTTGTCGACTGCTGTCACTTCATCAATTGAAACAGAGATAAAGTTTGCTTTTTTTACATTCTCTTTCAAATCTTCCTTCTCTATCATCGAGAGGCATTTTGCCATTTCCCATCCACTACTCTCAGACCAATGAGACTGAGGTACATTCAGATTCCGTTAAATTGATACAAAACTTTGAAATCAAGGAAATCTGACATCGCCCTTCCTTTTTTAAGTATTTGAAAAAGAGTAGAGAATTGTATGAATTTTGCATGTAGATTTGTTTCTTTCATCTTACCAATATGTGATGTGATTGTTCCTCCCTTTTCCAATGATGTGTCTGTGTTTTTCTCTCCGCCTCATATTCCGCCGCATATCCGATATGCATGCACTCCTTTTCAGTTTTCCACCTATGTGTTTTGATTTTCTGGCCATCCGCCCCTGTTACAGTTAAATATTGTTTTCCACAATGTTTTTCTATTGTGTCCAGCTTCAGTTGCATTTTTTGTTGCTTTCCCAATTTCCACGTACATATTGTACATGTACATTCACATGGGATTTCTTCAGAATTTGATGATTGTACAGGTTCAATAAATGGAAATTTAGCTGCCCAATCAAACTTGTATGTCCTGCCAATGGTCCACATATTCTTGTTTGTTTTCAATGCTTTACTTTTTTGAGTCGAATTTTGAGCAATATCGCAATCACCTGGTTTCCTCTTTCTTGGACCAGAGTTTGATATTGATTTTGCCTTCCATTTTGCTCTTGTTTGTATCTCGTGATATCTAGCCGCACTTCTCGTCGCACCCCAACAGAACAATATCTTCAAGATCTCGGCATATTATCGTAGGTTTCATTTGTTTGACCGTGATACTGCAAGTAATGCATGTCCACCTCAATAATGCCTTCCCACACGCCGCAAGTATTCGATTCTTTTTGGTGGCATCTATATGATTGGTATTTACATTATCTGTATCCGCAGAGTTTCCAAAATACTTGAAGAGTGATTTCTGAGATTTCTTACTTACTTTTAGGTTATTCGTATTCTTTGAGGTGGCACCTTCCATTATTCTGAAAAGAGTCACAAGGCAAAGAAAAGAACCAAGAAGCGACTCAGACAGCTTCTCTCGAGGTCTTGTCGCGCGTGAACCGCCGATGTCGCGCACAATATCGCCTGTGTCGCGCGCCAAGCCTTCATCATCGCGCGCGCCAAGCCTTCCTCTCGCCAAGCGCCGCCTTCCTCTCGCCGCGCAAGCCTTCCTCCGCCGCGCCAAGCCTTCTCTCGCGCGCGCCAAGCCTTCCTCTCGCCGCGCGCCAAGCCTTCCTCCGCCGCGCCAAGCCTTAGCCCAAGTCGCGCGCCACAAGATTTCTCTTGTCGCACAATAATGCATTTGTCTGCGCCAACAATCACAGGATAACAGTAATACGAATCTCTGGTGCAAAGGGTATGCGAGTTCAAATTTCACAGTATTGGTAATTTGGTAAGCTACTTGAGGTATACTACCCGGCGAATCAAATAGGTTTTTATAGGAGATGTTTTCAAATGAAGGCGAAGCCGACCCCCCAAAAAAAATATACTTTATATTTTAGGTAACAGACACCGACCCACTCCGAATAATTCGCCTTTTCAAATTTTCCTAAAATGAAATTTTCGCCATATTACGAATATTCGCCGCTAAAATTATCCCTGTTGCTCTACCTTAGCTCGGGTTACTCCTTTTCTTCCTTTTAACAAATTTTTTAATTGGCTCGCTCAAAACTATATATACACAATCAACCCAATTTCTCACTTTGAAATGTGTGTCGAGTTCCTCCATCTTAGTTACCTAAAAATTTGTCTCATTAAATGAATGCAGCTAATTCCATATTTTGTTTCATTTGTATTTTGCTTGATTACACTATTTCTAATGAATTTTGTAAAAGCAATTTAATAGTCATTTGCTAAAAACATATTTTCCTAATTTTCGACATGACCCAAATCAGCGATTCATTTCCTTCTTCATATTTTACTCTAAACTCAAATTATCATGAAGAATGTAATTGCATTTGCACAAATTCAACAAGCATTAAATGTTGGCAGCTAGAACAATAGATTTCATCGTTCTTTGTAAAGCTCAAGTCATGCATCTAGCCAAAATTATCTGACAATCGAATCACCATTGATTTTGGAGAATAAACTCTTACTTGTCCATGCTTGACATAATTTGATTTCCTTCAACTTCTTTAGTCCATATTCCATCAATTCATGGATTTCCTTAACTCCTTTGGCTTTGTTCTTTTTATCACGGGACTTTTCATTGTTTTGGCGACATTTCTCCTTCTTTTAGTTATCCATGGATTTTCTATGCTTCTCATGGTGTTCCTTCTTGTTTGATTTATTTTCATAGCTTTGTTACATATCTCTCACTCTATCTCTTTAGCTTGCGGATTTTGTAGTTTTCCATGGCTATTTTCTATCTTTGACAACTTTTCTAGTTCATCATGGTTTATCTTTTGTTCTACAATTTTGCCTCTAACTTCCTTTAATTCTTTACTTCAACGGTGTTTTATTTTGGGATATTTTCACTTTGTGACTTGTCCATTTTCCCTTTTGCTTTGGCAACTTTATCCCTTTATCCACGGTACTCACTCTCCTTCCACAATTTCTTCTAGTACTCTCACGGATTTCTACTAACTTTGTGGCTACTCTAAAGCTTTGACATATATCTCTAGACTCAAAAAGATGTTTCCTTGTCTCCGTAGCTTACCCAAACACTAACTAAGTCCCTTATAACTTTTCCTTAATTATCCTTAATCCTTAGTGAGCTGAAACTACCAATCAACATTTATATTTTCAGCTTGCTCACTTTACTAATTCACTCATTTTTCCATTAATGTTACTTGACATCAAATGATTCTACTTGTCATCAATGACAACACATTTGACTCATGACAAAGGTCCAACATTTATATCCTCTCGAGATGATAATTTGAGCCTCTAATCCAAAGCCTAAGGTTAAACCCTAAGAGGTTTTGTAACTAACCAAGAGTGAAAATATCTTTACCAATTTCTTTGGAATGCTTACCAATGCCTCTAACAATTTTAGACAAGTCTTCACACCCTTCTAGGAGAAAATAAACTCACCAACAACCTTGATTCCTTCTTACAACTTGCGTTTGATTCAATAAATGCTTGCACTATTATGGAAGATCTCAAATCATTAAATTGTAAGATTTATTCAAACAATGTCTTGACTATTCTTCACTTACAACTCTCATTCATGGTCTCTAAGCTCTACACTGGGTTAGGTAGCTTGGAACACCTTTTTTGTGCTTCTAAGATTGATGATTACTTAGATTTCTAATCTTTCATGAATTTACAATCACAATCCCTTTTAAGCTTCCCTTAATATAATTGTTTCATGTAATAATCAATGTAATCCTATTGTAAGTGATGGGAGATACTTAATTAAATGATCCTCAACAATATCTAACCTTTATAAGATGCTCTCATGCCCTGTTTCATTGATTCCCTTGTTACCACTCACAAGCTTGGCCTCACAAATTATATTCATACACAAGATAATAGAAAAGAAAAGCTTTCCACTACAATATCTCAACTAATTCCTTAGTGAATTTTCATCAAATATGGTACAAATGGATTCATTCAAGTGTGTGTATTCACTAAAAACCCTTGTTTTTGCTTAAAAACATTCATGCAACTTGTCTGATGAAATACACAATTTTGTAAAAATTTGAGTGAACATTCATACCCTTCCTTCAAACTTTAGAGCTCCAAAACTTTATTTGATTGATCAATGATTGAAAACTAGTTGTAAGATGAATTTTATACCTCCCTTGGCCTCGAGTGACTCCATAACTAACTTCTAAGGTAACAAATCATGGTTGTGTTATCCAAAATTTACCCCTTGCTCATTTTTTGGCTAACTCTTTTCATTCTTCCCTCTCTTGTGCCTCTAGTCATAACTTTTTTACTTTTCGGGCACTCAAAACTTTCTAGAAATGACACCATTCAATAGAGCTCTCTCTCATCTTTCCATAAAAGTAAAGTTTGCCTCCTAACTCCATGTATTTTTGAAGTTATGGCTCGACGAAGTTTTGTGGGAAATTTCCCCCTGAAAGGCCCTGCACTATTATGAGAGAGGTCGCCACGTGTCCAAGGAAGTGGCGAGGGTCGGAGGGAAACTTGGTTTTTTACCAAGTGTTTGGAAAAAGTTTTCAAGAGGAATATTTTCCCCGCAGGCCCGCCGCCGAATCAGGTGATGCCATGTGTCCAGGGGAGGAATTTGAAAAATTTGGCTAAGTGTTGCACATGGAAAATTTTGGAGGGAAGGTCCACACCCAATCATATTGCACCATGTGTCCTATGGCATGGGAGTTTCGGAGGGCGGAGGAGAAGTTGGAATTTTGGTGAAGTGTTTTGCCAAATTTCAAAGAATAAAGTTTTGGCTCGCCCCCGTCGACCAATCATCGAAGGCCACGTGTCACCGGAACCTGGAAAGGCGGAGCACGGGAGGAAATTGGGATTTTTTCCCAAAGTGTTGGTGTAAAAGTAAAAATGTTTGTGGATGGCCCACAACCAATGAAATGCTTCCATGTGTCTCGGCCGACTGGGAGGCAGGGGAAATTGAAAAATTTCCATAGGGAAAAACAAAGGAAATTTAAAAGGAAAAATCCCACCCCCAAGATGCGAGCCAATGGAATTATGCCACGTGTCAGGTGCTGGAAAAAAATCAAAGAAAAGCCCGCATGAAAAATTCGAAGGGGCAAACCCGCATCTAATGGGGTTTCATACGTGTCCAAAGGGGAAAATGATCCAATGGCCCACGGAAAATTCGTGAAGAAGGCACCTCGCACCCAATCAGAATGTGCCACGTGGCACCTAGAATGGCGGAGCGTGGGGATTTTTTGGGAATTTTTCCCAAATGCAAAAAAGGTGAAAAAATTCAAATTTTCGCCCGCCAATCCGATTTGGCCCTATTTTTCCCTAAAACTTCAAACGGCCATATCTTTCGATCCAGAGCTCAGTTTTTTATGTTCTTTATATCAATGGAAAGATGGTAAAATTCTCTACAATATTCCAAGGTCATTTTTTCATTTTGATGGATCTTGGAGAGATAAAATTGAAAAATGCCTCTCGCACTGGTCATGGATAGAAATGACGTTTCAACCACCGTTTTTAATGAAGAATGGCTTGCATTCTCTCCCAGCATGGCTAAAAATGTTAGGGCATGGGCCTGCAAGGATGACAATGTTGTTTTGATCATGTTTTGGTCAATGGTTGAATCCCTTCCACGTTTTCCCATGTTTCTCTCTCCTGGGCTCGTCCCTTGCATTGTAAAAGCCAGATTTGGCTCATTTTTAGTGTGGAACATTTTTGTGTATAGCAGGCTCCCTTTTTCACCTTCGAAGTGTTTTGGTGGAATATCAGGACCTTTTATAAGAATTGTAACCTAATTTTTACCTCTCGATGTTGTAATGCATGTATTTTGATATTAAAAATGACAATGCAAGCTCTGTGAATGAGTTTCAATCCTCTGCTTATGTTGTTTGTTTCCTTTCTGATCTTTCATTACATGTCATCAGTTTGTGCATGATGTTTTGTTGCATTTCCATGATTTGTGTCAATCTGTAGAAGTAAAAATGCTCACCATTCCTTTGGTGCATCACCTTATTAGCATTATTTTTAGTTTTTGCATTCTCTATCTTTGCCCCTTTGGAATTTAGAGTAGGAATTAGGAATATAAACCTCTGTAACTTGTAAGTGATAAATCGATCGCAGAGGAGTTGAGAAACCAAACCTCTAATCTGGAGATTCCTCTCCCATTTTTACAAGTCCCACACTTGGGGAGAGGATTCAATGTTGTGCAATCACACTGGATGTCCAAGATGTCAAACTAGAAGTTTGATCCACATCCGGAAGTGCTTTGCTGATTTGCAACAATAGTTTTGGCATGCCCAGTGGGACCTTAGAGGTCTTCATCTTTATTGCAACAAATTGATGTGCATTTTTTGCAAGTTTCTTGCTTAAAAGAGCCCTAAATTGCACATCTGGTGACTCCAAGGAAGAAAGAATAGCTGGTTTTAGCAAGGCAGCACGAAAACTCATGAGAAGAATCACCACAAGGTCAAGAGTTGGAGAAGAAGAGGTGTTGTTTGAGTATCTGCAGTTATCTCTAATAAGAAGGTAAAGAGGGAGGAGGATTCAAAGGTCTCCATCTCCACCAAATAGAACTCTCTCAACTCCTCCACCTAGTAGGCCTTTCATTCAATCAACAAGGGTTCTAAGGCCAATCAGAATGGCACAAAACAACCCTATGTCAATTTCACCTGCATGTGACCCACTTACTCTCAATGCACAAAATCCAATCCCAATTACGGCATCAAGAACATTCCATACTTTACCTGGAGAAAATAAGACTACTCTTGGTGATCATGTTAAGGATATTGCTAACATTTGTGCAATCCATGAAATCAATGAGATGCAAGTTGTTGTTAAATTGTTGGCATCTTCATTCAAAGGGAAAGCTTTGCAATGGTTCAAGAGTCTTGCCTGTGCTCTATTCAAAATTGGAACTAGTTATGTATAGCCCTCCATGAGTAATTTGGAGAAAAGGGAGATAACTTATCCCTTTGGAGCAGTTGACAACCATCAAGAGAGCTCCTAATGAGCAAATTGACTCGATTTTAATTTCAGATTTCAAAGGACTTGGGAGAGAATTCCCAGCAAGTCAGGTCAACAAGAGAAGGTGCTTTCCTTTATTACCTTAAAGCTTTAAATTCTGATATTTCTATGTTAATTCAATCCATGGGAGGCACAACTATCCCCATTCCTTATAGCATTGCTATTAGAGCTGAAAATTGTTTGATTCAAGCTAGAAAGCTAGCTCCTAGGCCTCCAATGCCATTGTTTCCAAGTTTAGAGAGCCCAAACACTAATCAAATGCCTAATTTAGCTCCTATTCCCACTCCTAGAAATCAGAATTCAAGTGAAGCTTCTACTTCATCTTCTAGTACCTCAAATGAGCTTCAAGAAGTCATGAAGCAATTGCAAAATCTAGGCAATGAGCTGGTTACACTCAAGAGGCAACAAGCCCAAGGTTTTAGACCTCCCTTCCAGCCTCAAGCTCAGCCTAACAGGCAGCCATACCAACCTCAAAGACCACCCAATCCAGCTGCAAATCCAAATCAAGCAAGGCCTCCTGCCAACAAACCATTTCAGCCCTATAATCCCAATGCTACATCTGCCTCTAAAGCATTAGTGCCAGTACAAAACAATATGGCTCAAGAGTATGATTGGTGTTTCCCATGCAATGAACCTCATAACTAGTCCATGTGCTTCAACGGTGCCTTGAATCAAGCATTAATGGTGACAACTACTGGTGTGGAAGGTGAAGGTAACCAAGGAAGTAACCAACAACAAGAAACATTCTAACAACAATCAGCTCCAAATGATGCCACATTTGTAAACTGGTAGGCGAAGATTTTTTGGCATGAATCAAACAATTCCCCAAAGTGTTGCAGCTAACACAAGGTCAAAAGGAGAAATTTGGTTGAAGAACAACCATTAGCCCCAAGCAATCCACAATCTTCTATCATTCCACAAATCTGTTGGCAAGCAAAATACTGCTGATCCCAAACACGCAAGGACTACCTAAGACAACTCCTAGGCCAACTCAAATGTCAGTTGCTCCTACCCATGTGCAAGGAATGAATGTGCAGGCCAGGGGACAGCAGAGATATTCTTCATCTCCATTCAACATCATTGATCGGATGAAGAAGACAAATGTAAACATATCAATGTGGGAATCACTATCTATCCTGTGCCAAAGAGATTTGCTATGGCGCCATGAAGGATTTGGTCAACTTCAAATCAGCAAGTCCAAATGCAAGAGAAAGTGCTCACAAATTCTACCCATCCTGAGGGGAATCATGGAGGATAGCAAGGTAAAGTGTTGAAGCCCCCTCCATTCTATGTTTCATTGATCATTGGAAATCAATTAGTACACAATTGCATGATTGATTCTGGGGCAAGTAGTTCAGTAATGCCCAAGCAAATAGTTGATCAGTTGGGAATTCAGTATGAATTCATATCCAAAGGGGTAGTGCAATTGGATGGGACAGCAGTAACAACAGTTGGAGTGATAAAAAACTTAAGTCTTACTTTGCATGCATGTCCCAACGTTGTTGTTTTACAAGATGTCTCGGTAATAGACCTTCCACCACTCTTTGCCCTATGTCTGTCAAGGGATTTCACAGCCAAGATTGGAGGTTACTTATCTACTGATTGGTCACACATGTTGTTCGAACGAGATATGGAACCAAGGCCACAATCAGATCTAAACCTATTGCAAACTTTCACATTGAGCCTTACACTCCAAGCCAAATCAATACCAATTGTTCAGCATTTGATCAAGAGGATTATCCAAGCACTGATGAAGCTGACACCAAGGTTGGAAGTATCCCATATCTAACTCTTGATGAATGGGAAAACAAGGTACATGCTTTTGATCCTTATCAAGAAATAGAAGAATCTGAGTTAGGTGTCTATTGCATGCATGAAGAAAATCAGCCTATTCCTAACATCACCAAGCCGACCACAAGGATGACAATGAGGTATGGCGGTTGTTTTTGATGGATCAAGGAGTAGACAAGCTGCGGAGGGGGAGCTATGCTTGTTTCACCACAAGGAGTTAAGTATTATTCAGCTTTTAGATTTCAGTTTGCATGCTCTAATAACACTGTTGAATATGAAGCCTTGATACAAGGATTGCATTGGTCAATCAAGAGAGGAATAAAGAACTTACAAGTCTTTGGTGATAGTGAGTTGATTGTCAACCAAGTTAAGGGGCAGCATCTTTGTCAAGAATGATCTACTCAAGTGCTACAAAAATAGGGTGTAGGACCTCATTGAAGATTTTGAGGGTTTTGGCATAGAATCCATTCCTAGAAAAGAGAACCAAGCTCTTTGTGTAGGCTTGTAGTAGTAGGGGCAGCCTTTGATGTTGTTGAAATAATTCAAAAAGATAAGCTATAGCCAAACATCCATGTGATTGTGAGGCCTTGAGGCGTATAACAATGTAAGTTGGAAAGTGTTTGAAAATGATAATAAAATCATCCATTTCTTGCAAGAAGAGGCTAAGTTCTCAACTAAAAATCGGGAAAATTTGGAGCAGCAAAGATGGTGTCCAAGTGGTACAGTGAGAACCAACAAACTACCAAAGGGACTTATTACTTTGGAGTCCATTTTCAATCCTAATGATCAGTTTAGGAAGGAGAAAGCAAACATCCAAGTCAAGGGAGAAGATTCAGTGTCCATCTTGGTGGAAGAAGGCAAATCACTCCAAATTGGTAAGATGACAACTGAACAAGAAAGGTATGAGTTCATACAACTTTGTCAAGAGTTCCCTGATGTGTTTTCTTAGAGCTATGAAGATTTGAAAGGTTTCAATCCCAAATTAGCTCAACACACCATTGAGTTGGACCCAAGTACTAAACCCATCAGGCAAAAACAAAGGCCAGTCAATCCACACATGGAGCCTCTCATGAGAAAAGAATTGAATAAGTTGATAGAATCAAGGATCATATTCCCTATCAAGCATTCTAGTTGGGTGGCCAACTTGGTTCCAGTAAGAAAGAAGAGTGGGGAAATCAGATTGTGTGTTGACTTCAGGGATTTGAATAGAGCATCTCTCAAGGATCATTATCCACTTCCTTCCATGGAGAAAATTTTACAAGTTGTTGCTAGCTCCGAGAGGTTTTCATTACTTGATGGCTATTCAGGGTATAATCAGATTATGGTGAAGGAAGAAGATCAGTTCAAGATAGCCTTTACAACCAAATGGGGAACTTATGCATATAGGAAAATGCCATTTGGGCTGTCCAACACTAGAGCTACTTTCCAAAGAGAAATGGAGATGGAATTCAAGGATTTGATTAACAACATAGTGCTGATATATCTTGATGATATCACTGTTTTTTCAAAAAATGCAGCAGACCATCTCTTTCATTTGAGAGAAGTGTTCCAAAGGTGCGAGAAGATTTAAAGTATCCTTGAATCCTAAAAAGTGCATTTTTCTAGCCCATGAAGGGAAACTCCTTGGCCACATTGTCTCCAAAGAAGGAATAGAAATTGATCTAGAAAGAGTTGAAGCCATAAGAGCACTACCATTGCCAAGCCACAAGAAGGCCCTCCAAATTTTCTTGGGGAGGATAAATTTTGTTCGGAGATTTGTCCCAAATTTTACAGCCCTTCTCAAGCCTATCACCAAGATGTTAAAGAAAAGCATGGCTTTCAAATGGACAGTAGAAGGAAAGGAAAGTTTTGAAGCAATCAAAGAAGCCATCTCTCAAGCCCCAACTCTCATCAACCCAGATTTCTCAAAGGATTTCACCCTCTATGCATTTGGGGGTGATGATAGTATTTCTGCAATTTTGGTATAGCAGAACAAAGACAATGATGAGTAGCCAATTTCTTTCTTCAGCAAAATCCTAGAGGACTATGAGGTGAGATATTCTTTCATTGAAAAGCATGTTCTTGTAGTAATTAGAAGCTTGAAGAAATTCAAGCATTTAGTTTCAAACAACAAGGTTCAGTTGCTGGTTTCTCATGCGGGAGTTAAGAACTTCCTCCTCAACAAAGACTTGAATGAAAAAATGGCAGGTTGGATTACTCGTGTCATGGAGTATGATATAGAGATCAAAGTCACCAAGTTGGTCAGAGGAAAAGGATTGTGTGAGCAGCTAATTTTGAGCAAACAAAAGGAAGCATGCAATGAGAAGGAGGTTGTTTTGGTGTTGCAAGACAACCATGAGCAAGGAAGCACTCAAGAGGAAAATAATGGTGTTCCCATTCCTTGCTGGACCCAAGACATAATGCACTTCCTAAGCATAGGTCTATGCCCTCCAGAGATGAACAATACCAAAAGAAGACACTTCAGATTACAGGCTGTCCCGTATGCCCTTGTTGATGGTGTTTTGTTCAAAAGGGATGTGAATGGAGTACTGTTGAGATGCATTGGTACAAATCAGATTCATAGGGTGTTGGAAGAGTTCCATGGTGGACCAGCTAGTGGTCATTTTGCACCAAGAGTGACAGCCCTAAAGATCATGAGAGTTGGCTATCATTGGCCTAGGATTTTCAATGATTGTTATGCATGGATCAAGAGGTGCAAGAATTGTGCATTCTTCACAGTAAAGAGAGACTAGCTGCCCTTCCATTACATCCAATTTCAGTTGACCATCATTTATGCAATGGGTTTTAGACTTCATCAAAGTCATTAATCCCAATTCAAGCCAAGGGTACAAATGGATTTTAACAGCCACAAATTATTTCACCAAATGGATCAAGTAGTAGCACTCAAGGAAGAAAATGAATTTAGCATCCTAGACTTCTATGAGGGAATAGCAACCAGATTTGGCGTACTGCTACAATAATATCGATAATGCATTGGCATTCATTGGGTCCAAGGTGACCTGAGTGGACTATCAAGAATGGGATCTACCCAAGCACTTCATCGAACTATTACCCTCGGGGTAATGGCGTGCTAAGTCTACAAACAAGAACTTGTTGAGGATCATTAGGAGGACTCTTGATGAAAATCAGAGGTCTTGGCATACTAAATTGAAATCAGCCTTATGGGCTAATAGGATAACTCCCAAGAGATCTACAGGTAACTCTCCATTCAAGCTTGTTTATGGAAGAGAGGAAATTTTGCCCATGTCACTTGAGTTGCCAACATTAGAACTCATGAAACAGTTGGAGTTTTTGGAGTTTGGACCCATGGAGGTTAGATATGCAGAGTTGATGGAGCTCCAAGAAATCAGAAATCAGGCATCCCAAGTAATGGAGAAGGATCAGGCTTTGATAAAGAAGACCTTTGATAGAAAGGCCAAGAATAGATCCTTCCAAGTTGGAGATCTAGTGTTAAAATGGGATGCAGATAGAGCAAAACTAGGAAGGCATTCAAAATTTGATGCCATTTGGAGTGGCCCATACATGGTCACAAAGTGTAAGGACAGCAATGCTTTCCAATTGTCTTCATTGGATGGCGAGAACTGCAGATTCCAGTCAATGGAATCCATCTAAAGTATTGTTATTAAAGGGAAATTCTCCTCCTTGTACATATCGGAGCTTAGGTTTTCATTCCTCCAAGTGCTTGTGCACATTTTTTGTTGTAGTTTATTTTTGCTTTACCTAAGTGCTTTGGCACAAGCTTGTTGTTCATTCTGGGAATGTGTTTGCAAGCCTTTCTCCATCAGATGATATTCCATTTTCCTCCTTGTAGTTTTCTAGTCGGTTGGAGTATAAAACAAAGAATTTGATGACTCCATGCCCAATGGATTTCTTCAGCAACCGGTAACTTCATCCAAAGAGGTAGATGACCCCCGAGTCACCAAAATTGTTATCCAAAATGTACCCCTTGCTCATTTTGTGGTTAACTCTTTTCATTCTTCCCTCTCTTGTGCCTCAGTCATATATTTTTTTACTTTTTAGGCACTCAAAACTTTCTGGAAATGACACCATTGGATAGATCTCTCTCTCATCTTTCCATAAAGGTAAAGTTTTCCTCCTAACTCCATGTATTTTTGAAGTTATGGCTCGGTGGAGTTTTGTGGGAAATTTTCCCTAAAAGGCCTACAGCCAATGACATGTCGCCACGTTTCCAAGGAAGTGGCGGGTGTCGGAGGGAAACTTGGTTTTTTTACCAAGTGTTTGGCAAAAGTTTTCAAGAGGAATATTTTCCCCGCAGCCCGCCGCCGAATCGGAGTGATGCCACGTGTCAGGGAGGAATTTACAAAATTTGGCTAAGTGTTGTGCATGGAAAATTTTGGAGGGAAGTTTCACACCCAATCATATGCGCCACGTGTCCTATGCCATGGGAGTTTCAGAGGGCGGAGGAGAAGTTGGAATTTTGGCGAAGTGTTTCGCCAAATTTCAAAGAAGAAAGTTTTGGCCCGCTACCAGCCGACCAATCGAAGGCCACGTGTCACCGAACTCGTAAAGGCAGAGCACGGGAGGAAATTGAGATTTTTTCCCAAAGTGTTGGCGCAAAAGTAAAAAATGTTTGTGGATGGCCGCATGACCAATGAAATGCTTGCCACATGTCTCGAGTGGCGGGAGGCGGGGGAAATTGAGAAAAATTCCACGGGAAAAACAAAGGAAATTTAAAAGGAAAAAGCCCATCCCCAAGATGCGAGCCAATGGAATTATGCCACGTGTCAGGCCAAGGTCTTTGGCAAAAATCAAAGAAAAGCCCACATGGAAAATTCAAGGGGAAAACCCGCATGTAATGGGGTTTCGCCACGTGTCCAAAGGGGAAAATGATCAAATGGCCCGTGGAAAATTCAAGAAGAAGGGCCCGCGCCCAATTAGAACTTGCCATGTGGCACCTGGAATGGCGGAGCATGGGGATTTTTTGGGAATTTTCCCAAATGCAAAATGGTGAAAAAATTTCAAATTTTTTCCCGCCAATCCGATTTGGCCCTGTTTTGCCCTAAAACTTCAAATGGCCATATCTTTCGATCTAGAGCTTGGTTTTTCGTGTTCTTTATATCAATGGAAATTTGGTAAAATTCTCTACAAGATTATGGGGTCATTTTTGCATTTTGATGGAGTTTGGAGAGAGAAAATTGAAAAACACCTCTGGCACGTGGTCATGGATAGAAATGACGTTTCAACCACCGTTTTTAATGAAGAATGGCTCGCATTCTCTCCCAGCATGGCTAAAAATGTCAGGGCATGGGCTTGTAAGGATGCCCATGCTTTTTTGATCACGTTTTGGTCAATGGTTGAATCCCTTCCATGTTTTCCCACGTTTCTCTCTCCTGGGCTCGTCCCTTGCACTGTAAAAGCCATATTTGGCTCATTTTTAGTGTGGAACATTTTTGTGTATAACAGGCTCCCTTTTTCACCTTGGAAGTGATTTGGTGGAATATCAGACCTTTTCTAAGAACTGTAACCTATTTTTTCCTCTCAGGTGTTGTAATGCATGTATTTTGATATTAAAAATGACAATGCAAGCTCTGTGAATGAGTTTCAATCCTCTGCTTATGTTGTTTGTTTCCTTTCTGATCTTTCATTACATGTCATCAGTTTGTGCATGATGTTTTGTTGCATTTCCATGATTTGTGTCAATCTGCAAAAGTAAAAAAATGCTCACCACTCCTTTGGTGCATCACCTTATTAGCATTAGTTTTAGTTTTTGCATTCTCTATCTTTGTCCCTTTGGAATTTAGAGTAGGAATTAGGAATATAAACCTCTGCAACTTGTAAGTGATAAATCGATCGAGGAGGAGTTGAGGAACCAGCCTCTAATCTGGAGATTCCTCTCCCATTTTTACAAGTCCCATAGTTGGGGAGAGGATTCAATGTTGTGCAATCACACTTTGGATGTCCAAGGTGTCAAACTAGAAGTCTTATCCACATCTAGGGGTGTTATCGATTTGCAACAACATGTTGCAAAATGGATATTACATTACAAGAAATGCTAGAAATAAGACTTTGGGAAGTTTCATGACCCCATAACATCGGTGGAAGATCCAAGATAAAAATAATACTATAGATACAAAATAAATTGAAAATATACCTACACACCACTATTTCTAACTAGGAAGCTAGAATTGGCTTTAGAAATTCAAATTTTCAAATTGTCAAAAATAGGGGAAACCCTCTATTTTCAAAATTTTGAATTTATAAATCCCAAAGGACATCATGAATGTTTCATAGACATATATAAGGACCTAGATAAACCAAAATGGATTATGCTAACCGTAAACTAGCCCCTAGAGTGATGCTCATGCATCAATGCATCTCAAGAGCATCAAATAATCCATATAGCTTCATTTAAGGGAGAAGGGACTTCATTTTACACAAACACGCATAGGAGAGGAAATTAATTTTTTCATCCACACATCTAATTACATTTCTACATATAGTTATTATTTTCTATCAAGTGTATCTTGCACAAGAGCCACCTAAGACATGATTATTGCACATCAACACGAGAACTACATTGAGTATGAAATGTAGTGCAGCACTCGGTCATAAGTTCACTCGGTTGGGTAACCACCAAGGTCATCATGACTCCCCAATTTGCATCTTTTATTTTTTAGGATTTGA
Source organism: Taxus wallichiana var. yunnanensis (assembly GCA_018340775.1). Taxonomy (NCBI): domain Eukaryota; kingdom Viridiplantae; phylum Streptophyta; class Pinopsida; order Cupressales; family Taxaceae; genus Taxus; species Taxus wallichiana. Next base: position 601,233,887 of record CM031242.1, on the reverse strand, counting down.
TGTGTTTTGGGGTTTTCTAGGTGACCTTTCTCTTTGAGGTTATAGGAGAATTATGCGGGCATAGTATGACACACTGGTGATCAACAATGAAGGATGGTGAACATCTGTGATGAATCTTGAAGAAATCACTTTCTAACCATTTTCTTAGTCACAAACACCCATCATATGTCTTCAGCACCTAGACACCCTGACCCATTCCAGTGCCCCATTCTATCTTATTCTAAATGTTCTATAGATTTTTGGGCTATATTGTGACACTATACCCTCTTGTTTCAAAGATTTTCCATCTCACTACATCCTCAAGATTATTGGAAAATCATCTAAGTATATTATTTCATCTCCTACACTTAGGGTTTTAAATCTTCATTTTTGTATTCCTTAAGTCATATCTCTACTTTATTGTTTAGCATTGTGTTGTGACTCTGCAATTAGGATTTCAAAATTTTGAATATTTCTTAAATCATTTGGTGAACCTGTCCATTCAAACCCTATGTTATGATTATGTATTATTATTCTCAAGTCATGGATCAATCTTCTTATCCTTATTTTTCCCTAACTCAGGTTGTCATCATGGTTCCGTATGAAAGAAAATGAACATGTGACTTTCTTTCACACCTAACCTCTCGAGGTTGTTAGGGACAACTGTGTGGAATGTTTGGATGGCTAGCTATGGGAGAATCATTTACTAAGATATGGTAGTGTGATTTCCCAATAGTAAAATTGAAAAAGGGGGAGATTTAGAGGCTATGAATGGGTAGCGTAAATTCCCTATGGCTTGTTTTCCTAGCTGGATCTCGAGTGCTAAACTAGTTTGAAGTGTCTATGTAAACCGAATGAAATTAACAATATAATCTAATATGAAAAGTAAAGTAATTTAAAAAAATCACAAAACTAAAATATTACAATCACAAAACAACAATTTACTTTATTATTAATAATTAAAATATTTCCACACTAAAAATTAAACAAGATAAATAGCCGGTGTGGTTATTCACCTATGTTGAGTGTATGCTAACATAAAACAAGAAATTTTCCAATTAATCTATGATATGTAGACAACCTCCTATAAATATTCTCTCCTTCAAATCCATAGGGATAGGAAGAAGAATATTTGTCACAGGGCTTGTTATGAAAGATTCAAACCCTCTTGGAAATTAACTAATTAATTTCAAATGAAAGGAGATCGATTTTATACTCTATTTGATATGATATAAGAACGATAAATTACAAGAATGAAGGAAATCAAAAATTCTAACATGGAATTCTGTAAGCAGAGGTAAATCTAGCTATGTAGTAATTTTTCCCCTCATTTTTTCCTTTCTTTCTCTATGTGTCAATATGAGTCCAAGGAATTGGGAATGAAAAGGTAGAAATAGGAGAAGGCACTTGAGTAATGGCAGATTGAAGGCAGTTTGGTTGCAATGCAAGTAAAAGAGAGATAACACAAGAGAACTTAGCTTGGCTATGCAATTTCTAGCATGATTGTGGTGGCAATACTATGCAAGATACACAAAATTCTCAAGCCATTTTCTTGAATACAAGCATTGAATATATAGGAATTGGTTGGGATGTTCCTTCATGCAAAAGGAAGCCTTGGAGTGCCAAATCATTGGGTGAAGAGGTAGTTCAACTAATTAAATATATTTAAAAATAGAATAGGAAGGGAATACCATGCAAACAAGAATATTTTTAGGCAATTTGGTTCACAACGAACCTAAAAGTTGAGCTAAGTGAAATAATACATGTCAAAATCATGCATGAAGAGTTCTGAAAAATCACACAGGACCACTTTGCCTTGCTTAGGAGGTGGTCCTAAGACCGCCGCCAAGCTTGGGAGGCGGTCTTAGGACTGCCACCCTACTTTGGGAGGTCATCTTAGAACCTCTCGCCTTACACCGTGAGGAATTTCGACACTAAGGCCAAAACATGCACAAAAATGAGCGGGAAGCTAGAAGAAAGTGTGGAAAATATAAGTAAGGATGTCTAGGCTACAAATATACACTGTGAATGGGTTTAGGAACTCAAACACCTTTTGAAAGGACATGAATCATCATTGGGGACTTTTGTAACCATTTTCTAATAATGTAGCACATGTAATTTTGGGTGCATACAATTACTATTGTTGCTAATTTTATGCAAGTTCATACTCAACATCCTCCTTACTTTATTACATCTAGGGTTGATCCCACGATTAATATAGTCACTATTCACTACTCTCAACATCCTATGCCTCATCCTATTTCTATACCACCACTTATCACTTCTACAGAGATCCTCCTACCACTTTTAAAGGCTATGATATCATCGAGAATATTAAGAATACACCGGCCAAAACATCACTCTATGACTTATTGCACAATGCACCTACTTTTCGTCATATATTAGCGGCCACCCTTGGTCTATTCACATTGAAAGAAATAATTTTCCTCTCACATATGACTAGATGGATTTGATGGGCACCGAGTTTACATGGACCTGAGTACTTCTAAACATTCCATCTTACAAAAAGAGTGACATTTATAGCTTTGGATTAGTGCTCCTTGAACTTCTTACATGTTTGCTTCCATTTTCTCTAGAAAGGACTAGAGAGGAATAGACTTTATTCGTTGTTTTTCGGGTGGACTCAACTATGGCTGTTTGAATGAAATCTTAGCATGTAAGATGGTTAAAGACTATTTAAACTAGGTAAGGATCAAAAATATGGAAATGTTAAAAAAGGAAATGTCTCCCAGTGGAAGGAAGGAGGAGGCATTCAATGAAACAAGTTGTGGAGGAACTTGTTCGGATAAGAGGTGCCACAACATCACATAATGGTGAGATATTTCTAGAAAATTAGGATAATAACCTTGTGTTTTATCAAACAAGAATTCAAGAGAACCACCACCTCAAAGAAAATACTGAAGCCATTCTTATTTGATGGGTAGAGGGTAGAGGGAGTATGAGGATTGAATGTTATCGTGATGGGCATATATTAACAACTTTAATTGTTTACCAATTAATAGCTTATTTAATATTTTTATTATGGTGTTATATGATAATTTATCTCATAGAACACCAAAACCGCACTACTCATTGTGCATGTTGATTTTATCATCATTGGAAAATATCTTTACTCCCTCATCATCAGGGAATGACTACAATCTTCTTATCACCATATCTTTTAATTTTAAGCATTTAAACTATTTAATTATAATAAGTAAAATATTTGATCATTTGACTACAAGGATATATTAATCCCAATAATATTTTGAACTTATTTTAAATGGTGGAAAATAAGGATTATGAAATTATATGTGGCATATCATATTTCATTAAAAATGCAAAACAAAGTCTCCTTTATTAACTATGATAATACCATTTTTCTTATAGAATTTTTTTATATATTATAGTAGTAATGGGTAAATGAGCATTTTCATGTTGATCTTGTGACTTTTCATTGATATTTATGGAGGATAAACTCATGTTACTAAATTACAATTATTTCTATGGAAAATGTAAGGATTAGGTGTGTCCATGTATCCGATTGAGCAGCGAAAAGAACTTATTTATGAATGGATTTTTTTATAGTGTCTCAAATAGTTTTATTGATGGTCTCTCCCTTGAAATGATCAAAGAGAATATAGGATTGCCATGGTGTTTATTGTTTCTTTTTTCTCATGTCAAATATAAGGGCATAAAAAGTCCAATATATGACAAATTTATCTCATAATACCAAAAAGTGCACTACCCACCATGCATATTGATTTCACTCTCAATGCCCAAGATTTTGACTCCCTCATCATGAATGGCTACAATCTTCCTATCACCATATATTTTATTGTTTTAGTATTTAGACTATTTAATTGTAATACCCAAAATAAATTGATTGTTTTATTAAAAGGTTATTTAACCCCAATAAAATTTGGAATTTATTTTTAATGGTAGAAAATGAGGATTGTGAAATTATGTGGCATATTATGTCTCATAAAAAATGGAAAAAAATCTCCATTATTGACTATAATAATCTACTTTCAAAAGATATATTTTTCAAGCATGCTTTCTTTAATGAGTCCATCCAAAAGACCCAAATCCATCTTAAAATTAATTAAAATATGTAATAATTAAAAATATGATAATTTATTTAACATATGTTTAATGAAATGTGTCCATAATTTACTCTTATCGATTAAAATACAACTATTTCTTATCCATTCTCTTAAAAAAAAAAGAACAAATACACTTAATTTTAAAAATATAGGTCCTTCAAATTTGATTACTCATATAGACCTACAATATAAAACAATAATATAGAGTACAAAAATAAAAAAAAATATTGTGTGTGTGTGTGTGTGTGTGTGTGTGAGAGAGAGAGAGAGAGAGAGAGAGAGAGAGAGAGAACAAATCTAATCTTGTCTGAAAATAGTTTCTGTTAGATAATATAACTACCACCTACAACTTTCGGATGTAGTGATTAAGCGATAAGGTGGTGTTGGAAAGGATGATATCCATATTTTAAATTTTAATACTACACACTACATCGTCAAATGACCGATTTTATTGTGAAACACTAAGAAAACTTTAAGAAAATAGGATGAATCCATGGCAAGGTTTGATTAAATGTAATTTTCATGTAGTCAAAGGATTCTTTTTTTGTAGTTACGGAATCGTTTCCAATACCAAAGAGAATTTTTTCAGTAAGAATAAACTTTTTCACATAAAATTTGGTTAGCAATGGAGAATGATCTATTTTCTAGTATTCCACATGTTTGGTGTACATAAGAGAAGGATGTAGTTTTAACCATTTCTCAAAATGTCAAAAATCATTTATTATATATAAAAAAATATTACTTAAAGTAGTCAAATCAATTTTATCGACTTGTAAGATTATTGATTTCAATCACACTTAATTATTATACATGGCATTCTTATTTGAGAGGTGATTTTTTTTTTTGAAAAATAGATTTTTAACAACCTTCTCACTCGTCATTTCTACCTCATGATTGAACTATAAAAATACAACTTGTTTATAGATATTTTGAAAGGTGTAGTTTCTCATTATTTGTAGGTTTTTGATGTGTAAGGAAGGCTAATAGGATCTTAAATACCATCTTAAATGAACCTATTGATCATCAATATTTCCTAGAATAACTAGTTATTACACTATTATACTTGTAAGTGATTGACAAAGTATGCACTTAATAACTCCACATAATGAATCCAAATATTTCTTTTTCATTATAAATACGTGAAAATGAGATTAGAGATAAAATTAATTAAAAATAATATCCACTAAAAAAATGTCACCCAACTATTTATTATTCAAATAATCAATAAACAAGGCTAATGTCTCCATTACAACAAGACTTTTATTAATTTACATGACAAGTAAAAGACTAGTAATAGGAACTACACCTCCTAAATTAACAAAATTCAAATAAATATTGACTACAAATTAACTAAAGATGACAAGTATCATTCACTAATAATATATGATCAACATTGATAAGCCATTATCAGTTTAAGTGACATATGCATAGTTTTCATGCACATTGGATAAACTAGACACCCCAAACTCTATTTAAAATATAAATCCATAATTAGTGATGATTTGAAATCAGTTAAGTGCACATCTAGTGAACTGTATGTTAGGTAAAATTTAGTTTACCTAGGTTAATTATGCATTTACCTAGGTTAATTATTAATTAATGGTAAGTTGTTATTTTCCTTTTATTATTTGTAATTAGGGATGGTATTCCGTGCAAGTCTTTTGTCTTTATTATATTTTTATATGGTTATATTTTTAAAACCATATATTTGCAAATTATATGTGCACGGGATTGTATATTGTTGCCCTATTGCAATGTCCCGTTTTTGTCTGCGTACTTCAAGCATACAATTCCTATAAGAATTGCAGCACTTCATTGTAAGTTTGATTTGATTTCATAACAATACAATTACTAGGATTACGTCCATGTTCTTCATTTTACATTTGGTACTAGAGTAGGTTGAAGCTCCTAGCCAGGTTGGAGAGAGGTTACAGAGGAAGAAAAATCTTGGAGAAGAAATTTGCATCACAGGAGAGCCAGTGTTGCCTCCATCAGCTTCCCAGAACTCCCTACAGTCCCACAAACTCTGCCATACTCTAGGTAAAATCAAAGTAATTATATTTTCCTTGGTGCCCTTTGCACTAGGAAAAATTGCTTCATGGAAGCAAACCATATTTAGAAATTAAAAAATATGAATTTTTCCCATTAGGGGTTTTGTCACTAAATTTGGTGATAGTATTAGCTTTAGCTAATACTTGAAGCTTTTTAACTTGGAGGTCTTTTTGCTACTTTTGTAGGATCTCTACATTGAGTTGTTGTTGAGCTCACAAAGTAAGCTATCTAGATCTGAAACAAGTTATTTTTTTGTGCACAAAAGGATTTCATAAGCCATTCGATCTAGCTCCAAACCAAGCTCTACACAACATTGAGATCGATCAAAGCCCTCAAAATGAGCTAGGAGATCCAAGCATTGGGTTACATTGTAGTGTTGAAGATCTAATTTGATCTCAAATTGAAGCTACATCAAGTCTTTTTGATCGATTGAGCTGAGATTTGTTTTCACATCAACCAAGCTTTTGTGTAAGCACGTATTCACCAAGTTGGGTGTTGAATTTTGAAAAGCGAGCAAGTCATGTCAATACTCGGTCATTTGAGAATTAACAGACTCCTCTCAAACATGACCACCAAACATTAGCATGCAAACACCCCTGGATTGAGTTTCATTAATAAAAATGAGTTGCATTCCTCCATTGTCAATGCTAACAATCTAGTCAAGCTCCTTTCCACCCTATGACCTACAAAAACATTCAAACAACATCAATATCCAATTATGATCATGGCGCAACACAAACATTGGCAAATCAATCATGAAAGGTGAAATAAAATCAAAAAGTGAAGGCATCAATACAATAGATGTGATATACACATATTTACAAAGCAAGATCCATTTTCACCGCAAAAATCCTAAACTTCCATTGTCCACATGGACTCCCTTCCTCTACCATGCCGCCATTCGCAAGGTTAGCATCTTGAGCATATTTTTAAATACACATTTGTTCAATTCTTTGCACAAGTGCTAAGAGTTCCATTGTGGTTAGTGGGAAAGAGTATGAGTTGTGAGGCTTGGGGTTTGACCCCACCCTCAATATGTATTTAAAAAAAACCATATGATTTATTGAATTATTTAATGCTACGCTAAGTGTAGAGGAAAATATAGCAACTAAACCTTTACTAAAACCCTTAGTGATTACTAAAAATCACCTACTAAAAATAGCAGAGAAAACCCTAAAATAGGAGAAAAAAACATTTTTCTCCCAAAGTGCTTATTTTTTATTTTCGGTATTTTTACCAAAGGAGGGCTACCTGAAAAACAACATTTTGAGCCATTTCTTACCATTTTTCACACTGAAAGAATTCGTATTGAGCTCTAGAGGCCACCAGGGCCTTGAAAAACAAAAACAAATTGCCTACCATTCAATTTTTTCATAATTTTGAATGTAATTGTATATTTCAGTGTATTGTACTAATTTATAGGTTGCCATATTTAACCAAAAACCATTATAACTGCTATAAAACTAACGAGTTTTGTACTCAAAAATAATAAAAAATTGGTTCTGAATCACTCACAAGATCTTGGATCTCATTCGCAGCGTTCGGTATAAACAATGCCTTTGGGAAGCGCTTACGGGTAAAGTCATCACAACTACTACTGCACTTAACACCTAATATAGCTGCAATAATTTTGTCTAGGCATCTAACCTTTAAATTGATGAGGAGTAATAAGGACACAAAGTGCACACACTTTGAGCCCTCCCATCCATCTATGAATGATTACTTGACTTAAATCCGGACTGAGAAATTATCTGAGTATATAGTGAAGTTACACACGTGTATGAGGATATTTCTTTGAGTCGGTGTCAATAATCACACATAACCCTTTCATTACTATCTTGGTACCACGTATCAAATTCTTTCATGTATGTTAACGCCTCTTTCATGTACTACCGAGTATATAGAAAGGGTGAACTTCTTCCATGTATCGACGGGTATATCGGAAGGGCACATATATAGAAAGGTTCGGTATATTAGAGTGACGGTATATAGATTGTGAGACCATATACCTAGAGTGATAAGAGCTTTACCCTTTTTAGTTGATTCTAAAAATGGGCACCAATACCCCAAGTTCTTTCTTTAGAGTCATAAATACTTAGAGGAAATAACTATGCATCATGGAAGACAAAAATCAAAACACATCTTGAGTTTGAAGAGATTTGGACTGTTGTGAATGGTACTATAACCAGATCAGCAATTGATACAACACAACAGAGACAATTTGATAGATCGATCAAAATTCTAAGCTCATAATCTTGTTTAGTAGTGACCGATAATGTGCAACCCCACATTCAAGATTCCAAAACATCTAAAGAAGTGTGGGATAAATTAAGCATAGTGTACGAGGCCAAAAACAAAAATGTCATACTAAATTTACAAAGTTAATTACACGCACTGAAGTTTTAAAAAAATGAGAAAATAGAAGCTTTCTTGAGAAGAGTTACAGAGTTAAGGTCTTCACATCTAGCCCTAAGAGAGGAGGTCACTGATGACACTCTCATTCCCATTGTTCTGAGAGCACTCCCTTCTTCATGCCAAATTTTTGTGACAACACTCAACTTGTCAAATCAAACATTGAGTTTTGATGAATCAAGTAAATCTACTGCAACAAGAGGAATCCATGTACAATAAATATGATGAAGAGGAGCAAGCACTTTCTTCTCATCAAAAATGGAAATGAAAAGGAAAAGGAAAACCTAATTCCTCTCAAAAGTCCCAAAATCAGAATCAACATCAACAAGGGGACAAACAACAAAAGAAGAAATGTCCTATCTATCAAAAGAGGACATGAATTAAAATATTGTTGGTATAATACATATAAGAAAGGTTCATCAAGTAATTTTGGACCTCAACACTAGAAATATCACAAGGACATTCTAACTACAATTAAGGGTAGAAAAAGGGGAACTGGAAAATAAAACCCCATCAACAAGGAAATATTAGTTGAGCAAGAAGAACATTTAGATACTAAAGACTACTTGTACACTTCTTGATCAAGTGAACCCTCCATGTCATCTAGTGATGTCGGTATGTTGATTCAGGAGCCACTTGAGACATGACCAGCCACAGAGACTGGTTTACTTCAATGAGAGAAACACCTTCAAAAATCCATGTTTCATTAGGTGATGATTCTTCATACACATTTTAGGGGATTGGGAACATTTCTCTACCTCTTGGTTCACATAATCTGTAGATTGTTATATGTACTATATGTCCTTGGGTTGACTAAAAATTTGTTGTCGATAGTCAACTTCTAGATCATAACTTGAAAATTGAATTTGATACACATTCCAACAAGAAAATGTGTTTAATTCGAGACAAATCAAGAGGCTTGAAAATAGTTGCAAAAGCCTCTAATGTGGGACGTATGTTCTAGATTTATTTTTCCCATAGAGATGATCAGGAACTTGTGGCTAAGAACTCTACCTCTACACAGTTGTGGCATCGATGACTTGGTCACATCAGTTTCAAATATCTCGAAACACTTTGTTGGTATAACATGGTAAATGTATTGCCATCTCTCCGAAGGATACGAGATAATTTTCCTCACTTCCTAGTAGGAAAAAAACATAGAGCTTTGTCGAGAAGAGTATGTATCGAGATCATGGGAAGCTTGATTTAGTTCATGTTGATCTTTATGGAGAAATACAACCAAGTCATTCTGGATTCCAATACTTCATGCTTTGTGTTGATGATTACTCACGAAAAATGTGGATATATTGTCTTTATAAGAAAAGTGAAGCTTTTGAAACCTTCAAGAAGTTCAAAGTGGTTGTTGAGAATGAAATTGGTCATCACATTAGAACTCTCTACTCAAATAAAGGGGGAATTCACCAATGATGAGTTCAAATCCTACCTTCAAGATCATGGGATTCATCGAAAAATTCCTCCTCCACACACACCGCAGTAGAATGGTGTTATTGAGAGAAGAAATCATACTATAATGGAAATGGTGCGATGCATGATTGATGATTCTAGACTAGAAAGGACATTCTAGGTAGAAGCAACAAAGAAAACAGTGTATTTGTTGAATAGAGTGCCCATATTTTCTCTTGATGAAGTAACACCACATGATCAAAAGGAAGCCATCTGTTGCACACCTCAGAGTATTTGGGTGCAAAGCAAGTATGCACATACCCAAGAAGAACAAAAATAAATTGGATATGAAATCACAAAAACTCATCTTCATTGGGTATAGTGAAGAAACTCTTGGGTACAAATTGATGGATCCTAAGACCAAGAAAGTCTACACCAGTAGAGATGTTGAGTTTTTTGAGAAGAAGGAAGTAGAGACTCCTCCTCGGACTCACCTGATGTAGATTTTTCACCAGTTGTAAAAATAAAATCTGATGTTCCCGCAGATGATGAAAGTGATGATGGGGATGATGGTGATAATGGTGATGATCATATAGAACCACGACCCATGGGAGAAGTTCAACGTATGCCCAAGTGGTATACTAGCATGCTACAAGATGTAAGAATGGATGCTCCACCGGATACATCCACCATTAGACCATGAAATCGTAATAAAGCAAGAGAAGAAGTAAAAAAATGCTTTAATGAGTAGAGTTATTGAATTTGATGAGCCCTCTACAATCCAAGAAGCCCTATAGTCAAAATCTTGGAAAGATGCCATGGATGCTAAATATAACTCAGTGATGAAAAACAACACTTGGTAGCTTATCGATCTTCCACCAGGGAAGAAACCCATTAGATGCAGATGGATATTCAAAACAAATTACAAAGAAGATGGGACAATAGACAAGTATAAATAAATACTAGTAGTAAAGGGGTATGCACAAAAAGAAGGCATTGACTATGAGGAGAAATTTTCTCCCACAACTAAGATCAAAATGATCAGGATGATATTTTCTCTAGTTACATAGTTTGGTTAGAAATTCCATCAAATGGATGTAAAAATTTCCCATCGTAATGGAAATTTACAAGAAGAAGAGTCTACATGACTCAACTTGAGGGATATGTTATACATGGTCAAGAAACAAAGGTATGCAGACTTAAGAAATATTTGTATGGCCTTAAACACGCAAACGATGAGCACCTCGGGCTTGATACATGAAAGATACTCGAGTGATGCACTATTGTCTTGGATTGGAACTATGGAAAAAGGAGAATCACATATTTGTTTCATAGTTGAAATATACTAAGACAACTATCAATAAATTTAGGATGATGGATTGCATACCTATTTCTACACCTATGGATATTAGACTGCAATTATCTCATTCGGAGTCCATCTCCGTGGTAAATGTCACTCTTTATCGATAGTTGATTATGAGTCTCATTTACCTCACATATACTAGACAAGATATCAAATTTGTAGTGAGCTATCTTTCCAGGTTCATGTAGGAACCCAAAGTTTGTCATTGGAAGGAAGCAAGGCACATCTTGAGATATCTCAAGGGATCAGTGGATCTTGGTCTAGAATATAAGAAGAATGATAAATTCTTCTTGTCATGATATTCAGATTCAAATCATGCAGGAAAAATTGATGACAAAAAATCCACTTGGGGTTTGTGTTCTTTATGGGATTTCGGGACTGATATCATGGGGAAGCAAGAAACAACAATTTTTCTCTCTCTTCCATAGAATTTGAGTATCGTTCTGTAGGTGAAGTTGTCTATGAAGCGATATGGCTACGTCACATACTTGAAGGACTTGGAATACCACATGATAAACCAACCACCTTTTATGTTGACAATGAAGGTGTTCTCAAAATTGTTTGCAATCTAGTTTTTCATGAAAGAACAAAGCACATTGAGGTACATGTACATTTCATACGTGAGCATGTCTTGAAACACAATATAAAATTTCTTTTTTTTTTTTCCAAGTCACTTATACGTGAAAATTTTCATTTGTTCGAGAGTTCCTCTCCTCATCCCTTGAGAAAATGCAAAATTAAGGGGGGATGTTAGGTAAAATTTAGTTTACCTAGGTTAATTATGTATTTACCTTAGTTAATTATTAATTAATGGTAAGTTGTTATTAACCTTTTATTATTTGTAATTGGGAATAGTATTCCCGTATAAGTATTTTGTCTTTATTATATTTGTTATATGGTTATATTGTTTAAAACCATATATTTGAAATTATATGTGCACAAGATTGTATATTGTTGCACTGTTACAACGTCCCATTTTTCAAGACATGGCTATACAATTCATATAAGAATTGAAGCACTTCATTGTAAGTTTGATTTGATTGCATATGAATAAAATTACTAGGATTACTGTCCCAATTCTTCATTTTACAATGTAATCTAAGTGGCACATCTAGTCTACAAACAAAATATGTTTACAAATAAAATTATAAAAATTTAATTTTGCATTTAACCAAAAATATCCTATAAACCAAAAAAAAACTAAAACTAGTTCTAATAGTAACTAATCGTGTGCCTATTTTGACAACATACTCAATATTCCCCTCTTTGATACAAAAAGAAGAAATGAATATTATCTCCTTAGTATTTCATGAATCTTCTTCAATAATCCCTTGGTTAAAATATTAGAAAATTGATCTTAACTTTCACATACTCAATTACAAACTAATTACCATTGACCAATCCTCTAATAATATGATTCTCTAGTTCAATATATTTAGTTCTAGTATGGAAAACTACATTCTTAGACAATTGTATTTCCCCATTGTTATCATTAAAAAATTGTGTAAGCTAAATTTGAACCTCTCTAAAATCAAATAATTGTCTTCTAAAACAAATACCAAGTGTGTGACAAGATGTAAGAGTTTCACATTCTTCTTGATACAAGATAAATAATTGTAGGTTACTTCTTTGATAAGCATGAAACCACCATGAAACTAACCCACTTCCTAATTTGATACAATAAACTGATGTAGAATTCTTATCATTAACATAACCTCTCTAGTATTAAAATTCATATGCCATAATACATAATTAAATTTATTTTCTAAAAATAATACCATGATTATAAGTGCCTTTTAAATATTTAAAAACTATTATCAAATCTTATATATGTGTTGACTCACGGATTCACACCTGCTGGGGTAAGAGAGTGAGGTATGAATGCACATGGGATGGGGTGAGAGGAGGGGTTCCACACAAGTTGTCATTTTATATCTAAGGATAGGTTTCTCTCTGCTTTCCCATCCACTCTCTCAAAGGGAGATGGTGGGGAGGCACCTTAACAAAGGGTATGGCTGATTTCCCTCCTACTTTTAATTTTTCCTAAGTCAGGGTGAGAGAACCCAAGAAACATCCCGACGGGTTAAAAAAGTTAAGGGATTAGGAATACAACCCAAGCCTAGTAGGGAATATCAACCAAATACCGGATGTAGCCACGAGAATACGGTGATCACTTAAAAGAGTGGTCACAAAGTATTGCAAGTATTCGGAAATCCGATACATTCCACTAAAGACAAGTTCAACACAATTTAAACATCGACCCTAAGAATCCATATAGGTCATTCTATGTTAGTTTTGAGGATTTTTAATGATGAGTTAATACACTTAATTTATGTGCGTTGAAAATGCATTTCACTGAGCATATCTTGTATAAAATAGGCAAGTGAGGTAAGATCTCAGTAAAACACATGTGTGGTACTCAAAGTACTTATTGAATATTTTTGAGATGGATATGGGGTTAGAAAAGAGGAGGACTCAAATGTCAAAGGAAAGCGAGAGGATCAAGAATCATGTCAGCCACTCCATCATAACACCCTTATTATTTCATGAAGAAGTAGTAGTATAAAATGGGCTTTTCATAGGAACTCGGTTGCAAGGAACCTCAAGAAAATAGATAACCTAATCCACGATAATTTAGCTCAAGTACCCTAAGACTAAATTACCGTGTGAAAATTATGTTGAGTGTTATAATAACAAGGGACCCCAAGAAAAATAATCACATTACCCATTTTTTCTAATCAATAAGGAATTTGTGGTCCCAAAGATGATATCCTAAAGTATCCTAAAGGATGTCACTCTTTCACACCACCCTAGTAAAACTAAACAACAACGAAAGGTATTACCATATAAAAGACACAACTATAACCCGCACAAGATCTCAATGAAAAGACACATTATATCCCACCCCAAAACAAAAATTGTTCATGAGAAAAGAATAAGCAAAATAATTAAAGTAGGCGATTTGAAACACATTTGAATTGGAAAAAGGGAAACATATATATATGATTTGAAAGAATTTTAATGACTATATAGAGGTAATCACCATAACATTAATTCCAAGCAAATGGAGAACATAATGATTGCCTACATCAAGAGAACACAAAAATCCTTGGTTGATTCATGCACTTTGAACAATCCTAGAGATCCTCAGAAGAGTCTATTCCCATCAAGACCATCTCTCTTCCTTAAAATCCCTTCTCCTCAATCTTATATCACCTTATCCACTTTAGGTTTTTAGGGAATATCCATCTAGATTCTAACTAAATCACACATAATCCACTCCTCAAGGATGCCATGGAATAATAGAGAATATTCATCCAAAGTGACCTCTAACCTTACTCACTACCAACTTGTCACCATCACGACATCATGACAAAGTAAAACCTTTTCCATGTCACCTTACTTTGATATCAAATTTTCCACATGAGAATATATGTGACGTGGAAAAATATTTAAATTGACAAGACTTTCCTTGAAGATGCAGACATTTTTCACCCTTCAAAGATGACACACTCCATATAAATAATTAATCTTGATTTAACTTCTACTCATGCGCACCGATTAAGTTACATATGAAATTTATGGTGATATGATTTCTTAAGACACATCATCTAGAGTGACATGCCTCTTTAAACATGGCTTGAAGGGTCAAAAATTCAATACTCGAATCTCAAATATCTACCTCCACTTTGTTTCCATCAACACCCTTATGTCATGGCCTCTTTATCTCTAGGAGAAAATCCCACTAGGAAGAACTCACCAATTTGGGTGAATTATTCCAACTCACAAGCCCTAACGAAGCCTTAATCAATCATGTTTTTAGTGTGCCTAATGCCTTGGTAAATCCTTCTAATATCTCATCCCAAGAACACCTTGATTCTATCCTTCTTGAATAGGCTAGACAATATGTGAAACCCTTCATTTCAACCTAATCCACCTAGAGCATCATCTCGAATAGAAGGTTCCAAAAAACACCATAGGTTTCATTATTGTACTCATGTGTATGATGAAAATTGGAATATGTTTAAATCCTACTACAATCCCCTTCTATTAAATATAAAGCTTCCACGTCAATCCCACTATATGAATAAAATGAAGAATAACTACCTCTAGGCCTACATACATACAAAATGGATAAATGACTATCAGCCCTCAAAACTACTCTTGTTAGAATCCATGCCATGATAGGTACCCAAACTCTTCCTCTAAAGAAACAGAGAAATGTCATGAAGATCCATCCGGTGGAGTGACTCAATTTCTCATGGCTTAGCCCTCTGTTGGTGTCCATTTTGATCCTCTACTATTTTCCCATCTTTCCCCTTTGTTCTACGTGCTCTAAAAACCTTTTTCTTCAAACTTGGTGGTCTGAAAAATTTGTTCTCTAGATTGAATGCTTTCAAAGGCTCACAAACTTATTTTTTGCCACATTTTGAAGGAAAATACATGTGTGCCTTCATGTGTGCCTAAATTTCCAAATTCACGGGCCTCTGTCATTTTTCCTTTTTTTCCAGCCTATAGAGCTCGTAGTTGCTTTTTTTTTTCTCGTTGCCCTCAAAATATCTATCCCCATGGTCAAAACTTGCATAAAATCAATTTCCCCTTGTTTTTGAGAAAAAATCCCTCACCCATGAAGAAAAAATCAAATTCGGGCATCTCTGGTAAATTCTATATTTTTTTACGGTTATACGGGTGTCATTTTCCTATCAAATTAAGATCAAGTCATTCCTCATACGTGGGCCGGTTGGATGAGATTCGGTGGGTATTTTCTAAAAACTTAGTGTTTTTATTTTTGGAAAAATTTACAAATATTCCCCGCAGCTCCATAGGTCCCAGAGGAGGACACGTGTCTCATTTTTATGCAAAGGCGGAATGGGAGGCCGGCGGAAGACTTAGGAAAATTTTTCCTTTTTTGTGAAGGAAAAAAGGTGTGGAAAGGGCCACGGGTCCACAATGGTGCAAAAGGAGACATGTCGCAGGCATAGAGAGAGAGCGGGCCGTCGAAGGCAAAGGGGAAATTTCTCCCTTTGCAAAGGACTTTGAAGAAAGATCAAAACCATGGGTCCGAAATGGATCAAGGGGTGGACACATGGTGAGTGTAGGAGCGAGTGCGGGTAGGTGAGGGCATAGGTGATTTTTTTCCCTTTTGGTAAAAAGACTTAGAGAAAAAATTTACACCGTGGGTTCGAATGAAGCAGAGGAAGACACGTGGCAGGCAGAGCGGGTTAATAGAGGAAAAAGGGAATTTTTTCCCTTTTTTGCAAAAGACTTAGAATGGAAGATTCAAGGCATGGCTCTATGATAAATCAAAAGGAGACATGTGGCAGGGAGAGATTGGAGGCGCGGGCTGCGAAAAAAATTGAAAATTTTCCCTTGGCAAAAAAGGGGTTAAAACATGAAATAAGCCCGTGGAATTTTAGCGATAGAGAGCATGACACGTGTCAAGGGCAAAGATGGAGGTGCGGGCCCATGGGGAAAAAAGTGAAAATTTTCCAAACTCCAAAAAGGGTCAAAATGCATAGAATTGAACCATGATCCCAATGGGACCCACCATATGCCACGTGTCATCACCAAATTTCAAGGGTGGAGGGTGGAGAAAAAGTCATTTTTTCAATTTTTCCAAAAATGTTAAAAAGTCAAAAATGAACATGAATTCATTCCCAATCATATTTTGACACATGGAGGTCCTAGATTGAATGAGGAGTAGATCAAGGGTAATCTGTTTTCATTTTTGGCCACCATTTTTTGCTCTCTAAGAAGTGTGGAAATGCAAATTTTACATCATTTTTCATCAAATTTTTGGTGAATTCATGTCCTTTGTGCCTGCAAAGATCAATGCAAGTGGTTTTAGGGATTAATTTGTAGATTTGAGGTGTTTTTGAAATAAATTTTTACTCAGGCCCGTGTAAAATGTGAAATATCAAATTATAAAGTTGTAGAATCAAATTTTGGAATGATAAGGATGAAATGATGAAATGAAAGGGGTCTCGTATGCTTGGAGAATGAAAAATGTGCCTCCACAATGGATAATGATGAATGATTTGTAATGATTCACCATTTTAGAAACACCTGGCAACTCTTGTTGCAAATTTGTTAAATGTCCCTATCTGCGAATCATGTTGGAATTTTGTAACAAACTTGATGTTGGGAATATTCTTTTCTTGGGAAAGAAGGATCAAATGTAATTGAAATTTATATAATGCATGTTTTGAGACATGCAAAAGGTCGGAGAAACTTATAATTTCATGGGAAAAATCTGGGAAGAAGCCCATTCTCTGAGAAACCACCTGAGAACCATTTCTAATTCCTTTTACATCAAATTTGTATCATGTTGATTGGGCCAGTTGTAAAGCCATCAAAAGCTCGAGATTGTTCTTATAACATTCCCCTTCGATAAATTTGATCATTTCTAGATTATTTTGTGTTGTATCTTGGCAAAATTTACATGCACTTATGTTCCAAAATGTTTTTAATTTATGTTTCTTACTCCTATCATAGTCTTATGTTTGAAAACTCTTTTGATCATACATAGTCTTATTTCTTGTTGATAGTTTAGTGGCATCTGTAGTCTCACATTCAGAAGATCTTTCATTTGATAAAGAGATAAACAAATTTAAAATCACTTTACCTTCCTTGAATTCTAAGATTGTTGTAAACCTTTGGGTGCACCTTAGGTCATGATAAAATAGAGATTTCTGGATGCTTTGTTGGTTCATCTGCTTCAATATTTTGTGGCAGGTTATCAAATATTGTGTGGAAGAGTGCATATCTGGGCCTCCATTTGGTGCACATATCCTGGTTGAAGGAGTATCTCAACCCTTTTGAAGCATTTTGTTGTGTGGGTCTTACAAATTTCTTGCAAAGGTCCTCAAAGAATTTGGAAAATTCTAGTTAGTCTTGTCTAAAATCTCCCACCAAAAATCATTCAGAATAACTAATCCTACCCCATACTACCCCTGCATTGCATTATGTGTCAATAAAAGAATACAATCCATTTACAAAAATGCACAAAGTAAATCAGGATCATACCATGTCTCTAGCAGCCTCAGCCTTGTCTTGAAAGCATTTCCATCATTTAGTAGTGACAACTCTGTTGAGTTTGAATAATGGAAAATTGATCATGTTTTCCCAAGGCCATCTCCATACAATATGCACAATATAAGGATATCTCCACCTCCTTCACAAAACAGAGGCTGCAATATAGGTTCTCTTACCTTGGTTGAAAGGCACAACCTAAAATAGTGAGGATTAGATCAAAATCCTTTCAAAGTGCTATCCATCTCTCCACAAATCTAAGTTCTAGTTAGATCACATCCCCGGCTACAAAATGACACACATCATGATCTATCTGACTTCAAGCTTCATGCCATATCTCTGATGCCGCTCGGGTTGAGAAGGAGAGTAGATTTGGGTACCAACACCCTCCACTAGTCGAAGGAAAAATCATACATAAGGGGGGACTCTCTCTTTTTGATTTGGTGAAATCACTCAAGAAGAAGAGGGATTTTACCTAGATTTTGAATGGACCTTGAGTGAAAATCTCATAAATGCTCGAAAAGGGGATGTCATGGGGCCTGGATGGGAATATCTAATTTGTTTTTAGTGTTGTGTCCCATGAAGATTTAATTCATCGTAGGGACCAGTTGCCTAAGCATGTGCTAACCCTCCAATGTGAAATAGTAACTTTTAAAATATAACATTTGTGTTACAATATATTCTTTTTATATTTTCAAAATTTAATGTGTGTATTTATATTTTTAATGGTCGTGAAACTATTATAGAGCCCCCATTTTTTACAATGCATATCAATTTGTTTTCCATTTCCTTCATTAATACGTGGCATATATTTTATTTATTATGTTTTAGTATTACAAGATATATAATTTAATCATGTTTACCTACACTGGACCATAAACGAACCTAAAATGTTAATCACTTTGCACAATGTCTATTATTGCATACATATATTATGCACAACCGCACAATACTTAATTATTACCCGGTCCTTCAAATGGAAAAAAATAAGTACCTCTCTCACACCGGAGCAACCTTGAATATGTACCAAACATCGACCCATTACATAACTAGGCACCTAGGTCTCTGTGGCAAGAACTTAAATTTTTTTCAAATAGGAGAGAATGTGGGCTTAATTTTAATCCCGTGAAAGGCCTGTCATATTTTAAACTAATAACACATATCCCCTTAATGCCTCAGGTAAAACCACCACTTTTCATACTTTTGGGCATAAAACAAAATTTTACATAATTACTACTTCCCCGGGCATTTTACTCATATCCTTTTTACATCACGGGTTTAAAAACCCAACCCGTGTTTTACACGAATACTAAAAAAATGGAACACACCTCACGATGCTTTCATGATTTTCAACACAATTCCCTATCTCAGTACCGAGGAGAATTAACATTCCACCCCAATACTGTACGTTGTAAAATCAACTCGATTGTTCGATAACATGCCAAATTACCTACTACGGTTTTTATTTCAAATCCCCCTAAAAACATTGATATTTTGAATAGGCTCACAAATCGAATGAGCACACGATTTCACCATTGAATAAGATAATTTGAATGGAAAATAAGAAACATGAATACCAAGTTCAAATCCAAACTAAAAACAAGAGTATATCCAATGACACAGCTTAAAAAAGGAGGCAAGACAATTTTGGGCACCAATGTCATCTCCAACTTAGGGATGGTATTTCTAGTAGGTGTCCAAAGAACACCGAAGTAGCCTTGGGAGAAGAAGGCCAGATGCCTATCCATCGGGTAATATATTCCACCAAATAATCACCACTACAACACACCATAAGAGAGTAAATCACACCAATAATAAAAAGCACCAAATGAAAAAAACAAGAACCGAGAAAAAAGAAGAAGAAATTATACATGTACAAATGAATCACCGAGGCTTGAAGGACCCAAAATTTCCCACTAAAAACCACCCAGATCTCACACATTGCATACTTAATCAATCAAGAGGAAAAAATTAAGAATCCAAACCTTGCAGGTGATGAACATAGCCATTTTTAGTGAAACATAGATCACCAACTATTTGTCTCTACTAACACATAAATCATCACGTAGAAGAAAAATGCACCGCCATTCAAATCAACCAATAAGACTTGTGCACCCAATAGGACCTATCCAAATACATATTCATTTTCTTAATTTCTAAACAAATCCCGATTTAAATAATCCCTTTTAATTTTTAATATTAATTTTAATGAAAGGAACAATAACCAAATCGTACTCAAGACAAGAACACAAATGCTAATCAAACATCAAGATCAATAAGATGAAAGAAATTCACGAATAAATTTACATAAAACCTTTGCAAAAAAATGAGCAGCAATATCATATATTATTATGGAACTCAATGCAATACAATGAGAATGGGCCTTGCTTAAATAGGCAAGGAATAACAATCTAAGAACCAATCAAGGTCGTAGATCAAGCTATAAATCAAGGAAATAACTAGTCATCAAAGAACTAGTCAAGACCATAGATTTAGGAGAGAACTAGACATCAAGGATCTAGTCAATACCATAGATCAAGGAAAGAACTATACCTAACAACTAGATAATATCTTCTAATGTCTAAATAAATAAATAAAAATATCCACACACATAAGTGGGTGAGGATAAATATAATAAAGGTAAATAATGTACCTAGGTGAACATGAGCTGAGGTAAATACCTACTCTAACACCCCCTCAAGTGAAGCTAGGGGTAAAAATAGAAGTGGCACGTCCACGTATGATTCTCGACAACTAGGCCTCGATGAGGTACTCATGTACAATAATCGGGAAAAAGGGACACCGCAAGGTACCCAAAACCAAGAATAAAAATTAAAGAGAGTAAAGATCCGCTCCAAGGCATCCCATGAAGCTCAGCTCAAAAAAACTTGTACAATGCTGAAGAAGTTTGGTGTGCACTGTGGTCTGAATCCACTACTCGATCACAAAACTCAAAAACAACTGACACTGGGTTTCACCAGAATAGCTCCATACAAGGAGACTGTCAACGGAGTGATGTCAAAAGTGCAAAAAAAAGAAACACCAAACATAATCTAATCAACTGCTGCAAATAGGTGTGCCACGATCCAAGAACAAAACCAAAGCAACAAGGCAAGGACACAAAATCCAGAGTGTCACGATCCAAGAAAAGCCAAGGTAAAAAGGCAAGGACACGAAACCCAAAGAAGAAGGATCAGCACCACACCCTCCCATACTACTAAATGGGTGGAGTGGCGCTACAAATCTATATGAGTTGTCAAAACAACTACTCGAACACTGAAAAACTAACACTAGGCTCCACTAGAATAGCTCCCCCATAAGAGAGACTGTCAACATGCCAAAAGCGTCAAAAATACAGATACAAAATCTCTCAACAAACAAGAGAGATACATTACACTGTTAAAGAAAATGCTCAAAACAAGAAGCATCACAATGCATAAGGTATAGAAAGTGGAGCAAGAGGCCGAATGGTGGAGGAGCCATGCTTGTAGAGTCCTCTCAACGAATTCCTATGTCACCTCCACGAGTGATCAGATATCCACCCCAAATCAACACAGATGGATGAAGAATATGCTGCATATGACTTGGTGTAAAATGCACAATGGGTGCATGTAAAAGAACATCAGAATGTGTGCCAGGTTGATCATGTTTGACAACTAAAATATTAGGTTTCTCAATCCTGAGTGAAGATGTAGAACTCATGTGTTGCTCAGGATCCTTAGAAAGAGTCGAGTGAACAAAAAAAGGAGCTCTGTCAATGTGTGATCCCAATGAAGTATCTCTCGAAAAACCAATGTCATGATGATAATTCCACTTAACATGTGGAAGAGAGGAAACAATACCATATGAATGTCTTAAAAATCTATGACCCATGTAGAAATTTGAGCAAAAGTAGGATACACAACATGTGGTACTGTAATAGGCATAGATGTGGAAGAGCATGCAGTGACAAGCCTCACAGGTTTAGAAGCATCAAAAGCAGGTTTAGGCTCGAATCCGATAGATCAATGTTAGTGGGTACAAGAGCAATAACTACAAGTGGACTAGGAGCATGGATATGGTTGTCCACAATATGATGGTGATGTTGTAGGCTAGCAATTTTGTTCTGCAGGGAGTGTATTATTATATCCTTATCATGAATGAGTGATTGTAGAAGAGAATTTCACTTCTTGAGTGATCTATTTTCTTCCACAAATTTTACAATATCCTCTTGAAGTTCACATACTTCAGAGAAAATAATATCATTCTTAGAATCCATGATAGGTACAAACTGCAACTCCCAAAATTTTAGAACGTCAGGCTCAACCGAAATTGCATCCACAATTGATTACAACACTCCTCCATATTTGACACTTTATAATTAAAGTTCAATTCTCAAAATATATATTTCCAATGGAAAGAGCATGAAAAAACAAGCACTTTTGGAAAAAATGGCACTCAAAACCAAGTTCTTGATCAAAAGTTACAAGCTTTTTTAATATTTTGCTATGTTATTTATTTTAGGTGCCACTAAAACAAAATAAAATGTTGTTGCCTTCAGCACACAAATAAAATTAAAGGGGTTGAAGTTAATCACAAGCTTTAAGCCCTCATATGACCATACCATATGACCAAGAGCTAAGGATTTTAATGGGTTTTGGGGTGTGTCGCGCATTTTCGAGAAAGTCACATCTAATTTCTACATCGGTAAAAATTACTATTTAATTTGTGTAGAAAGCGGTGGTCCCTTTACTTCAAATAGCAACCTACTTAGTAAAAATGTGCACAGCATCCATGGACCCTGCCAAAAAAGGAAAGATCCGAAAACCTTCATGCGCAAATTGAGATAGATATGCTGCAATAGAAAAAACCCAGTACAGATCTCGAGAAATCCAACAAACCCAAATAAATAAAATCACTTTTTTTTTTCCTTGGCTCGAATCCCGAGGCACACCTGTGTGCTTCTCTGTAAAAAAAAAAAACCACAAAAATGACTGCCTCCAGAATTGGCCGAGTTTACAGTCGATCTTAGGGTTTTCATGCCTTCCAATCCAATGGAAGCCTCTATTTTGCATAAAAATGCATGCAAGCAACAAAATACGACCAAATCCCAAATATATGAATACACAAATAATTTATTTACAAAATAAAACTTACAGATGGATGTCAACAACAATCTCCACTCACGATACCATGAAAGGAGCGATAACGGATCGTACTCAAGCCAAGAACACAGATGCTAATCAAACATCATGATCAATAAGATGAAACTAATTTGCCGAATAACTTTACATAAAACCTTTGCAAATAAATGAGAAGCAATATCATATATTATTATGGAACTTAATGCAATCTGATGAGAATGGGCCTTGCTTAAATAGGCAAGGAATAACAATCTAAGAACCAATCAAGGTCATAGATCAAGCCATAAATCAAGGAAATAACTAGTCATCAAAGAACTAGTCAAGACCGTAGATTTAGGAGAGAACTAGACATCAAGGATCTAGTCAATACCATATATCTAGGAAAGAACTAGTCAATACCATAGATCAAGGAAAGAACTATACCTAATAACTAGATAATATCTCCTAATATCTAAATAAATAAAAATAAATATCCACACACATAAGTGGGTGAGGATAAATACAATAAAGGTAAATAATGTACCTAGGTGAACATGAGCTAAGGTAAATACCTACTCTAATAGTCTCTACTAACACATAAATCATCATGTAGAAGAATAATGCACTGTCATTCAAATCAAAATAAGACTAAGACCAGTAGGACTGTCCAAATACATCTTCCTTTTCTTCATTTCTAAACAAATCCCCATTTAAATAATCCCTTTTAATTTTGATGTAGGCATTAAGAAAAAAAAATATAAGCTCATTTTCACTTAAAGTCACCACATCCGGTGTGAAGGGAAGCCATTTGTTCTTTTTCATCCTTCTTAATAGGTAATATAAAAACATCAGCCCCCAAACACACTTTTCCCTCTTGTATAAAAGAAGGAGAACACGTCTCACAACTGAAATTCCTACCAAAGACACAAATCAACTAGCTACACCCTTAAAGGCTTGAGTGATGAATGATGCTCAATCATTTGATTAAAAAAAAGGGAACACAAGTATTCAAGGTTGGGATCATATAGGCAACTCAACACACATATCTTCAAGAAATAAAGGCATACAACCACTTTATTGTCTTCTATCATATGATAATTATTTTTAATATAACCATCATCCAAACAAGCCTCCCAATACCAAGGGCTATCATATCAATTTCAAGATCAGATCAAGTAACCGAATTATATAATTTTAAGGCAAAAATAACTCTCAATCTATCCATAAATTCCTCTTTACAAGTATACTTGAGAACTTACACCACAATCTAAACCTATTCTCCTACTCCACCATTATATCAAACAACAGCATCTATCTTGCTTTGAGGAACACCCCCATTGTATTTATTAATCATTTCATTCCTTATCAAACAAAATCATGACTTTGAGAGAATCCCAACTGGTCCAAACCATGTTGTAATATTACCTTTTAAAAGAGAACAACATACTCCTGTGAGGGTAACCTAGAATTCATTTTTTGTTTTGGCACATAAAAGGTCAATAGAAGATACCCCATCTTTATTATCATGCTTTCTTTCAAAGATACTTTGGAATTTCACCAATTGGATTATCAAATTTATCATGTCTCTTAACATTACTCTCATTAAATTATTATACAACAAATAATTTCTTTGTAATCCCATCTTCATCATCTCTAAAACCCATGATCTTCCTCCTTTCAATTGGTCATTCACCATTGTTGTCATACTCAGGAAAATTTAAACCAAGATCATCGTGAATTCATCTCTAAACATTACCATCATTTCATTCCATGAATGTAATGAACCCGAGGGTAAATAATTAAACTAGTCCCTAGCATATTCCTATATTTTGTGCACAAATAACTTCATGAAAAAAATTGTCATCTCTTACCTCATATTCATGCATCACCTTATCAAACAAACCAAGATGTTGTTCAACATATATACTACCATATCCCTAAAAATAGGAAATTTGAGCTTGATTCCATCACGGATCTGATGTGGGTATCCAAGCACTCCCATAAAGTCCATAGGCCTGAAATCATTTGATCTAAAAGGGACTTTAAGAGAAGAACACACCGTCATCAACATAAATACCCATGGATAGATCCACATGAATCAAATTCTTACCAATAAAATCTTACCCCTTAAAATTTGAGGAACACAATGATCTGATCTAAATACAAACCCAAATATGACAAAATAACTAATTATAAAAACTCAATAAATAACACTGTTTACTGCTATAGCTAAAAGTATAATGTAGTAGTCAATAGAGTCATGACCCTAGAAAAGTAAATTACGTAAAGAACTAAAGGTATACTACATGCAAAATGTATTCCTAAGACTACATAAAATATGATATGAAAATTAAACTAAGGATCTGGTGATCGGTGATTTCAAAGTCACTAGAAATGGCACCAAACGGGTTTTGGCTCCCATATTCACACATTCGAGGAGAAAGTGAGGTACATATGAAAAGGGATGGGGTGAGAGAAGGGGCCCCACACAAGTTTTTACTTTATATCTAGGGATGGGTTTCTCCTCCACTTGTTCATCCACTCTCTTTAAGGGAAGTGGTGGAAAGGCACCTTAACAAAGGGTGTGGATAATTTCCCTACTACTTTTGACTCTACCTAAGTCAAGGTGAGAGGACCCGAGACACATCCCGAATATTTTGAAACAAGGGAACATATCGGGAAGATGCCCGAGTCCAGTAGGGAAGATCAAATGAAGACCAGATGTAACCATATAATATAGTTCTCACTCGAAATAGTGGTAAAAAGGACTACAAGAATTCGGGAACTACGATATAGGCCACTAAATATAGGTTTGAAATTATCCAAACATCGACCCCCAATAATCCATATGGGTCATTCTAGGTTACTTGTCAAGGATTTTTTAGCGATGAGTGAATACACTTAAGGTATGTGCGTTGAAAATGTATTTCACGAGGTAGATCTTGTATAAAATAGACAAGTGAGGTAAGATCGTAAAACACACTTGTGGTACTCAAAGTAGTTATTGAGTATTTATGAGATGGAGATTAAGTTACAAAGAGGGAGGACTTAGATGTCAAATGGAACTAGGAGGATAAAGAAAATATTAACCATCCTCTCATAACACCCTTATTGTTTCATGAAGTAGGAGTAGTATAAAATGGGATTTTCATAAGAAATAAGTTCAGATGAACCTCCAAGAAAACAAATGACCATGATCCATGATAATTTATCTTATTACCCCTAAGACTAAATTATCATGTGAAAATTATATTGAGTGTTCTAATAATAAGGGACCCCTAAGAAAAATAAACACATTACCTATTTTTTATCAATAAGGAATTTTACTGAGTCCCAAAGATGACATCCTAAAGTACCCCTAAAGGAAATCACTCTTTCACACCACCCTAACAAAACTAAACAACAATAGGGTATTTCCATATAAAGCCAAAACTATAACCCACATAAGATCTCAGTGAAAAGAAACATATTATCCCACCCCCAAAAGAAAAATCATTCCATGAGAAAATCATGACCAAAATAATTATAGCAGGGAAGTTTGAAACAAATCCATTAGACTTGGAAAAACAAGGGAAATATATATATATATATATATATATATATATATATATATATATATATATATCTAATATCAAATATTTTTAATGACTATATAGAGGTAATCACCTTAACATGAATTCCAAGAAAATGGGGAACAAAATAGTTCCTACATCAAGAGAACATAAAAAATCCTTGGTCGATTCATGCACATTGAACAATCCTAGAGATACTCTTAAGAGTCCCCTCCCATCAGAACCATCTCTCTTCTATACAACCCTTTCTCCTTCATCTTATACTACCTTATCTACTTTATGGTTTTTAGGAATATCAATCCAAATTCTAACCTGACTCACACTTAAACCACTCCTCAAGGCCACCATGGAGTAATAGAGTATATTCCCCAAAGCGACTTCCAACTTTACTCAATGCCAACATATCACCATCACGCCATCATGAAAGAAAAATATTTTCCATGTCACATTAATTTAATATCAAATTTTCCACATGAGAATATCTCGTGATGTGGACAAAAAGATTTAAATTGATAAAACTTTCCTTGAAGACATGTACATTTATTCACCCTCCAAAGTGATGGGCTCCATATAAATACTTAATCTTGATTTAACTTCCACTCGTGTATGTTGATCTAGGCTAGATATGGAATTCATGGCAATATGATTTCTCAAGACATGTCATCAAAATATACATGCCTATTTAAACATGGCTTGATGGGTAAAAATTCACTACTCGAATCTCAAAGATCTACCTATACTTTGTTTCCATCAACACCCTTCACCATGGCATCTTTATCCTTGGAAGAAAATCCCACCGAGGAAGAACTCACCAATTTGGGTGACTTTTTCCAACACATAAGCCCCAAAAATCCTTTTTCAATCATTTTTAGTGTGCCTAATGCCCGGAAAATCTATTTGATATCTCATCCTAGGACGCCCGATTTTATTCTTCTTGAATAGGCTAGCTAAGATGTGTGCTTCATTCCCTCTCTTCCAAACCCTTCATTTTCACCTAATCAACCTAGATCATCATCATCTGAATATAAGACACCTGAAATAATATTGGTTTCATCATTTTCCTCGTGTGCATGATGACCATTGGAAAATGTTCAAAGCCTACTATGATTCCCTTCTATTAAATAAATAGCTCCTGTATCAAGCCCACTATGTGCATCAAAGGAAAAATAAGCGGCTCCAGGCCTACATGTAGATGAAATAGAGAGATGAATATCAACCCTCAAAATACTCTTGCTAAAATTCAAGCCACGTGAGGTGCCCAGAATCTTCCTCTAAAGAAATAGAGAATTGTCACTTTGAAGATCCATTTAGTGGAGTGCTCAATTTCTCATGGCTCATCCTCTCTTGGTCGAGGACCAAATCATACATACGAGGGGAATCTCTCTTTGTGAGATGGTGAAATCACTCGAGAAGAAGAGAGATTTTACCCAGATACTAAATGGACCTTGGGTGGAAATATCTTAACTATTGGGAAAGGGGATATCCAAAAAAACATTAGTTTCGTGGCCCATGAATATTTTATTAATCACAGGGGACTAGTTGTTGAAGCATGTACCAACCGTCCCAAGTGAGATAGTAACTATTAAAAACTAAATTTTGTGTTGTAATATAGTCTTTTATATTTTCAACATTTTGTTCGTATATGTATATTTTTGAGGAAAAGGGACCTATAATAGAACCCCCATTTTGTTTTACATTACATATCATTCTAAATTGTCCATTTCATGTGTTCTTATGTGGCATATTTTTTCTTTCTTATGTTCTATTATTACCAAGATATATTATTTATTTCTTTGTTACTGCACTACACCATAAACTAACCCATAGTTATAATCACTTCACACAATGTCTATTACTACATACATATATTCCACACATCTCGCACACTATCCTGTAAGAAGAATCCATTGCTCAATACTTAATTACTCCTCGGTCCTTTAAACGGAAAAGACTAAGTACTTCTCCCACACCTGAAGCAACCAAAAATATGTACCAAGCATCCACCCATTACATAACTAGGTGCCCAACTCTATAGCGGGAACTTAAAACATTTTCAAATAGGGTAGAATGTGGAATTAATTCCGGGCCCCAAAAGGCATACCACATTATAATCTAATCACACATCCCCTTACAGCCTCGTGGTCGGACCACCACTTTGCATACTTTGAGCATAAAACAAACTTTGAAATAGTTATTGCTTCCCTTGGGAATTTTACTCATATCTTATTTTGCATCACAAGTTTGAGAAACTAACTCGTGTTTTGCACGAATGTTGAAGAAAATTGGAACACCTCGGGATTCTTTCATGGTTTCCAACACATTTCCCTATCTTTGTTATGGGGGAGAATTAACATTCCACCCCAATAATCGTACATTGTAAAAGAATCGATTGTTCTTATAACATCCCAAAGTACCCATTTCCCCTGTTACTTCAAAGCCCCCTGAAAACCTTGATATTTTAAACAAGTGCACAAATTGAACGAGCACCCTATTTCACCAATAAACAAGAGGATTTAAAGGGAAAATTAGAAACAAAATTCCAAGTGAAAAACTAAATTAAAAAAGGAGTACTGAGAGAACATGTTTCTTGGAAATAACATTTTTGTTTTTACCTTTGACTCAATAAAAATAAAATTAGTTAATTGGCTTTCCATAAAAAAATTAAATATTACATGTAATTAAGTGGATAATTATAAGTTTCTTTAAAATATCTATTATAATAACCAATCAATTTACCCATATCTAGAAACTTTTATAAATATTATCCAATAAATGCATATTAACTAGGATTCGATAGGATATTATTAAATAAATTTATTATCTATGTTATGTTGTATTTGCAAATAAATGACTATAAAAACAACTAAAAATAAAACCAAACAAACCAGCTCACCCTTTCCACCACCACCACACATCTAACTCTTTACAACGTAATTGTATAATGTGATGTAAATGTTATGTGAAAAATAAGAAACAAGTAATTTAGGATGTAAGGGTTTATTATATAATTTTATTATGATCTTATTAGTTTAAAAATAACCATGCATAATAAAAGCAATGAATTAATACTTGCAATAATGGTAAGTGATTTTTGGGAGTGTATAGGGTTAAAATCTTGACTTGGATTTATTTTGGATATTATTATATATTATGAAATTTCTAAGGTATGTGTACATTATAGATAAGACAGAGTATATAATATGTAACACTCTTTAAACATATGTAGATAATTTTAAGTGCCTTTTTTGTTGAGAAATGGAGGAAGAAGGGAATGGTAAACCAATAGTTGTATTAAAGCGAATAAAATCATGTAAGAAAATTAGGAAATAGTTTAATCTTAATTCCATTATGAAGTTATGTCTATGGTTTTGATTTGATAATATAATTATAGTCTATTATTTCATCATTCTTGTCTCTCAAGGTTATATATATTTCGTTACATTGTTTTTGTTTTCTAGAAATTGCGATTATGTATGTTAAAATTTATTTTCTCATTACATATTATTTTGAAAGTAGATAAATTTGATATTTTTTCCCCTATACTATAACTCATGGTATGCCCTAATGAGTGATTATATGGATCTATGTTAACAATGGTTTCATTTCCGAGACCTTTTTTTTTTTAAATGGCTATCAAGACAAAGATATGTGCAAAGATGGCTATAAGAGGAAAAAACTATTTTTAAAATATGAAGAGGTTGTGATGGGAATTCTTGCAAAAAGCATTAGGTCAGAATATCTATGGATACATTCATGAGATTATTTGATGTGATCTCCTAAATAATAAGCCACAAGGCAATCTACATTGGAATATTACTAATTTAGGTATGAAGACAAATACTAATATAAATGGATTTATGGGAACATAGAAAAACTATGCAAAATATATGATAAATATACCAAAGGTGTATTCCAATAGATGTAAACTATTGTTGATGAGTACACAAATAATGTGTTACATAATTTTACTATTCACTTTATTCTACATAATTATGTATTATTTTTGGACAAAGTGTGAATGAATTTTGTTAAGAAAATCTCTTTCTTAGTTAAAATACTAGCTATGGAAAAGGACATGGTACCAATTCCATGTAACATGGATAATCTAGTAGCCACCAAAGGGATGTATTCATAAAATAAGGGAGTGAAGGGGAAAATCCATAATCAAAGAGGGAAATTGAAGGGTATGAGAAAGATCGAGAGAAGAAAAGAGGAGAATGGAACAAATGTAAAGATAAATGAGACTACACAATAGATAGGAAATTTCATGTGTTATATTGGGGAATGTGAATTCCACTCGCAAGTATGAGTACTGAAGAAGAAAAGTGATCAAGTAAGGATGAAAGGAACCTATAGTCTTTTATTTACTAATACAACTATACACACTAGAACTTCATCTAAAAATTCCTAGAAGCTCACCGAAGCATGTGCAACCTCCAGGTCCCTCCTTTGTTTTGTATAACAAGATGTTAACATGAATTTTCATATTTATAACCATAAAACCATTCACACATGGAAAATACATTATAGTGTGGTAGTTCGGCAACACATATAATAAGGAAATCATATATAGACAATATCTATGAGGATCCGAATACTAATTAACCCATGTTCATACATAATGATCTTAGCAATCCATACATAATTGTCCATTAAAAACATAGTTCATCACATAACATATGAGCTGAATACATTACAAACCATTACATCCATGTGCTACAACATGTGTGCTTCCATGTAGATTCCATACTAGCACTTAGAACCCACATGAATTCCTTATCTCATTGAACTCTCCATTAGCTAGCTCCTTTTATAGTGAGGTATCACCTATTTTTATGGGGTGAGGAATTTCCCTTCACCACCTACATGTACCTTTGTCATAATAGGTGTGATCACAAATAGATTGCGTGTTTTACCAATTTTTACTAACAATAGATTAAGCTATAATTAGCTCAAACCTTACATGCTTTAATCCTATTATTAGCCTTTTCCATGCATTGTCTTTTTCCTTTCCCTACATGTGTTTTCTTATCCTTTTCTTGGTTGTTAAGTCATCTTGCTTTTGTCTATTTATAGATCTTTCTTGAGTGGAACTCCATCTTATTATTTTCTATTTTTATCCAATGCTTCAAAATTTCTAAGTCCCAATCTTTTTCTTGTATGTACCCATCCTTGAGTTGTGACATGTCCCTCTATGGTGTACACACCTCCTGTGCATTCTTCTATTCTTAATTCCCTCCTTCTATGCATTCCCTTGCATGCAAATCCTAACTCCCTCATCTCGGCTAGTACTTAGCCATTTCCTCATACCAACATTACCCCACACTAGGGATATTGTCTATCCTCGGAAATACTTGTATAAAATAACGAGAGAAGAATGAAAGAATTAAGGAATATGAGGGTAATTACCTAATGAATCAAATAATAACATTCTTCCATAGGCACACACTTAATTAGTCTTGTGGTGGATGGAGTAGTTCTGAGAACTCTATGTTCAAGATATTATTGAGTTCTTTACACCCTTTAAGATCCTTAGTAGCTATATCTCGGCCTGATCCAGAAATGTATGATACTTGCTCAAGGGTTAATTCTTCACCCTTATCCTTTAGTTCTCTAATTTTTCTAGTAAGGCCTTGTGTCATTCCTTCCGAGTATCCATATTTCATGCAACTAAGGGACAAATCTCTTTGACTCTTACCTTCAATGTATCCTGCACATCCTTCAATAAATACCTCTTTTCACAACTTCATCCATGATTTCTTCGCATCTAAAATTATTATCTTTCTTAATATTTTGTGCATGCTTTAGTTCAGTCTCTTCTTGAGTTGTGTGTTCCCTAAGGATGGGATCCAGGTCTTGAAAGTTGTCAAATGTGAACTTTAATTTCTTCATGGTTTCCTTAATCATTGTGTTCAACACCTTATATTATATTATCTTTTGCGTGACTGCTTCCTTACTATTTTCTCGTTGCATCACCAACTCTTATTCTAGTAGCCCTAATACATACTTCTTCTCATGTTACATAATGTGCACCAAGTATTCTAAGTAGTGTAACTCTAATGGATACTCATCTTGGGTGCTCTCTACTAGTTCAAGGTGCACAATTTGTGATGACACATATTATCTAGGAAGCCTTGTTATAACCATACTTTGTAGGCTTTTTTTGCTTCTTCCAACTCTTCTTTGAGCCACTGGACATCATGTTCTTTATCTTTATTGTCCTCTAGCAGCACTCTTATTTTATCCCCCTTGTCCAAATTCCTACATGCACCTCAGCTACCATTTTATTCAATGCATTTTTAGCCTACTCATCATCAACTATGTGGGGTTGATAGTCATAATGATTGTGCCCATATCATTCTTCATTTTAATCTAGGAATACACCTCATTATTGATCTCAAACTCAAGTTCCTCCATATGAGTTTTCATGTTCCATTAGAGCATCTTCCTACTACGCATCTTTACAACTTCTAAGTCTAGAAACTCCTAGCTATAAATATCCTTATTTGGCATCTTGCTTTGGAATATTTCTTGTAACACATTCATATGATCATCAAAATAGTCCATTTATGGCAGTAGAAGGATCTCTTCCTTTTTCCTCTTTCTAATTCTACACCATCTCTTAGCCACCTCCTTCACAATATTTAGTTGTGCACTACCCCCATATCCATCATCTGTAGCTCCCATGCCTTCTCTAGATGGTTCCCCATCACCCTTCTCCTCATTTATCCTTTAGGGATATCATCACGCACTTGTGTATTTTTGTATCGTGCTATGTGGTCTCATCCTTAGGATTTTACTCCTCACCATGGTTCATCTCTTCACCGTGCATGACCTCCTCTATATACTTCTCTTCATTACTCTCCTCATTAGTAACTATTATCACCAAATCATCTGCACCCTCCGAATGGCGAATGTGAACAGGTCATTCAGTGTGATTGGGTAACATGGGATCACCTCTCAAGCTATAGGACTTGGGCTTGAGGTGAACCTCTGGAAAAGGCTGGCTTCCTCTTCTTAAAATAAGTGTTGATTACTTCCTAGTGTGATAAAATGGTTATCTAGACCTATGCTAACAATTTCATGGGTTTTTAGGGAAAGATATTTGCAAGAAATGAAACTATACTGTGGATGCTATTCAACCAATTAAAGGGTGTTTCTAGACTCATAAAGGGTTAATTTGAAGAGGGTGTTGTGCACCACAAGACAACTTTACCTACTGAAACTTAGAGAGGGTTACAGAATACCAAAGACTAGGAAGAATTCATTCCTTTTGTTTAACTCAATTAGACAAAACAATCTATCAATATTCCAGTGAAGAAGGATGAACTTAAGAAGGGTGAAAAATCACCAAAACTCAACTACATGAAATATACTCCACCACTTGATAAGCACAAAATTCCAAGAACCTGCAATAGAAACTTGAACTTGCAGTGTACCTACAAGCATGAGAAAGGCACAAATAAGTATAGAAGGATGAAAGGACCAATATTAGTCACAAAACACACACTTTTATTACTTCAAAAACATGAAAAATGCATCATACATTCAGAAGAGGCAATGGTTTCCATTACAGTCTTGAAAGGAGGCTTGAAAGTTCCCTCAACATACAAGAAAAACTTTCGAAGGAGGATTCTTGAAAAATATACACTTGTCTCAGAAGTCTAACTTGTCCAACCTGTTAGAATGAGCTTCCAACTTACATTTATAGAATAACTTTGTGAGAGAGAAGAGAAAAATTAATAAATTCCTTCCTAAATTGAAGGTACATGATGGTTCATTTATTACAAAGTTGGTTAAACCTCTTGAGAAGATTCCATCATGTGTCATTAATGCCCGTTGACTTAATCCTCTCAATTAATTAAAAGAATATTTAAATAAAATATTTTAATTATTATTAAAATTATTAATTTAAATAAATTAAAGGTGGCCCTCGAAGACCGATTCGACTTGAAGAAAGTGTGGGGCCATAAACATAGGGAAAAGATAGCCCAACTCGGTGGTTAGCTCACCTGAGCCAACTTACCAAGTTGGGCTCGATATCCCTCATCTCCTCGACATCCATTCTATCATTCTCGAGCTCCGACCAAGTGATCTCTATGTCTGCATCGAGCTCGTTTATTGACTTGGCTTCCACCATTAAAGAGCTCCTTGATAAAATTCCCTACCAAAACACCAAGCTCCTCCATCAAGGGAAATCAAACTTGTCCTCGCTGAGCTCCACCATGATGCCGAGCCAATCAGTAAAGACCATTTTCTGATGATCTACTCTCCAATACCAATCAGTCTTAACTTGGCTTGGTCAGCTCGCTTTTGATGAGCTCTCTCAATGTATGGCTCAACTCGGAGAGTTGAGCTCCTTTCACGCATATTGGTGAGTTTCCTCAATATTCAGGTGAACCTTGGTGAACTCACCTTGTCAGTGCCACAAACCTCACTGAGCTCATACTCAAATGCCTCATCGAGCTCACTTATGAGTTCTACATCCTTGACTTGATAATGTTTCATTCTCCACCATCGTGATTGAGCTCCTTGCCTTGATGAGGTCTTAGCTCTGTAATGAGTTTGATGCCAAATTGATCCACCATATTTTCTAAGCTCGCACATCATTTCCTTGAGATCACTACTAACTCACCTTGTGTTGAAATCACTACCAACCCACCTAATCCTTGTTGATCTCCCCTTACCATGTGCATTGACTTTCAAAAGTTCAAGATCGAGTTACTCCATAAGTTCCTCATCGCCAAGCCGAGGTGAAGGCCAAGCCATGGCCAAGCTCAAAACTCCATTGCTTGCCCATTGAGTTCTACCTTCATATTGAGCTTGGTTTGTACCGAGTTTCGTGACCACCAACCAATATTCTTCCTCATTGAGGTCCTTCCCAAAACGAGTCTCTCTTCACCAAGCACTATCATGCATCGCTTGAGAGGTGAGTCCTATATGCATTCATGGAGCTTGGTTCAATCTCCTCGGCACGAGATCATCACTGCATGCAACCAAGAACTCCACCCACACGTCAACCAAGCTAGAACTCACCACATTCTCCATGTCTTATTTGGCTCACTTGCTCAAGAGCTTTCCATTCCAATCAACTGAGTCAACTTGGTCTTGACTAAATTAACCACCGCATGAACGAGCCCCACAATTGGTTCTTTCTAGCTTTGACTCTGTGGAGTTTACCCGTGAGTTCACTACCGAGTGACTTAGCCTCCTTCCGGATCATCCCAAGTCTCCATTATCTGATCCCCTTCATATATTCCTTCAATATCTTCACAATTGGGACCCATCGAACTGTCCATTGAGTTCCATGTCGATTTTTCCTATAATGCCTTCCTTCCACACACCAACTTCCAACAACTCTCCTTGGACTCATCTTTAACGACTCCTACATCATAGATGTCGAGATCCATTGCATTGAGCACCCTCACTTGTATTGAAATTCAAGCTCCATATTTAACGATTCACCACAGTGCGCTCCTCCCTATTAACTAAGATGGTTCTTCATGCATCACTCAACTCCCCTTCAGCTCTCTATTTTACCTTAGCTTCAACTCGGTTCATGAGTCAAGCTCTTTCCTCCATCGAAGTCTTACAACATGACTTATCTACACGAGCTCACTTCTAAGCTCTGTCTCTCGAACTTATTAAATGAGATACTTTCTTTACCTTGCATCTATCGAGATTTGAGTTCCCTTACCAACACAAACCCATTTCTATAACTTGTTCAAGCCAACATCGATTCGGTCATCACCCAAATCGAGATGCTTGTAAATTTCATCAC
Source organism: Taxus wallichiana var. yunnanensis (assembly GCA_018340775.1). NCBI lineage: Eukaryota > Viridiplantae > Streptophyta > Pinopsida > Cupressales > Taxaceae > Taxus > Taxus wallichiana. The sequence continues at coordinate 601,197,084 of CM031242.1, read as the reverse complement.
ATTGATTGTGCCATATGGTCTTCTCTTCAGCGAGTAACTCACTCTCTACCTAGCTCATTTCATGATGTCGATATTGACTCCATAATACTCTACGTGCAAGCTTGCACATGTAGACTAAATTGGCTTCAAATAAGCTCATCCCGAGTCACTTTCCATAAATCATGTCAAATGAGCTCATCTTCTATGTATGGACTCACCTTTGTTAAGCCATCCTCCATCATTTTTTATAGCTCAAAAAATCTTCCTTCATGATATTGTATCATATTCTACCGAATTCAATGTCAAGTCCAAGTGAATCAACATCTCATTCATCTTTTGATCCCTATTGCACTCAAATCAGTTGTTTCTTCATTCGGTAAGTTCCAATGACTTTACAATAAAAAACACCGCATTGATCCATTTTATCTTGCCTCCGAGCTCCTCTGTTTGACATCTTTACTAGGTAAACCCGATCGAATCATCTCTGAACCTTCATTGGTACTCCTCTACATTGCATGTGCTTGACTTTCTCTATTAGTAGTCTTGGCCAAGCTTCTTGGCATGGCCATCCTCTCTCTACACCAAGCCTTCAATTGATCAACACATGCCTTTGCACAAACTTGTGTCATGAATTACTCTACATTCTGCAACATTGGATTAGAGATTCAATGAGTCATGTAATGCATAATGCACCTAACTATTTATAGATCCATTATCAAACTCAATGTGTATGAATGTGTTCGCGAAGTAGCTCACTCCTGTGCATTAATATCCCCGGCTTATCAATGACTCCTCATGCCTCCTTAGCAATGAATTTTCCAACGCTATACTCCTTGCATGCCTCCATAGGTTCTATTTTACGTTCTCATCACCGAGAAACTCATCATATTGGAACTTGATGCCGAATGACTCATGTATGATTGGTATTCCTCCCTTTGAGATGCATTTGAGCTCAGTAACATTCCCATTTTAAGACTTTAGAAACAAGGAAAAAAAAATTGCATGAGTAATGTTCTCTATTCTAAATACTTAATTTAGAACACACATTTCATAACAATCATTCTTATAACAGATAACCATATGCAGCTATAATGACTCGGTGTACAACCAATCTATTCATTCCATGACTCGGTTAACTACCGATCCATTCATGTGTAACATTGAGTTTGGAGTATTCTACTGAATACTTCATATTCTTGGTTCTCTCACCCTATACTGGGGTTCTGAGTGACTTGTCCAAGGAACCTAACTGAATAATTGTTACCAATATTCATCAGCATCACGAACCTTAGACTGGTGACATAGGACAACGCAATCAGTAGCTTGTGATACTTTGGCCAAAGATTTATAACATACTGTTCAGTATTACTTATTCCTTGATGGCATACTCGTCAATCTGGAATACGTCCTTCACCCCACTCCATTGTTATCTCGAATGTCTTACACTGACTTCTGTCAGTCCCCTTTCCCAAGGTTTAACTCTAGCTCAGGTTAACAACATAGGTCATGATATGATGAGGCTCTTGAAAACTTAGGGTAAATTGGCATACTGGGTCAACCTAGGTTAACCCCGTGTGCCAAGGTACCCTGAGTCCTAAAGGGCTACTTCATATCCTGATTATGGTACTAACCAGTCCTGGAGAGGAATCTTGAACAAGTTCAAAAGTGTGTAGATCTCAACGATCAATGCGAAAAGGGCATTTGTTGCAGAAATCAAGAGCACCCTGGATGTTGATCAAATTTCTAGTTTGACATCTTGGACATCCAAAGTGTGATTGCACAACATTAAATCCTTTCCCAAAGTGTGGGACTTGTAAAATGGGAAAGAAATCTCTAGATTAGAGGCTGGTTCCTCAAACTCCTTTGATCGAGATATGTCACTTACAAGTTGCAGAGGTTTGAATTCCTAGTTCCTACTCTAAATTCCAAGGGGAAAAAGATAGGGAATGTAAGAAAATGAAGCTAATGCTAATGGAGTGATGCACCAAAGGAGTTGTAGACACCTGATACTACAATACATACACAATCCACAAGAGAAAACAGCACAAAGCATGTACAAATTGCTCAAAATGTAATGAAAGATCAGGAAAACAATGATAGATATATGAAAGGATTGAGGGATTTTAATCACAGAACATATATTAACATTTCAGATCCAATACAATGCATTACAGTGATCAAGAGGCAAGAAGGGGTGTTGTATTACATGGAAAGGTAAAAATTTTCACAAATTCTACCAAAGAGGAAGAAAAAGGAAAGTTGCAGAGCTGAAAAAGTGTCTCTCTGTAAAAATGAACTCATTATGGCTTTTACGAAAGGCTAACCACGACCCCGAGGTGAGAGAAACGCAGAAAAATGTGGGAAGATTCAACCATTGACCAAAACACAATCAAAACAGCATGGGCATCCTTATAGGCCCATCCCCTGACATTTTTAGCCATGCTGGGAGAGAATGCGAGCCATTCTTCATTAAAACGGTGGTTGAAATGTCATTTCTGTCCATGACCACATGCCGAGAGGCATTTTTGATTTTCTCTCCAAACTCCATCAAAATGCAAAAATTACCCTGAAATCTTGTAGATAATTTCACCATATTTCCATTGATATAAAGAACGTGAAAAACTGAGCTCTGGATCGAAAGATATGGCCGTTTGAAATTTTAGGGCAAAACAAGGTGAATCGGATTCAAGGGCAAAATTTTTTAAATTTTTCACTTTTTGGTCATTTCGAAAATTTTCAAAAAAATTCCCCACCTTCCGCCATTCAGGTGCCACGTGGCATGCTTTGATTGCACGCGGCCTATCTTGCTTCATTTTTCTTTGTTTTGCCCTTTGGAAAAAATTTCAAAAAATCCCCGCCAGGCCGATGAGTTGAGGACACGTGGCAACAGGTGATTGGACGTGGGCATTTCCCCAAGATTTCTCTATCACCTTTCTGACCATTTTCGACCTAGACACATGGAAAAACCCCATTGGATGTGGGCTTGCCCCTTTGAATTTTCCTTGCGGCCTGTCCTCTATTTTTCGCCGCCACATGGACACGTGGCATAATTCCATTGGCTCGCATTTTGGGGCAGGATTTTTCCTTTTAAATTTCCTTTGTTTTCCCTTGGGAAATTTTTCTCAATTTCTCCCCACCTCCCGGTCCGAGACACGTGGCATCATTTGATTAGCCATGGGCCCTCCGCAAACATTTTTACTTTTGCGCCAACACTTTGGGAAAATTTCCCAAGCTTCCCCACGCTCCGCCGGTCCGGGGACTGAGGACACGTGGCCTTCACTGTTTGGTCGACGGGGCAGCGGACCAAAAATTTCCTTTCGAAATTTGGCAAAACACTTCACCAAAATTTTAACCTTTCCTCCGCATTCTTCGGTCCGGTGCCATAGGACATGTGGCACAATATGATTGGGCGTGGGCCTTCTTCATTAAAATTCTCCCTGCGCCAACACTTAGTCATTTTTTCAATTTTTTTCCCCTAGACACGTGGCATCATCTGATTCACGGCGGGCCTATAGGGAAAACCTTCCTTTTGAAAACTTTTGCCAAACACTTGGTGAAAATTCCAAGTTTTCCTTCGACCCCCGCCACTTCCTTGGACACATGGCGACATCTCATTGGCTGCGGGCCTTTCAGGGGAAAATTTCCCACAAAAACTCCACCGAGCCATAACTTCAAAAATACATGGAGTTAGGAGGAAAACTTTACCTTTCTAGAAAGCTGAGAAAGAGCTCTATCCAATGGTGCCATTTCTAGAAAGTTTTGAGTGCTTGAAAAGCAAAAATTTATGACTGAGGCACAAGAGAGGGAAGAATGAAAGGATTTAGCCACAAAATGAGCAAGGGGTACATTTTGGATACAGGTATTGCAACATGTCATCTGCATTGTTGTATCCTTGAGAAGATCCTAATCTTCTCGAAGGTACAACCTTGTAGTTGACGTGTGTCAACATCCTACGGCATAGCCTCATAAAGATGTACATACCTCCAAGATTTTACTTACGTTAAGTTAAATTTGGGTTTAAAGACTACCTATATCGGCAGCCCACCAAACCCCAGAGTCCAACATTCCTTTAAGTTCCCTTTTTAAAGTTGAGATTCATTTAATTCAAGAACTTAATTAACTTAGGATTTCTTCCTGAATTGATAGTTTTGACCTATCATCTCGTTACCCAAGAGTAGGACAGCAACAACTTATATTCCCTTAAATTAAATAACTTAACCATTTAAGGAAGTGTAACAACCCATTAGGCTGAAACATATCAGACTTATTGTAATTAAGTCTTAATGATTCACAATCATATCTTCCTTTTTTATTTAGTGCCTTACTAGAGAGGAAGGGTCTTCCTCTTCATAGTTGCATTTTTAGGGCTTGCCACACCCTACCATGTCATTTAAAGTTACAATAATCTTTATTATAGTTTTATTTCACATCACAAGATATAATGAAAAACTTAGATAAGAATGTTGTATTCAGCCACCTATTTAATTTCAATTTTCTTAGGAATTTATCTAAGTTCCCTTTTTAAATCACTCTTTAAGAATACACATCCAATCATATAGATAACAAGAATATTATCCTCAACAAGATAATTTACACAATCTATATAAGTAAATTCTCACTCTTCAATTCATTTCCAAACTTATACAATTACAACTTATGCTTTTTAGGCATGCTTTAAGACATCAGCCTTCATTCAAAAGAGAAAAACTTTTCTTTTACAATACAATTCGAAATCAAATCAGAATTCTTCACTAGAATCAACTTAGAGTAGTCAATGCATCATTTAAGTTTTTGCCTTCTTTTACCACTTACGAAGTCCATCTGCAAAAATTGCTAGCACGGGTCAGTTCAATGAACTGAGCATGATAAGCACTAATCCTTAAAACAAGTGCATTCCACTAATTGTTTCAATAAAACAACCCTGTTATAATGACAACAATTACTTCATACTCTCTAAGCTTTAAGTAATATCAATATAAGAAGAGTCATAGTACACTGTTTAAACAAAGTGGACATGATATATTCTATATTACTTGCCCTAAAATTTTAAAGTATAATTGATTCCAGCAATTACATTCACGATCAATAACATAATATAACACTGATTTTTCTTCCTAACAATTATAATACCACTCATATCATAACCTAAGTTACAGAAGTAATTTCAACATAATATTTTTCGAATGATTCATCTCACTTTTATGTAAGGAAGGAAGAAACATTCCATTTACCAAGTACATATCCATCCGAAAGTTGAAACAGTTTATATCATGATTTAAACAGATTCTTAAAATATCTTCTATTTAAAAACTAAACCATTTAAGGTATTCATCCAAAATAGGATCATACAAAAGAAATTCAAACATAAGTGATGGATTAACTGCCACCTTCAATTTCTTCTGCCAACCTATCTTCTACCTTAGTCTTCTTAATTTTCAATCAATGAAAAGTATACAAGACAAATAAACACTGATTTCCTTTTTACAATAAGAATAACAATCAGGAGGTTTAAAAACAGAGACCTTATCCCAGCTATACGATGAAAGGAGTCTTACCAGATTAGGATCCCCCATCCCAATTATTTCTTTCAATTATTAAGACAGTTCTGCCTTCTCATAACCATACAGTTTGAGTTCATTACAAAGTTCTAAGGAATGAGCACAATAACCATTCAAGGAAAAGAGTATTAAAATAACAAACTTCCTTTTTAAACCCTTTTACTTCTTTCCCTTTTATCTCTGAGAGAAACTGTGACGATCAAAACACTATTGCAATCAAGTTTAGAACGAAATCAAGCTTCCAAGACATAATAAACATTCATTAGACCAACAAGGAATGAGAAGCTGAGTAGTTCTAGCACTTAAGTTCACCCAATAGTTCAGGCAAGGTAGAGCCATCTCATTGGTTTACCATTACATCCCTACAGGATCTACAAACTGTGCATCCAATAAAAGTCAAGATCAATATTTAACATAAATCATTACGAACCGATCAAGACTCAGAATATAATCCCGATCCAAATGAAATAGACTACATTTCCTCAAATACTCAAACCATTTGAGTTTAAAATCAAGTTAGGGTAACTTCACGTTTCCCTTAATTACAAAGTAATCAAAGACTAAATTAGTTGAACCGATACATCATTCAGTTGCTATTTTAATATGAAACACTAAAGCCAAATTGAATATATAGTATTGATTTACCGTATTCGAATCATAATTTCAAAAATACCCAAAAGCTGTAATATTCAAACCATTGTAATGAATTACACATTAACAGTCTAGAATAAAAATAGGTCTTCCATTTGCATCCAAAACATTTCAACCCTATTTCTAACTTTTAAAAAAATGTATTAAACTGGACATCGTTAAAACTTGTCGACTTTTAAGTTGGGTTCGAAAAGAGTTTCCACCACCGTTAACATGGTCATAAGAACTAGATTTCACAAGCCATGTCAAAAAGACTACAAGTTACAGTCTTGTTTGCCCAAAATAATAGACACAATTTTCTTTTAATACTTTTCCAAAAACAACCAAGATTTCACAGGTAGAACACAAACTCATCCATATACTATTCCTCCTATGCATGACAAGTGTTACTAACATTCAAGGTTTCACACAAGAATAAAGAAACTAACCATATACTGACTTATCCACAGTGCCCATGAACTTAAAAACAGTCAATCCCCTTTCACAAGAGAAGTGCAGACTAAGCCATATACAATGTTTCCAAAATACGCAACTTTATAACAGTCAAAGTTTCACAGGGTGATACCAAACAAACCATCCATGAAGTTATTCATAGACCAAATAACCACGAGATAAAACATGAATATCATAAGCAAGTAAACATAAAAACAACATTGTTCCATCCACCGAAACAAGTTTTTAACTAATGAGATTCAACCCAGTTTAAGTGTTTCCAGAGGTTAAAAATCACAACAGTTCGCAACTCCAAACTTAACGAATACAGGTGGATCTATTGCAACAATAAAGACTTCTAAAGAAGTTGAAATCAATAAACAATTTCAACCACTGAGAGCCCTATAAAGTTACTAGTATTGCTCATATGTTCACAAATCCACTGCGAAAGAAAAGTAATGCAAACAAGTTCCAAAAGAATCAAGCAAACTCCCGATTCAACCCAAAAACACAAGTTTACACAAAACCCATAAAATCATTTTTACCAGACAAGCATAAATACACAGGGCTCATCAGAATAGAGTTCTTTTAATAAAACACTTAGAGAAAAGCAAATATTTTAGCAGTTAGGGCCTATCATGCCTGATAGTGTCGCTGTAAAATCAAAGAAGACCTCTGGCTGAGCCCGCTCTTTCTCTTCTTCTCCATGAAAGGTCAAACAACAAAATACTACTTCCACCATGCCTCATATATTCTCCACAAAATAGAAATAGATTTGAAACCCTCAAAATAGCCATGCAATGAAGTATAAACTGCTGGTTCGAAAGACCAGTGTGCATGCAGAGAGAAAAACGGAGTGCATGAAAAATGAAACAACCAAACAAAAATCCACTTGCATGCCTCCCAAAGTGATCCGGGCTCGTGAAACCATGCACATTAATTGCATTAATTCCATATCTCCCACCCAATCTTCCTTTCCACCACCCGCCAAATCTAGAAAGTTCTAAATCAAAATAAACAAGTGTTTCCATTTCTAGAGGTACTGCCACCTAGGCCTCTGCTAGCCAAATTAACCTCCGCCAAAGTTGGCAGTACCCAATGTCCTTACAACCTTATCACCATCTTAAATGCCATAGAAACCACCACCCAACACTTGCGACCCTTAGGTTCCCATTCATAGCAATTAGTTTAGGATAGGTTAATGACTTAGGTTAGATCTTAGGTAATTTAAATTTAACACCTTAAGATATAACACTAGTCACTTACCTTAGCAATAGGTTAGATAAATCCTTAGGTAATATCCAAAAATACATAGTTTAGGAACTAGGTTAGATTGATCATAACCTTGTAGTAATAGGTTCTAGTTTAGATTAATGTCTAGTAATCCCTTTCCAGATTTTTTTTGAATCAAGCTTAGGTTAGATTGAAATCACATTTCAACAAATCAATCATACTAAGACGTTTTAGGATGGATTCTAAATTCGCATTAAGTATAAAAGCTTAGATAGGAAAACTCACATATCTTACCTGGCTTAAGGTCCAGGTTCTCTCTAATGCCATAAATGGCTGAAAACCAAATTGTGACTGTAATGACCTATCGGGTCAATTTCCAGAATCCAACGAAACTTTCCACAGAATGGAAATATTTTCATATGAAGGAGAATTAAAGAACATATATATTCTAAGTTCAGTCCGAACTAATAATTCATAGAATGCCAATTCATGGTTATTCATCCTGAATATATTTAAAACATTCCTTGGATCACTGTAATTGATCCAAGGATGAGTCATAGAGATAGATAAGCTTACAATCCTCCTGAAATCAGATTGCACTCATCCACAAGAAATGAAAGAAAATGAATCCAGGCATATTCTAGTTCAATCAAAGATCTCAAGAGTAGAAAATACATAACCATATCAAGCATGATTTCCCATAATCAAAAGGACATATCCTCATAAGGAAAATCACATAACAACACTTGAATACAAAGGAGGAAAATAACAACAGTTAAGGGTGTTACAAGCTCCATACGTCGATCTCCATTGCCACACCACTCAAAGCATTTGACGCAGTCCTCCACCTTTGAGTCATTCTTTATTCACCTCTTTACATGGTGAATAACTCACCATGACTCAGTCATCAACCACCTCTTATGGCCACTCCGACTCGGGTGGTAATTTTCGATGGACTCGACATTCCATCTTGCCTAGCTCGAGTTAATCCCGAGTCTTACCTTAACATTTCTCCACCATTGGCTCTTTGTGCCAGGATCCCAATGTATATTTCCCCACTTTTTATGCTCACTTGAATCTCCCCTACATGTAATTATTAGCCTTTGGCCTACCATCTTGACATTTCTACCATGGTCATAGGCCCCTTGAAATCCCCAACGAGCTATGCTATTTCAAAGCTCAGATAATTTGGTTTTTAATCTCCACAATCCCTATTATGGCTCAAACCTCATCATTATCCACCAACTCACTAAGATTTGTGGCCAAGGAAACACAAGCTTCTCATTCAATATGACCAACTCCTACCTCGGTCAAATAACCCGCTCAACTCTAAGTCGGTCCCCCTTGTGCATAACCTTAACTCACCATGACACCTGAGTTGCTCCACCAAGACTAGTCAATATGCCACTGATGCTTTAACTATTATGGCTCGATATTGAGCTCAACTCCTTGAACCGAGCTCCCATTTTGACTTAATGCCTTCCCAACCTGGCCATCTCGTCGAGTAGCTCACCGAGCTACTCAATGAGCTAAATGTTTTCTTGATGGCCCTTGGCTTATTTTGTAAACTCTTCCCATTTTTTGGAAAATTTTCCCATATTTTCCTGACTCGACCGACTCTTTTCAATGTTGGGCTCGGTCGACCCATCAAGTTGAGCTCCAATGATAAATGACTAAGTTCTCAACCAAGCTAACATTGAATTATCACCGAGTTGAGCTCAATTTTACCTGTTTAATGCTAGGTGAGCTCACTTATGCAATTTATTAATTATTTTAATCATGTTATCTCTATGATGACCGAACATGAGTCCTTGGGACCAATGTTGTAATTTGATCGTAATAGGACCCCATTGTCCAATTTTTTCATGTGTGTAAAATTGGATAACATTTTGGTGACCTCTTGGGGATGATTTCCTACTAAGCATAATTCCATTAGCCTTAAGCCATCCATTGGGCATGGAGTTGATGTTGGAATTCCTTGAACATTTCCAATCTTGGACCTCCCTAGAATGGTAAGCATGAAGTATCTTTGAATCGATAAATATTTGACATTTATGGCATATTGCAGAATTTTTATTGAAGAAACATTATGAAACTCTTATGGAAACTTTGAACCTTCCTTCTCCTTGAAAAACCTCTAATGATGAAATAGTGTGTAAGAACAACACAACCCAACAATCAAGAAAGCAAAATGAACAACACACAACAATATGCAAAAAGCACTTGGAGGAAAACACCTAACTAAACTATACATGGGGTGGAATGATCTCAAAATAAATATTTGAGATGTATCCCATTCACATGAATGGGTAGTTCTTCTCCATTGATCCTAGATAGATGAAATGAATTCACCTCTTTACAACTCGTGATGATGTATGGCTTACTCTAGAGAGCTTCAAACTTGGCATGCTTTCCTAGTTTAGATCTATCTTCATCCCATTTGAGAAATAAATCTCCCTCTTGTCAAAATAATTCTTAAATTAAGCCTGATGTTGCTCTAAATTCTTCATATCCTTGTTTTGTACTTCTTCCAACTCCATGAGTTCGAAACCCAACAATCAGAGGATCATTCTTCATAACTTCAAGTTGATGAGCTAACTCCAAGGAGAGAAGAATTTTTGCTTCTCTTCCATATACAAGCATGAAAGGAGAATTTTCGATGGCCCTTTTAGTTGTGATCTGATCTACGCATAAGGCATTCTTAAGTTGTGTGTGCCAATTCCTCTTAGTCTCCATTGTGCACTTGATAATCCTTGTGAGATTTTGTTGCTAGACTTAGCCAATCCGTTTCCTTGTGGATATTAATTAGATGAAGTCTTGAGGTAGACTCCATTCTTAATGACCCAATTCAATAAACTTCAAACCAATAAAATCCATTACGTTTTCTAAAATAACTATAAATGAAACATTGAACCTTCCAAGAAATCAAGAACTACCTTCTCATTTCTCTCTTTCAATGTTATTTCCTTTGTCTATCGAGTAAAATATACATTGCAAAGTAAGGACCCATTTATGTCTATCATTGGATGGAGGATTAATCATTCTAATGAAATTAAACCCCCATTGAACTAATGGTTGATCCACTTGAATTGGATGTAAAGGAAGAGCTACCAACTTTTGTTTTCCGGTGAAAAGGCACACTCCTTACACTTCCTTACCCGAGAGATGGGTATCTTTGAACAAACCGCCAATAGTAGTTGGCTCACATGATCTTAGTAGTAGTTTTTGTGTATAATAGTGTCCCTCGGATAGGCCATTGTGAAAATATTCTAGTATCTTACTTACCTGCTCCGGTCCCATGCACCGAAGGAGAACACCATTCAATTTTTTTCGAAAGAGAACATTATCTACGAACATATGGAATAGATCAAGACAGAAATTTCATATTTGATTATTATCCATGTTTACATGATATATTCTTTGAGAAAAGGAAATTCTTCATTTTGGATAACTGACAACTTGATCATTGTGCTCATCAATGTTGAAGAGCGTCATGTTCTCATCACCTCTTGATTCCATGTTTGCAGAAATTTTTGACACAAACCTTTACCTATGATAATTTTGGTAACTTTTATATGTATGTCATACTCCATCACCTCCATGATCCATCCAAAGCATGTTTTTCATTCATCTCTTTGTTCAAAAACAATTCCTTGACACTTGGAAGAGACACCATTAGATAAATTTTATTGTTGGACAACACGTGCTTGAATTTCTTCAAGCTCGAATAACCACAAAGACTTGTTTTTCAATGAATGAATATTTGAGCTCATATTCTTTAAGGGGTTTATTGAAGAAAGCTATTGGTTGCTCCACCGAGATCATTATTTTGTTGGGTGAGGATACTTAAAATGCTCTCTTGGCTTCTCTAGGATTGACTCGGTTGAGGTCACTGTAGGTGTCCTCTTATATGATTTTGATGTTCCTATGCCCTTTGTTTATGCTATGCACCCCATTTGTAACATTTTCCGAGCTTATTATCCATTATAGTATCCTCTTCTTCTTTTTCCTCCTCCTCCTCTTCGTCATTTTCCTTTTCTTCTTGTCCGGGAGGGTCTCCTCACACATTATTTTTGATGAGATTCCCATTTCCTTTTAGCGGATCTAGGAGATGAAGGTTCCTTGCATAAATATATAATTTTCATTCTTCATTTTTCCCTCAAGTATATGTATATTCTTGTTGCGCATACCTATCATACTACAAGAGTTATAAGAGTTATATCCATATTATCTAATTTTATCACCTCTGCATAGGCTAACTTAGAGGGGTATATATATGTGGTGCACATGAGTGTGGAAATCAAAGTATACCTTATCTACATCAAAAATCATCTTATGTGCATCCTTAATTTTGTTAACGAGATGATTTAAAATATTTTGCATTGAAAGTGAAGGGAAATTTGCACCAATGGCCCATTGCTCCATCATTAAGTAAGAACCTTACCCAACATAAGTGATGATGCTTGTGAACTCTTCCATTCCATCCAAATTGAGGGTGATTCCCTTAGCACATGACACTCATTCTTGAATCCCTAGAGAATTCATCTATGCCATTTATTCACACACAACTATGTACAGATTTGTGATTTCCTCGTCACATGTATACTTAACAAACTTTACCGCGGGGGACTTATTATCTACTGGGTAAATCCATACCTTGTCCTTGGGTCCATCTGGTACCCCTATTTCCCAAAATACTATCAAGAGTAGTATGACACCCCAAGTTATTTTCTCACCTTTACTTACTTGGATCTATGCCTCTTCCACTATTCCTTTAGCAATGAATTTGAAAATATAGTATAGGGTCTTTTGTGTTATGTGCAGCCATTTCTTGTTTATGTGATACCATCTCACAAATGTACCAAACTTATAGCTTACCAAGTGTGTTGAAAATCTAGTGCATGGGTCATTGATGGTTGTGATATCCATCACATGATTCCCGTTGATAATTGATTTGTTTTTTTCTACTCCGTCATCATCTAAGTATTTCTCAATTTTAAAAACCTGGTCTGTGAAACCTATTATCCATCTAATCAATTATGTAGTGATGCACATTATTGTGCCCCAAAATTGTTGGCAGAAAAGATATAGCCTAAGTATGAAATATGCATAAGGTTTGGGTGTATAAACATAGGGTGTGTAGGGATGCGTGAGAATATAACAAAGAAGGGCGTGCCCAGATTAAGACTTAGCCATTTTCAGCATAAGGCTATTTTTGGACATGGAGTGCGGAGCACACAATGATATGAAGACTTGTAGACTACGCTAAGGTTATGTATAAATAAAATAGGGACAAGCACCATGCGAGTTTTGGATTAATAATAGGATTTGAACTAGGAGTTAATTGTAGAAAATCTATTATTAGCGCTTGCATGCTTTTGTATTCTCATGTAAGGGCGCATGGCTATTATTATCATGTAGCCTATTTTTGAAGGTGCATGGGTGGTGAAGGGTAAGTCCCCACCCCTATAAATATGTATTGATTTTCATGGATTGGGGATCGATCACTTTGTATTAGATTTATGCTCTTTGGAATGTACATGTGCATGACTCATAGTGACATTATTATCATGTATAAAGCTTCGTGTTTTACTGATTTAATGTAATGGATCTTGGTTTTGGATGTAACTAAATATAGATCTTATATGGTAAATATGATTATAGTAATTGTTTATTTATTCCTTCATATGATTAAGATCTAGATCTAGTTTATGCATTGTGGTTTAATTGATTATCTATTATGGATCTGAAATATACATTCAATCATGCTAACATCTTGTGTAAGCTACTCTAAAAAGGGTCCTAGTACCCTTTCTTGCTTTCGAGTGAGTGCTTATTTTATGTTGAGTGATGTGTCAGCGCGCCTTGGGATGTTGGTGGTAAAATATAGGCTACATCATTGGTTCAATTCACCGGGAACTCTTTTTTAGTTTTCGGCAAGATGTTGCATGATGAAGACATATTGGTTGACCTTGGTAAATATTGAAGAGTGGTTAGACAATCTAGAATAAGAATATGCTCGGTGATTTAGCACTGGACTGAGTTTGATGCACATGCGTGGGTTGAACAAAACTTGTATCATGTGTTGTATGAGACTTTATTTGTTACCTTTCCTATAGAACCTGTATGAGTGGTTGGTTTCTTATGTGTTTAAAAGGAATTGGAGGTTCCACACTCTTGTTTAGACACAAGAATAATTTCAGGCCTTGTCGATTTTGATCTAATTTGGATGCACGTTGTGCATACTTGGTTTTGTGGTGTTCTAAATAGCTATATTTTAGAGTACGTGGTTTCTACTTGTTCTTGTCTAGAGGTTGTTGATTTCTAGTTCTTGTGTGAGCCTGTGGGGGATCATATTTCGTGGTATCCTTTTGGCGATTAAAATCTTGATTGTAACCTTGGATTTGGAAGAAATATTTATGGTTAGCTAAATACCACCACACATGAGGGTAGGAGAATGTTTGGTGAAATATTATGGACTGAGTGGTAAAAAGGAAAAGAGAATAAAGGAAACTTAAGTTTAATGAGGCATACAAGAGGGATTTAGAGAAGTAGTGTTGAGAGAGATGGCTTGTGAAGGATTTAGAGCTCGGGTAGAGTATGTAGAGCGAGCATCCGGAAATCCCCTATTTGGGAAAGCACAATAGGTAACCCTCTTCAATCTCATATGAGAGCATTTGGTAGAGATGAAATGGGCCACAAGACACGCATTTGATCCCTACTTGAAACCTATCCCCTTGCGCTTTGTTTTCCATTTTCTACAAGAGTCAATAATCAGCAAGCTAGTGTGGACAGTTTAGTAGCAAGAGACAAAGTTAGTTTACCATCAATTTTAGGATTGAATCAAGTAGTATATTCATTTATAGCAGGTCGGGCATTTTATGTGTTATTTGGAGGAGGTATACTTTCTAATGCATCTTTTGCATAGAATGTGGGATCAAAAACTTTAGAATCACATCGGGAGTAAGACGACTTCATAAACTATGTGATTTCAATTCAAAGCACAACTATTTGAATGCAAGGTAGTGCATCCTCTAGTTCAATTCCTACTATAGAAGAAGGATTAGGTGGCTCAAGATCTAGTGGATCTAGTGGTTCTAGAGGAAAAGAAAACACAAGAGGAAATACAGGTTCTAGATCTGGTGGGCACGATCCGAACTAGCCCTAGAATATTTATATGGAGATGTCTCTTTTTCTTTTAAAATATAGAGAGATAGAAGATATGACTGATCACGTACATATGTGTGAGATATTATGGTGCATGAAGGGGATTACAACTCTAGAGTACAAGGAAATCCAATTTGTAACTACATTACAAGGGTGCACTCATAGTTGAGTACAGAAAATTTAATCTTGATCAAACTTGTGTGGATTATATCACATTGCGGGATGTTTTCTTAAAAGAGTTTTATATCCCTAAATTTGAGCAGAAGAGCATTAGCACACTAAAAACATCAAGGCACTACCGAGAGTGTTCAAGAATATAATGTGTTATCCAATTTTGTACACATGACAAAATTGGACAACGGGGTCCTATTACAATCAAATTATGACATTGGTCCTAGGGACCCACTTCCGGTCATCATGGAGATAACACGATTAAAATAATTAATAAATTGATAAGTGAGCTCACCTAGCCCAACTTGGGCTCAACTCGGTGCCAACTCAATGTGTAGCCCGGTCTGCAACCTTGGTTCTAGCTTAAATAGGGTCAATTTGCGTAGTGAGTGAGTCACAATGGCTCGATGCAAGGGGCTCAAGATCATTAGAAAAATAAAATGACATAACTTAGAGGTTTGAACTAAGGGAGACTAGGAGGAGATCAAGTGAATTAGTCATTTTGGAACTCAAATGGGATCTCGGTAACTTGCTCAACTCGGATCCCAACTCAGTGCTAACTCATGGAGGTACTTGGTTTCAAATATTCAAGTGAGCCATGGGTGAACCTGAATGAAATAAGGATCATTTCAAAGTGAGTAAGGGTAGAGCTCAACTCAGAGCTCGGGACCAAGAAAATAAATAATGGTTTGAGACCGCATTAAGGGCTTAGCTAGCAGACATTTGTGTACTCAACGTACGAGTAAAGTCATGGGCCAACTCGCCAGAGCCAACGAGTAGATTAAGCGAGTTTCTCACTAGTAGGTTATTAACTCGCTCACCAAGATAAGCTCGTGAGGTGATGTTTGAGCTATTGTCATTCCAACGAGTTTGGGATAAATGTTTTAGCATTAGGCCAAGATTCAAAGGTGATTTAGTGGTTATGGTTGATCTCGATGCAAGATCAATATCGAGTGGTTCCTACTGACTCATAACTTCAATTTGATGACCAATGATGGAAGAAACATGAGAGTGTTCTTGATTACGGGGTTTGGTTTTAGAATGATACAAGGCATAGAAACATATGTGCAACCAGGCATAGGATTCAACTCACCCCATTGAGCTAAGAGGTCGATCCGTGGGTGCATCAATGGTGTTCTCCATGAAGAGACATGTCGAGCTTGTGAGTAGGATGGATCAGTTAGCATTGCAAAGTACATGACAAGGAAGAGAGCTTGTAGGTTGAGCTAGAGATTGAACCAAGTTGTGAAGATAGGGCACAACATAAAGACCATACTCGGTCAAGGTTAGAGCTAAAGTCAATGGGTCAAGGTGAGAAAAATGTTGGAAGGAGCTTGGTCGAGTCATGTAAATGTGGGAGAATTTCAAGGCATTTCCAAGTGGGTTTTTGTTGATGGAAATCCAAGGCATGAAATCCACAGGGGAGGTTTGGGAAAACATGGTCAAGTGGAATATTAATAGTGGCAAGCTAAGGAACAAATTCCACAAACCAAACATGCCGGTAAGAAGTCTCAGAGTCCATTACTAAGTTATTAGGCGAGTTGTGTCATGGTTGAAGTGGAATACGGGAATGAACATGCAGAGGATCTTTGAGTCATAGGTTGAGATGAAGCATCCAAAATTGAAGGTGCCATAAGGCTCATTGAATAAGGGAAGAGCATGATGGTACAGTCATCGACTTGGAAAGTGGTAAGAGCTTGGGTCACATTTAGAATGGTTACTCGATGTACATTTAGGTGAGCTCGTAGAAGATCAGTAATCCTATGAATCAAAAGAGATCGTAACGAGTCATGAAGAAAAAATATGTAACTAGTCCTGGGATTCAATCTATCCCATCAAGTGAGAGGTCAAACTGTGGATATTTGGGAAAATGCATTAAACAAAGGTTTCAAAGAGGATCCCTAGAATACAAATGGCTCAAGAACCATTATAGAAACTCAACGATCGAGAGGAGATTCATGTAGGGTGTTGACAATGTTAAATAATAAGCTAAAAGGGATGGAATGAGTCGAAGGGTATTATGTAAACTAGTGTAACCATGATGCCTAGTGTGGGGACCAAGGAAAATGCCTAGGGAAGGTCAAATCGAGGCAGGTAATTTTCATATCTATGGAAATACAAAATGGTGAGTAACTCGACCTAGTATAACAATGAGCTTAGGATGGACACGATGAAGAAGCTATAAAAGTGGTCGAGTTTCTCATGGAGAATGGAAGGGGACATAAGCGAGCTTATGAATAGATTATCACCATGGTCAAGTCACTTGATGGAAAGGACATGTTGATAGTGACAAGTATCGTTAAATTGAATATGTGTCATATGAAGAAGATGGATACCATGAGTCGAAAGTGGGGTGCCGAGCCAAGATCAAACTCTAAACATGTATTCTTAGGTGAGCCATTGGAATGGCTCGGTAAAAGGATTCAAGGGGCTCGTCCGAGCAGGTTTGTTTTAGCTTTTGTTACATGGAGTAACTATGAGAGGTTATCCACATGATGATATCATTGCGGTATGAGGGAGAGGTTGAGTTGAATTTGAGTTTGAAATGATAGAATCCAACACATGATTTGGTTGGCTTGAAATGAAGCTTGGTGGATTAAGAAAGTGGTTTTGAAGTCATCTCAAGTGAGCTAGCAATGAGGTAACTCGACATAGTTAGGTTGTTGTGGGAACAAATAAAATATAGCTCATTCAAGCTCTGGAGAGAACTTAGCGAGTTGATATATCAAAATTCACCAAGCTAAGTTTTGGATTTCACAAATTTGAACTTGAGAAGGCATAATGGCGTTGTAATCCAGCACTTCGGTCATCGACATGGAAATTTTTGAGATCATGGCATGGTGGAGATTTAAATATCATAGGCCGAGGTAGAAATCCTAATCTTGTTAAATTTTGAGGTTCACAACCATGCAGAGTTAAGGAAATTGAGCTGGGTGCTCGGGTCTCCAATGCCTAAGTGAACTCGTGTTCGCTTAAGAATTTTTCCAACATGCGGGTGTTGGGGTGGAGCTCACTGCCAAGAACATGCTCAATAGATGGAATGACACAAAGATGAGCTTGACACGATCTCAACTCTATGATGAAATGAACTCGTTGAATAGCTCATTAAATAGCTCGGTGGCTTCATGGGAGCATACAGAAAGCTTGATGTTAACGCAGATCACTCTCGGATAGAGGGAGTCATGCTCATGTCATGGATAACAAGCGTGATGTCAAGCTCAATGTAGAACTAGATGGGATCAGGTCCGAGTTGGCTCGGTTGGTGAACTAAAAATCCCTAGAAACAAAACTCGAGCCCAACTCGGTGAGTTGGCTCGGCAAGCCAACCACTGAGTTGGGCTATGTGTGTGACCCTATTTTCATGGCCCCCCACTTTCTTCAAGTCAAACCAGTCGACACGGGGTCCCACCATTATTTTTAATTAAATTAATTTTTTTATTTTAAATATTTTATTAATAATATTTATTATTATTATTAAAATATTTTATTTAAATATTCCTTTAATTAATTGAGAAGATTAGGTCAACTAGACATTAATGACACATGATGGAAGCTTCTCAAGTGGTTCAACCAACTTTGTAATAAATGAACCATCATGTACCTTCAATTTAGGAAGGAATTTATTAATTTTCCTCTTCTTTCTCATAGAATTATTCTATAAATGTAAGTTGGAAGCTCATTCCAATAGGTTGGACAAGTTAGATATCTAAGACAAGTGCATATTTTTCAAGAATCCTCTCTCTTTTGTAATTTGTTCTTTTATGTTGAAGGAACTTTCAAGCCTCCTTTCTAATATTATGATGGTAAATACTTCCTCTTATAAATGTATGATGCATTGTGCATGTTGTTGAAGTAATAAAAGCGTGTGTTTTGTGACTAATCTCAGTCCTTTCATCCTTTTATACTTATTTGTACCTTTCTCATGCTTATGTACACTATGTAAGTTCACATTTCTGTTGCAAGTTCTCAAAGTTTTGTACTTATCAAGTGGTGGAATATTACATGCGGTTGAGTTGTGGTGCTTGTTCACCCTTCTCAAGTTCATCATTCTTCACTGGAAGACTGATAGATTTTTTTCTAATTGATTTTAACAAAGTGAACGCATTTTTCTTAATCTATTGTATTATGTTACCCTCTCTAAGTTACAGTAGGTAAATTTGACTTGTGGTGCACAAACCCTCTTCAAATCAACCCTTCCTAAGTCTAGAAACACCCTTTATTTGGTGCATCACCATCCCTAGTATAGTTTCATTTCTTGTAAATCTCTTTCCCTAAAACCCATGAAAATGTTAGCATAGGACTAGATAACCATTTTATTACACTAGGAGTAGTACAACACTTAGTTTAGGAAGAGGAATCTGGCCTTCTCCAAAGGTTCACCTTGATCCCAAGTCCCACATCTTGAGAGGTGATCCCATGTTTCCCAATCAAACCAAAACATCGTGCTTACATTCTGGCCATTTGGAGGGTGCAGTGATTTGGTGATAATAGTTTTTGTCACACCTAGTGGGACTTGTTGGTACTTCTCATCTCATTTACATGAATCAAAGTACCTAGCGACTATATCTCTCTTGATTTCAAGTTTCATTATATTCACTTATACGAAGAATTCGTAGACATGAGCCTCTTCCAAGCAAGGAAAGTATCAAGACATCGAACTATCTTTATCTCTCGCCAAGGAGAAACAGAAGATACATTTCCACATCATCCCATAGGGGATGTTCAAATCCTCATGATAGAAGGTTTCCTTCTCCAAGGAATAATCAACCTTTTGTTGTCATGGAGGCCAATGCAAACAATCCAGATTGCCCTCCTTTTAACACAACAACCCTTTATATCTAGCCTAAAGAGATGTTATACCTACAGTTTCTTTGAAACATTTTTCATTTTATACTGGAGAAATGAATGTTACTCCTTTGGAGAAATGAATGTTACTCCTGAGGAGAACATTTTGGATTTGGCTAGTATTTGTGTAGTGCATAGTATTACGGAGGACAACATTGCGGTCAGACTCCTCACTACTTCCTTTAAAGGTAAAGCACTTCAATGGTTCTAAATCTTAACTACTAGTTCCATAACTACTTGGAATGAGTTAGGTGAGAATATTTGTAAGTATTTTAAAGACAAAATTGATCATATGTCACTTTTGGAACAACTCACTACCATAAAGATAGATCCCCAAGAATACATGAGTGATTTCAACTTCCGATTCCATAGGACCTGGAATAGGATTTCGGCACTCATAAAGCCTTCTCTAAATAATGCATTCTTATACTATTTGTGAGCCTTGAATAGTGATGTAGTAGTTATGATCCAGTCCATGGGAGGGACTACACTACTTGATGCCTATGAAGTTTCCATAAGAGCAGAGAATTCCTTAATCTAGGCTGGAAAGGAAACTCCATGACCACATATACCATTGTCTCTCGGATCTTACAAGAAATCAAACTACCATTAATTATATTCCATCATCCTCTAATCAACCATCTCGATGCCCCCTACCTCTTCAAATGACCTATTTGAAGTCAAGTCATCACTGCAAACCTTTTGAAATGTTCTCTTTACACTCAAGAGGCAACAATCTCAATATAATCATCCATATCAACCACAAAATCAGTAGTATCAAGCTAATTTTCCTCCTTTTCAAGGAAATAATCAATCTCAAAATCAAACTGCAAGTCAAGCTATGAATTTTAGGCCTTTGAACTTTCATAATCCTCTTCGCTAGCTCATCAAGAGCCATAAGTACCTATCCAGAATAATCTAGTTCAAGACTACGAATGGTGATATCCTTATTCTTAGCCCCATAATCAAAATATTTTCCCTAATGGAGTTCTTAGCCAGATCCTTATGGTTCAAAGTGTATCTTCCCTTACTAGACCAATGTAAAATTTATCTACGTAGGAAATAGTAGATCAACCGTAGCATCTGAAAAAACCACTTTGCTAAATCATAAGCGGGATATTTTTATAGGTTGAATATAAATTCCTCATCAATGGTGGAAAACACTCATTCCAAGAAGAGAGAAATGGAATCTCAACCTTCCAAATATAATCAAGCATCCATTTCATAGCCTTAGCCACAAGCGGTGGTTGATAAAGATGCAGTAAGAAACCGCTTAAACACCGTTATCCAACCTACAAGGAAAGAATGTTCTCCATGAATCATGGTACCCAACAAGCATTTTCCAAAGGAGGATACCAATGCCCAAAGAAGTGTCAGCAAAGTAGAGCAATTCCCTTCAACATAGTGGAACAAATGAAGAAAACCAACCTAAGTGTTACTATGTGGGACACACTCTCAATTCCTTCTCAAAGAAACTTGTTGCGAGAAGCTCTAAACAATTTTGGTACAACAAGATGGATCTTCAAGTCATGGAGCAAAAAAATTATACTAGTTTGTGTCAACCAAAAGGGAAAATATTCCTAATTCGAACAAACCACCACCATTCTACATTTCCCGATCATTGGTGACCGCTTGGTATATAATTGCATGATCGATTCTAGTGCCAATAGCTTAGTCATGCCCAAACAAATTATAGATGTACTTGGCATACAATATGCACCTTTGTTACAAGTGGATTTGTTCAGCTCGATGGAATAGCCATTAAAACTATTGGAGTTATCAAATTACTTTAACTTACAATCCATGCATGCACGATTTTTTGTTCACCCAAGACATATCAGTCATCGATCTCCTCCTCTCTTCACCATCTACCTAGCATGAGATTTTACTTCTAAGATGGGAGATTTTCTATCAGCCCATTGGTCACATATGATTCTCAGAATCAACACGAAACCAAAGTAACTATAAGGGAAGAACCAATCTTCATAATCATGTAGAGCCCTACACTGCTAGTCCTATAAATAGGAATTATACCATCGGGTTATCCAAAAGAAGTAGATGATGATCATGAACCAACCACTCTTATCGTATAAGTTCTTGATAATGTGCAAGATGAAGTAAGTGGAGATCATCAAGACGATCCCTACATGGATGTGTTAGCAGAGGAAGAAACTGGTTTGTTACTTTTGGGAGACAGACTAGGTACATATGCATTCATGAAGAAGATACGATCATACAATAACTTATCAAAAACTAAAGCAATCGAAGGACTGTGGCAATTATTATTCAATGGCTCAAGGAGTAAGAATGGATCCAGTGTTGGTGTTGTGCTGATTTATCTAGAGGAAGATAAGTATTTCTCATCTTTCTGGTTGCAATTCAGTTGCACTAACAATGTTTCTGAATATGAGGTCCTTGTGTAAGAAATTTAGCTAGCCCAAAAGAAGGGAATCAAATCCCGATTATTTTGGATAAAGTGATTTTTTTTTCATCAAGTGACAGCATGTAGTGCATCCAAAAATTATATTTTAAGATCATACAAAAACTGAGTCTAGGATTTAATTGAAGATTTCAAAGCTTTTGGGATCCACGTGGTTCCTAGAAATCAAAATCAAGATGTTGATAGGCTTGCTACAATTGGCTCGCAATACAATGTACCTATTAATATCATGAAAGAAGGGAAGAAATCATAAAAATGGTGGTTTAACCTACAATTCCTAATAATGTGATTAGTTGGTAAGTGTTTAATAGTGAAAAAAATTGTTATTTTCCTACAAGAAGAGGTGGAATTTGATGTGAAAAATCAAGATAAGTTGTAAGAATCATATGGTGATAAAATCATACAATTGAAAAGAAATAAGCTACCAAAAGGCTTAGTTACCCTATAATCCATCTTCAATTCAGACCATCAATCTAAAAGACAAAGCTCTAACATGGTGGTCAAAGAAGAATATTTTGAGGAAGTTGAGGTAGAAAATGAATTTGTTTTCAAGGTCGAGAAAAGTATGTACTTCCAGAAGTAAAGAAGCTTTCATCAAAAAATTTCAAGAGTATCATGATATTTTTTATGGAACTACAAAGAATTAGGTGGTTTTGATCTAGGTCTAGCACAACATACCATCAAACTGGATCATAATGCCAAGCCAATTCATCATAAACAAAGGTCAATTAATCTCAAAATTAAGCCACTAATGAGAAAGGAGCTAACCAAACTCATCGAGGCCTATATAATTTTTCCTATCAAACATTCCTCTTGGGTATCCAATCTAGTCCTGTAAGGAAGAAGAATGGAGAGATTCAGTTATGTGTGGACTTCAGGGATTTGAACTATGCCTCATTGAAAGACCATTATCCTCTTTCATTAATGGAGAAAATCCTTCAAATAAAGGTCGATCTCAAATATTTTATTTACTCGATGGATATTTAGGTTATTATCAAATTCTAGTCCAAGAATATGATCGATTCAAGACACCTTTAACTACCAAGTGGGGTACATATGCTTACAAAAATGTCATTCAGATTGTCTAATGTCAAATCTACTTTCCAAAGAGACATGGAAATGGAATTTAAGGGACTAATCAATGATATCATCTTGGTTTACCTTGATGATATAATTGTGTATTCTAAGCATGCGAGAAGACCACATCATGCCTCTAAGGAAGGTTTTTCAAGGTGTAGGTAATTTAGGGTTTCACATAACCCCAAGAAATGTATTTTTGTGATGCATGAAGGAAAGTTGTTGGGGCATGTTTTTTCAAAGTGGAAGGAATGTTCATTGATCCAACCAGGATCCAATTGATTATGTCCTTATCTCTCCCAAGTCACATGAAGGATTTCCAAAGTTTTCTGGGAACCATAAATTTCATGTGAAGATTCAACCCTTAATTCACGACATTAGCTAAACCATTGACAGCCATGTTGAAGAAAAATATGCCATTCTCATGAACAAAGGAAGGAAGGGATGTCTTTGAAACCATCAAAATGTCCATTTCACAAGCTCCCACCCTTGTGAACCCCAAGTTTGATAAAGATTTTATTCTCTATGATTTTCCAGGTCAAGACAACATTTCAAGTATACTCACCCAACAAAATGACGAACTGATGGAGCAACTAATTGCTTTCTTTATTTGATCCCTCAAAGACTATGAGATCAAATATTCATTCATTGAAAAATAATTCTTTGCACTTATTCGAGATTTGAATAAATTCAAGAACATGTTGTCCAACAACAAAATTCATCTAATGGTGTCTCATTCAGGTGTCAAGGACTTTTTCTTAACAAAGAGATGAACAAAAATCATTTTGGATGGATAAAAATGTAGAGTATGATGTGCATATCAAATTTACCAAAATTATCAGAGGTAAAGGTTTGTGTCAACAACTTGCTGCAGACATGGAATCAAAATGTGATGAGAATGTGACACTCCTAAACATTGATGAGGGTGATGATCAAGTTGAATAATTATCTAAAATGAAGAAATTCCTTTTCTTAGGAATATATCCTCGTAAACATGGATAAAAATAAAAGACATGAGACTTTTATCTTTAGTCTATTCCATATGTTTTGGTAGATAATGTTCTCTTTCAAAAGCATTTGAACGGTGTTCTCCTTCGGCGTGGGACCGGAACACGTAAGTAAGATACTAGAAGAGTTTCACAATGGCCTATCGAGAGGACATTATTCTACACAAACAACTACTACTAAGATCATGCAATCTGGCTACTATTGGCTGAATTTGTTCAAATATGCCCATCTCTGGGTATGAAAGTTTAAGGAATGTTCCCTTTTCACTCACAAGTAGAAGTTGATAGGTCTTCTTCTTCATCCAATTTAAGTGGATCAACCCTTCATTCAATGTGGGTTAAATTTCATTGGAATGATTAATCCTCCATCCAATGACAGGCATAAATGGGTCCTTACTACAAATGACTATTTGACTCTATAGATAGAAAGGCAATAACATTAAAGGAGAGCAATGAGAAGGTAGTTCTTGATTTCCTAGAAGGTATAATGACAAGGTTTGTTGTTCCATTTACAATTATTTCAGACAATGCGATGGATTTTCTTGGTCTTAAGTTGAGTGAATGAGTTGTTAATAATGGGGTCTACCTCAAGACTTCATCTAATTACTATCATGCAAGGAAAAAAATTGGCCGAGTCTAGCAATAAAAACCTCACAAGGATTATTAAGCACACAATGGAGACTAACAAGAGGACTTGGCACACACACCTTAAGAATTCCTTATGGGTAGATCAGATCATGCCTAAAAGGACCATCAAAAATTCTCCTTTCATGTTCATATATAGAAGATAAGTAAAACTTCCACTCCCTTTGAATTACCTTCTTTGGAGTTAGCTCATCGACTTGACATTATGGAGAGTGATCCTTTGTGATCATGTTTCTAAGCTCAAGGAGTTGAAAAGTGAAAAACAAGGCTATGAAGACTTTAGAGAAACATCAGGCTTAGGTTAAGAAATATTTTGACAAGAAGGCATCTGATAAGAATTTTCAAGAGGGAGATTTAGTTCTCAAATGGGATGAAGACAGGGCCAAACCAGAAAGCACACCAAGTTTGATGCTCTCTAGAGTGGGCCATACATCATCACAAGTTGTAAAGAGGTGAATTTATTTCATCTATCTAGGCTCAATGGAGAAGAACTTCCCATTCATGTGAATGGGATACATCTCAAATCTTGTTTTGAGAAGCTTTTTGCCCCTTGTATAGTTTAGTTAGGTGTTTTCCTCCAAGTTCTTATGCACATTATTGTGCATTTTTGTTCTTTTTCTTTCTTCATTGTTGTGTTTTGTGTTGTTCTTGCACATTGTATCATCATTGAAGGTTTTCAAGGAGAAAGAAGGTTCAAATTTTCCATAGGATTTTTATAATGTTTCTTCACTCAAAATTCCATAGATGCCAAGTATTTATTAGATTCATTATACTTCATGCTTAGCATTCAAGGGAGGTCTAAGGTTGACAATTCTCAAAGGGATTTCATAAAGTATCCATCATAAAGAACTAGATTAGTTTTTGGATTCCAACATCAACTCCATGCCCAATGGATGACTTAAGGCTACTAGAATCATGCTTAACAGAAATCATCCTCGAGAGGTCACCAAAAATGTTATCTAATTTTACACACATGAAAAAATTGGACAATGGGGTCCTATTACGATCAAATTATGACATTGGTCCCAGGGACCCACTTCCGGTCATCACGGAGATAACATGATTAAAATAATTAATAAATTGATAAGTGAGCTCACCAAGCCCAACTTGGGCTCAAATTAGTGCTGACTCAATCAGAGCCCAAAGTGCCAACTTTTTGCTAGCTCAAAGAGGGCTTGGTTCACGTAGTGAGTGAGTCACAATGGCTCGATGCAAGGGGCTCAAGATTGTTAGCAAAATAAAATGACATAACTCAGAGGTTCAAACTAAGGGAGACTAGGAGGAGCTTGAGTGAATCAGTCATTTTGGAACTCAAATGGGATCTCGACAACTTGCTCAAATTGGATACAAACTCAGTGCTAACTCATGGAGGTACTTCATTGCAACAATTCGAGTGAGTCATGGATGAACCCAAACAAAATAAGGGTCATTTCAAAGTGAATAAGGGTAAAGATTGACTTGGAGTTTTGGACCAAGAAAATAAATAATGGTTCGAGACCACATTAATGGTTTAGCTAGTAGACATCTTTGTACTCAATGTACGAGAAAAGTCATGGGCCAACTCGTTAGAGCTAGTAATTAGATTAAGCGAGTTAGTTACTCACTTTGGTAGGTCGCTAACTCACTCACCAAGATAAGATCGTGAGGTAATGTTTGAGCTATTTTCATTCCAATGAGTTTGGGATAAAATTTTTAGCATTAGGCTAAGCTTTAAAGGTGATTCGGTGGTTATGGTTGATCTCGACCATGAGCTCAATATCAAGTGGTTCTGCAGCTCATAACTCGTTGATGACCAATGATGGAAGAAACATGAGAGTGAGCGCGGTTACAAGGTTTGGTTTCAGAATGATGTGAGGTATAGAAACATATATGAAACCAAGCATAGGATTCAACTCACCCCATCGAGATAAGAGGTCGAGCCATGGGTACATCAATGGTGCTCTCCATGAAGAAACATGTCAATCTCGTGAGTAGGATGGATTGGTTAGAATTACGAAGTGGAAGAGAGATCATATGTTGAGCTAGAGATTGAATCAATTGCATTGAGAAGATAGGGCACAACATAAATACCATAATTGGTTGAGGTTAGAGCTCAACTCGATGGGTCGACTTGAGCCAAACATTGGAAGGAGCTTGGTTAAGTCATGTAAATGTGGGAGAAGTTTGAGGCATTTCCAAGTGGGTTTTCATTGATGGCAATCCAAGGCATGAACTCCACGTAGGGGAGGTTCGGGAAAACATGTTCAAGTGGAATATTAATGGTGGCAAGCCAAGGAACAAATTCAATAAACCAAACGTCTTTGGTAAGAAATCCAAGTCCATTTTTGAGTTATTAGGTGATTCGTGTGATGGTTGAAGTGGAATATGAGAATGGACACGCAGAGGATCTCGAGTCATAGGTTGAGACAAAGTGGCCAATTGGAAGGTTCCATGAGGCTCATCAAAGCATGATGGTATAATCATCAAATTAGAAAATGGTAATATTTTGGGTCACTTTTGGAATGGTTACTTGGTGCACATTTAGGTGAGCTTGTAGAAGATCGGACAAAGTCTATGACTCAATGAGCTCGGAACAAGTCATGAAGAAAATATGTCACTAGTCCTGTGGATTTGGTTTTCCCCATCAGTGAGAGGTGAGAGGTCAAGCTTATGGGATATTTCGGAAATTACATGGCACAAATGTTTTAAAGATTATCCATGGAAAACAAATGGCTCAAGAACCGTTATAGAAACTCGGTGACTAAGAGGAGATCCGCGTAGGGTGTCGATAACGTTAAACAACAAGCTAAAGGGGATGGAATGAGTCATAGGGTATTATCTACACTAGTGTAACCATGATGCCAAGTATGGGGAACAAGGAAAATTCTGGGGAAGGTAAGTGTTAGATCGATGGAAATGCAAAATGGCAAGTAGCTCGGCTGGTATAATAGCAGTGAGCCTAAGATGTTCACGATGAAGAAGCTATAATGAGTGTATGAGTCACTCATGGATAATAGAAGGGAACATAAGTGAGCTCATGAATATATTTTCACCATGGCCAAGTCACTTGATGGAAAGGAAATGTTGATAGTGATAAGTTATACCATTGAATTGACTCGTGGCATAGGAAGATGATGAATAGTCCTAGTTAAAAGTGGGGGTGTCGAGCAAGCTCAAACTATGAACACGTATCATTAGGTGAGCCATTGAATGACTCGGCAAAAGGACTTGAGGGCTCATCAAATCATGTTTTATTTAGCTCACCTCACATGGAGTAACTCGAGAGTGGATCCACATGAAGAGCTCATTACGGTATGGGCAAGGTCAAGTCGACTTCGAGGCTGAAATGAAAGATAAGCCAATGCATGATTTGGTTGGCTTGAAATGAAGCTCATTGGATTAAGTAAGTGGTTTGATTTGAATTCATCTCGGGTGAGCTAGTGATGAGGTAACTCGACATATTAGGGTTATTATGGGCACAAATAAAATATAGTTCAATTGAGCTCTGGAGAGAACTCAGCAAGCTAATAGATCAATGAGTTCATCAAGTTAAGTTTTGGATTTTACAAATTCAGACTCAAGAAGGAAAAATGGTGCTATCATCCCACGCTTCGATCATCAACATGGAAATTTTGTGAGAACATAGCATGGTGGATATTTAAAGATAGTAGACCGTGGTGAAAGTACTACACTCGGGAAATTTATAGGTCCGCAACCATGTGGAGAGTTAAGGTGATTGGACAGTGGTGCTTGGGTCTCCATTCCTTAGTGAATTCAAGCCCGCCAAAGAATTTTTCCAACAAGTGGGTGTTGGGGTGGAGCTCACCTCAAGAACATGCTCGGTAGATGGAGCGATGTGAAGAAAAGCTCAATACAAATCTCAACTCTATGATGAAGTGATCTTGGTGAAGAGCTCATTAAAGAGCTTGGTGGCTTCATGGAGCTTAGTGGAAGCTCGATGTTGACGTAGATCATCGAGGGATGGAGGGAGTCATGTTTGGGTCATAGATAACAAGATCGATCAAAATTATAGTGTAAAACTAGATAGGGTCAGGTCTGACTTGGTTCGGTCGGTGAACTAAATACCCCAAGAAACAAAGCTCGAGCCCAAATCGGTGAGTTGGCTCGGAAAACCAATCACCAGTTGGGCTATGTGTGACCCTATTTTCATGGCCCCCACTTTCTTCAAGTCAAACCAATGACAGGGGTCCCACCATTATTTTTTAATTAAATTAATATTTTTTTAAATATTTTATTAATAATATTTATTATTATTATTAAAATATTTTATTTAAATATTCCTTTAATTAATTGAGAAGATTAGGTCAACGGACCTTAATGACACATGATGGAAGCTTCTCAAGTGGTTCAACCAACTTTGTAATAAATGAACCATCATGTACCTTTAATTTAGGAAGTAATTTATTACTTTTCCTCTTCTTTCTCATAGATTTATTCAATTTAGGAAGGAATTTATTACTTTTCCTCTCTCATTTGCAAGTTGTTATTATATGCTGAAGGAACTTTCAAGCCTCCTTTCTAAGACTCGTAATGATAACTACTACCTCTTATGAATGTATGATGCATTGTGCATGTTGTTGAAGTAATAAAAGTGTGTGTTTTTTACTAATCTCAAAGTCCTTTCATCCTTCTATACTTATTTTTTCTTTTCTCATGCTTTTATGTGCACTTGTGTAAGTTCACATTTTATTCTGAGGTTCTTAGAGTTTTGTACTTATCAAGTGGTGGAATATTGCATGTAGTTGAGTTATGGTTATTATTCACCCTTCTCAATTTCATCATCCTTCCTAGAAGACTGATAAATTGTTATTTCTAATTTATTTTAACAAAGGGAATGCATGCTTCTTAGTCTGTGGTATTCTGTTACCCTCTCTAAGTTGCAGTAGGTGAAGTTGACTTGTGGTGCACAACACCCTCTTCAAATCAACCCTTCCTGAGTCTAGAAACACCCTTTATTTTTTGCATCACCATCCCTAGTATAGTTTCATTTCTTGCAAATCTCTTTCCCTAAAACCCATGAAAGTTTTAGCATAGGACTAGATAACCATTTTATTACACTAGGAGTAGTAAAACACTTGGTTCGGGTGAAGAGGAAGTCGGCCTTCTCCGTAGGTTCAACTCAAGCCCAAGTCCCACAGCTTGAGAGGTGGTCCCATGTTCCCAATCACATGGAACATCCTACTTACATTATAGCCATTTGGAGGGTGCATTGATTTTGCGATAACATGGTGCATTTTTCAAGACCCTTTTTCCCAAGTTCTCTTATTATATACATGCAATCTAGTATGCCCGGTGGTTTGTTAGAGGACTTATCATGACTTTTAGTAGATCACTTTCACATAAAAATTATATAGACCCACACGAGGCATTTGAAGCATCTTTGCGCATTGAGGTAGGTGAAAGTGTAGACATTGGAGTGAGCTCATTCTTGGAATCTCATATTGCAACAATGGTAAAGTAGTTAGAAAATTTATCACCAATTGAGCACATAAGATGCGTAGTGGAATTGGGTGCACAAATTGTGAAGTAGAAGGGCATAATAATGATAATTTTCCTCATAAATTGGTGTGTTCCTTATTCTGAATTTTGTGAGATTTGTCACTTGGACCATAGTTTAATTCAAAGTGCCCATTTTTGCAACACGTTACAAGGAAGAATGTATCATGTTCCTATAAGATTTGTAGGCCCACTACTCATGATATCGAAGAAGGATGATTGATCGATCGATTCATGATGTCACAAATAAATCTACGGGTAAAATTGAGTGTCATGACCATGATCATGATGAAGAGCACTCACGATGGAGACCATGGTAATGGTTTTGGATATCGTGGTGGATTCAAAGGACGAGGTCATGGTGGTGGAAGAAGTGAGTTCCCCCATGGAACATGTTATACATGTCGATCTCTTGATCATTATAGGTGTGAGTGACCTCATAATATTGTTTTTTATTATTGTGGAAAGAATCGCAACTATGAAGAGTGCCCAAACTTTTATGAACATTTATGTAAGAAGAAAAAATAGGAGAACAAGGGTGCAAGAATTTTCAAAGTACGGTGCGTCATAGAAGATCGGTGGATGCCAAAGTTAGTGCTTGATCCTGAGTTGGTATCTATGAAGATTACTACACGTGTCCAAGCTACACACTTTAGGGAAGTTCCCAGCTGAAACCTACTATTATGAAGGATGATGTGTTACATGCAAAGTATCAGAACCTACACATCAAAAAGATTTCTATCAAGACACTATGGAAGTGATTAGGAGTTTACATGATGAGATACAATGTTTAAAAAAATAGTCATGGAAGTTAGAGAAAAGAAAGTGTTGAAAGCAGAAAAAGTATGAAACTTGGCGGAAGACACACACGAAGGTTTTGCACGTGGGAAAGGGTGTGTTCAAAGGCACGAAGGATAGGGAAGGAAACGTGTGTGAAAGATAGGGGTAGATTCAAGACTTAGCCATTTTCATGATTACGGGTTATTTTTGGAGATAGCATGTAGAGCACATAAACTGGATAAAGACTTATGCAACATGCATAGGCTATTTTTGGAAGAGCGTCTACTAAGTGCTTTACATGGGTTCAAGTTAATAATAGAATTACTACTACCAGTTAACCGAAGAGATCTATTATTAGCGCACTTGCATGTGTGTCTATTATTGTAAAGGCACGTGGCTATTTTTAGCATGCGACCTATTTTGGGAATTATGTAAGCAATGAAGGGCAAGTCCCCACCCTTATAAATATGTAGTAATCTACGTAGGTTAAGAGAGGACTGTATATGATCTATTGTGAAGTTATGTTTCCAAATCTGATGTGCGAATGTTTTTATGATACTGAATATTGTAAGAAGCTTTTGTTTATTTATTGTGTTTAATATAATGGAGTGTATTGACTTATTCAAGGTCTTAAACATGATCATAACTAGTTCTTACATGGTCGAATTCATTAGGGATATTGTTTAAATCCATTACTATTTAGATCTAGATATGGAATATTCTCTGTAGAATTTTTATACTATTTATGGATCTAAATGCTTTAACCCTTCATCATGTTTTCATCCTACATAAGAAAATATAAGGATGGGCCTAGTACCTTTGTAAACTTTGGGTAAGTGCTCATTCTAGGTTGGGTGATGTGCTAGTGCACCAGGTTATTCCTAGTAAATTCTAGCCTGCATTATTGGTTTCATCCTGGGGACCTCTTTTCAATTGCGTTGGTTCATGATGAAGATGTATTGGTTAACCTTATCAAGTGTTGAGGAGTGGATAAAAGATCTATAAGAAGAGTACGCATAGAGGTTCAAAGCACTAGATTTGAGTTTGATGCACGTGCAGTGGGTGAAATAGAATCAGATGACATGCCCTTTGTACGAGAAATTATTTGCTATTTTTCTTGTATAACTATATGAGTTTTTGGTTTCTTATGCATCTAAAAGGACTTGGAGGTATCATGCACTTTTTGGACACGGGAAGAATTTTAGGCCCTTTATGATCTTTGATCTAATTTGGACACACGTTGTGGATACTTGGTTTCATGGTGTTCTAAACAACTATATTCTGGAGTACTCAATTTCCACTTATTATTTCCCGTGAGGTAGAGAATTCCATTTTTATGATATCCCAAAGGAACTTACTTGGCATTCCACCGGTGATTAAAATCTTGATTGGTGACCCCGAACTTGGAAAGCAAATTGATTGCTAGTTAAACCCCTGACATGTGGGGGTAGGAGCATGTTTGGTGAAAGATGGAAGACCTAGCAAGAATGTAAAGGTAGAGAGAAGGAATGCGGCTTAATAATAATGAGGCATGCGAGAGGGAGATAGAGAAGCAGTGGGATGTTGCAGAGTGAATGGCATTGTGGAGAGAGATGGCTCATGAAGGATTTAGAGCTCTACGTGAAGGCATGGAGCTGGAGCATCAGGAACTCCCCATTTGGGAAAGCATGATAGGGAACCCCCCTCAGCCTCACATGGAAGTGCACTAGTAGAGATGACCTGGTAATCTCACCCTTGCACTTGGTTTTCCAGTAACTAGTACGAAAAGTAGTCATCAAGATAATTTAGGCAGTGGGAGAGTAGGAGTAAGTCAGGTGGCAAGTGCAACCATGACAGGTAAAATGTCTTCATTATTGTTTGGAGGTACCTTTTCTGGTGCATCATCTAGATAGAGTTTGAGTGCGCAAAATTTTGGACTCACTTATAGGAGAGTGGTAACACTTCACGTACTATAGGGGGTTCATTCAAGACTACTATTGGGACATAGGGAAGTACATCTTTTGGTCCACTTCCAACTATAGGTGGAGGATCAAGAGGTATATGTGGTTCTAGTTTTAGTGGATCCGGTGGTCCTAGAGGCGAGGTAACATAGGAGGTTCTCAATCGGGTGGGCAAGGTCTACACCAACCCTTGAATATTTACATGGATATGTCTCTTCATCTTCAGATTATATGTGCATAGAGGATGTTATTGAACATGTGCACATGTGTTAGATACTATGGCATGTGAAAGATATCACAACTTCTAAGTGCAAGGTAATTCAATTTACAACTACATTACAGGACGTGTATACAATTGGTACAAGAAGTTTGACCCTGATCAAACTTGCATAGATTATGCATCATTAAAAGATGCATTCCTTAAAGAGTTCTATATCCCGAGTTTGAGCGAAGAGTATAAGTGTGCTCAAGGATATTAAACAAGGAACTACCGAATGTGTCTAAGAGTATGATGCCCATTTACAAAAACTTTTATCTAATATTTTTTCTATGATATTCATGAAAACCAACATGCGCAATGGTTCATTGGAGGTCTGATCATGCCTTTTAGAAGAGCTTTATTACATAAGACATACACCGATCTGTGTGAATCACTTGAAATAGCGGTGTGCACCGAGGTAGTCGGGAGTACAAAAACTAGAGGCAGCCCATTCTTAGAGGCACGTGATTATATCTATGGTGAATCGAGATGGAAAAAATATCAGAAACTTTGGCACATGAGATGTGCACTTAGATTTGGTGTATAGATTCTGAAGTGGAAGGTCACACTAAGGATAATTTTCCCCATAAATTAGTACGTTCATTGATGTTAGACCGTGAGATATGTCATCTCGAACCATGACGCCATCTCGTTGCCCATTATTATAACGCACGATAAGAAATAATGTATCCTGTTATTATAACATTTTGGGTCTACGACTCATGATACTGAGAGGACTTTTGGCTTATTAGTCATATCCATGATGATATAGATTTTTGTGTACCATGACAGATTATCACATAACTCTAAAGGAAAGGGTGAGCATCAAGATCATAATCAAGTGCACTATGATCGAAATAAAGGGAATTTTAAAGGAGGTCATGGCAAAGGTCGAGGATACCATGGTGGTTTCGAGAGGTTGAGGCTGTGGTGGTGGATGAGACAAATTCCCTGTGGAACATGCTTTACATATAGATCACCTGACCACTACAGGAGTGAATGTCCTCAAAATATTACATGTTCTTTTTGTGGAAAGAATCATAGCTATAAGGAATTCTGAACTTATATGAGCATCTTAGTAAGCAGCATAAACAAGAAAAAAAGGCACAAAGATTGTTAGGATACAACGTCTAATGGAAAATCGGTGGATTCACAAGTTGGAACCAGAATCGAGGTGTTACATGTAAAGATCACTACCCGCACTAATGTTGTGTGCGCTAGAGAGGTGTTACAAAAGAAGCCTACTATCACTAAAGAGGATGTTTTATATGCCCAATACCCGTGTCCTACCCATCAAAAGGATGTTTATTAAGAGACCATGGAGGTCCTAAGAGATCTTCGTGGTGAAAACCAATGTTCAAAGGAGAAATTACGGAATATGGAACTAAATAGAGAGGCGAGACGATCCAGTCAAATATTGATGACTTGAAGGAGGTAAGCAAAATGATGTGCTAGGAGAATATTATTCCATTACCGGGAGTTGGTTGAAGGAAACACTCGGTGCTAATATTGGGAATGGGCGATAGATCCCGCATACAAATCTTCCCCCATAGCTTAGACTACGACAAGGAAATCACTTTGAATGTTGTTGTGGATGGATGAATTTTGAGCAATATATTAATTGATATAGGTGCGAAGTCAATGTTATTACTTTAGATGCATGGGTATAGATGGGGAGACGTATATTGCAGCCATCTTCTAATTTATTATTTATGGCTATCAAACTAAGGCCACTCCTATCGAGTTTTAAAATATGCATCCATTACTATATAGGGGGCCAAGTTCACTAGGGATTTTGAGGTTTTAGCACTTGCAAAAGAATACGAGTTTTCCATATCTCATTGGGTGCCCTTGGAGTTATGTAAATAATTTTGATCTTGATTCAAGAAGCAATATATCGAGTTTCAAAACAAGGAGGAAAGAGTTATTGTCCCTTTAACAGATGGTAAATTTTTTCCCTATGTTGAGCCTTTGAGTGATGAATTTCGAATAGGATTTATGTACATGTCATCGGAACCCTGAATTTCTCAAGCCATCTAAAGAAGGAATCCTTCAGTGGGAAGATGCATAGTCTATTAGCGATACTAAAATTATTTCTTGTGATAATTGGGCTCATGGTACTTATGATTTAGTAGGGCGTGAAGTAAGGATCACATTTACGTGGAATAGTAAACCTGTTACGTTAGGAGAATAGGTAATAACCTTGAACCTTGGTACACCGAGGAAGGGGTGCATGTGCTTGGTATGTATACGTAGAGTTACATAGAGAAAATGGAAATTAGCAAAAATTGATTATAGGTATGGTCCAAACTTTTGAATACTTCTCTACTAAACCTCCAGTAGAAGAGGCATTGAGGGTTATAAACCTGGTTAACTATGAGAGACAGTGGAAAGGCGGAAGAACTCATTCAGGATTTATTTGATGGAAATGACTCAGGAGCACATTTTTCTACAGAAATAGAGACAAATGCCACACTACTTAAGTGTGCTTGCTTTGAGAAAGAAAAAGGGAATATGGTCTACATAGTGGATGATGAAGAAGTAGAAGAATTGGATATATATCATTCAGACCAGGTGCATGCAAGGTCTTGGACAGTTTAGATAATAACACACATGCTTATCATGAACCGATGAGGGGCAAAAAAAGTGAATATTGGTACGGATATTAAACCTAAAGAGGCAATAATTGAAGATTATTTGTCTGAATCTGAAGTAGCAAAAATAGTGGAGTTGCTCTGTGATTTTCAGGATTTATTTCCTAGGGGCTACCATGAATTGAAAGGAGTGCATGCATCATTAGGATAAATGAAGATAAAGCTTAAGGAAAGGTGTGTGCCTAGTCAAGAAGAGACCTACGAGGATGAACCCCAACTTGCGCGAAAAGCTCAAGGAAGAAATTGAAAAAATGTTGAAGTCCTGGAATCATAAAGCCCCTGGATGAGTCAAAAATGGGTTAGCCAAATGGTGATCAGTATAAAGAAAGATGGTCAAATTATGATCTTTGTGGACTACAAGGAGATAAATGTTGCATGTGCGGCTGATCCTTTTCATACGCCATTCACAGAGGAAATATTAGAATGTGTTAAAGGGTGTGAAGTCTATTCCTTTACAGATGGAATCTTAGGGTACCATCGAGTTAGGATCAGATAGGAGGATCAGCGAAAAACTACTTTCACCACCGAATGGGAAGTTTTGCATATACTATGATGTCGTTTTGAACTGAAAAATGCATCTGTTATATTTTCATGAATAATTGTTCAAGCATTCCAAGATTTTATTCATATTTTCTTGCAAGTTTACTTGGATGATTGGACGGTATATGGGCTTCATAAGGATCATTGTGACAATCTACGTTTAATGTTTGAAAGATGAATAATATTGAGCATCTCTTTTAACATCAAAAAGTATGTGTTTGCTACACCTTTTGGCACTCTGTTAGGGAAAATTATCTACAAGGAAGGTTTGTTGGTAGATCCAGCTAAAGTTGTAGTTATTGTTAGCCTAAACAAACCTACCAGATAGAGTGAGGTGTGTGGATTTTTGGGTCACGTTGGGTATTATAGAAAAATTATCAAAGAATATGCTAAGGTTTTTGCACCCTTGGAGGAGTTACTAAAAGGAAATGATACATTCTACTGGGGGAACTGCAGTAGTGCACATTCGAGACATTGAAGGAGAAACTTACTACAATGCCTATTTTATGCTTTCCCTCATGGGACCAACCATTTCATGTACATGCGAATGCATCTAGCACGGCATGTGGTGTGGTGTTGGCTCATCCTAGAAACAATATTATAGATCATCCTATTTATTTTGCTAGTAGAAAGTTGACTCATGTAGAGCAGAATTATACAACTACAGAGCGCGAAGCTTTGTCAATGATCTATGCACTACATAAATTCAGACAATACATGCTAGCAACACCATTTTTATTCTATATCGATCACATGGCATTGAAATACTTGGTAAATAATCTAGTTTTACGAGGGTGCATATGTCAATGGGTACTCTTATTCCAAGAATATGATTTTACGGTTGTGGTAAAACTAGGAAAATTAATTGCAGCACAGACCATTTATCAAGGATACAAATGGGGAATACATGCATACAATGAAGACATCATGCCCAATGTATAGTTATGATTATAACATGCATCATTGGAATTAGAGGACTTTGTTTTCTTTCTACGTATATGTATGGTTCCAAAAGGAATGAAATCTGTAGAGAAGAAACAAATTTCCATTTCGCATGGCACCATTTATGTTGATTAGCGGTGACTGCACAATTTAGGTCGAGATGAAGTATTGTGCAGGTTGATGTGTCTTTGGAACATGAGCGCAAAAATATCATGAAAGAGGCTCATGGTGGTATTACACCTGGTCACCATGTAGGTGATGCCACTTGTGTGCAAGATTCTACTTGTTTGATTATGGTGGGAGACACTATTTAAGGATTGTAAGGCATATTACAAGACCTGTGATCACCTTTGTCGAGTGCCTTGGCAAACTAGGGCAAAGAGATGAAATTCCCTTAAGATCTATTCCTAGTGTAGAGCCATTTTAGAAATGGCATATATAATTTGTGGGTCCTATCTCATCACCACACGTAGGACTCGGATTGCATTACATCATCACTTATACTGATTATCTTACAAGGTGGGAAGAAGCAAGACCTACCAACGATTATACGTACAGCTACAATAGCTAGGTTTTTTGGAAAAATATTATTACAAGGTATGGATGCCCACTAATTTTGACAAGTCATAGGGGCACACACTTTTTGAATGCAACAATCGAGATATTATTAGATGAATTTATGATTGTACACCATAAGACTACACCATATCATCCTCAAAAATGGGACTGTTGAAGGTTTCAACAAGATTTTGAGTCGGACATTGACAAAATTATGTGATTTTGGAAGGAAAGATTGGGATGATAAAGCTTCTATCGTGCTTTGGGCATATAGAAAAACATATAAGAGGTTGAGAAAAGTTGCACCATTTCGCTTAGTGTTTGGTGTGGAAGCCTTTCTTCCTATGGAAATCATGTTACCTTCTTTATGTATTGCACACTGGAGGAGGTATAGGCTGATGAACAAGCATTAAAGGAACAAATTGGAAAGGTGATCAAGCTAGATGAGCAATGAGAAATAGCATGATGGATTCAAAATCAAGAAAATTCTAGGTAGAAAGCATCGATGACAGACGCATCAGGGAAACAAATATTGAGATAGGATATATGGTGCTCTTTATGATTCTAAATTTATGCGCCATCTAGGTAAACTTAAAGTACATTGGTTGGGACCGTATGTTATCACTCACATACTTGAAGCAGCGCTTTCTAGTTAAATATTCTTGATGGAATATGGTTACTTGGTTACTTGATAATGGGAGTAGGCTAAAGCCTTACTATAAATAAGTCTTCTTGGTATTTGTAATAAGGAAGTGTTGCCATTTAGATTAGGTTTTCATTTATGTATTCCCTTAATGTATTTCCTTCTTCGTCACTATGCTTTGTCATTTTAGTTGGTGTTTTGTGTAATAAGTGTGTTTGTGTCTTGGGAAGCTAATTACCATTTATAGAATTTTTATGCATAGAGGACTGCACATACCATTTATGTGGGGTGGCTATTGAAAAATGGGTACACATAAAGGAAAAAACTGCTACAAGTGTTATTCAAGTTTGGAGAGTTGTTGGAAAGAATATTGCTTCCAAACAAGGACCATAGATGGAGATAAACGAAGGAACAGATAACAAAAGGTAATCAATGGCCTAGAGACTACCGGAGAAGGCATAGTGGTGAGGCACTCATGTGCATGGAAGTACATTGAAGAGAAGTCTCAGAGCCGGAAGGTAGGAAGGTGCGCTAGAAGGTTATAGATGAGGCGTGAAGATGTACCACATAAAAATTGTGAAAATGGTCAATTAATGAGAGGATTGTTGGTAGGTGAAGGAGCAATAAATGCACTAAATTTTTGAAAATCTATATAAGGATGGGATGTGAGTTTATTTTTACCATTGTAATCACAAGTATTTGAAAGAGCTAAGTGAAAATGAGCCGAGTGAAGATTATTTAGGTGTGAAGAGCGTGAAACCGCAGACATGGAGAGCATAGTTTTGCATAGAAGAAGCTTGCATCCCCATTAGTGAAGGGTTGGAGTGAAGTAGATGTGTTACAAAAGAGCTAGGGCATGCATAATCGAGCTAGGGTTTAGACCTGCTCACTATAGAAAATAGAAAACAAAGCATTTTCACATTACAAAGGATAGAAAGTTGGTTTTTAGATAGCACCAAAGAAAGTATCGGCGCCAAAGAAAGTACCTGCTGCAGGAGCTAAAGGAAAGAAGAAAGTGGAGGTAGAAGTTGAATTTACGCTTGAGAGTAATTTTTTGGAGATTCAAAGTACCCAGAAGGTGTTATAGTTGGGAAAGAATGGGATTCCCACATCCATAAGTGTAAAATAAGTGATTATAACCACCACACATTGGATAACAAGGAGTTAGATGCGTTATTGAGCATGAATAACAAAAATGCATGGTAGAGGACATGCCAATATATGATGACGTTGGAGAGAAGTTGTTAAAGTATGTTGGAGTCTATCAATTGTATGAGCTCCCTTATTTTGGTAAGTATGAACCATTATACTAGTGGTTAATGAGCAGAGTCCATGAGGACTTCTTCTATTTCACCGGATAGAGGGTCAGAATCATAGCCACCTTGATTGCAACACTGACATGATTAAAAGACACAGGGATAGACCTTGTCAGTGATCTAATAGATAAAGAAACAATCATGGAAACATGGAAGGAGTTGGGATATACAAAGGGTCCGTGTGGGATGGACATTGACAAGTTGAAGAAGTACCCAGTGGTTCAGGCAGTTACACATCTGGTAACAAAGTTGAATGACCAAGAGAGGTGGTCGTAAGTGAATACAATGTGGTTACATATCGCAAGGATAATGTCACAGGAGTGATCTACAACATAGTAGGCTACATTATAGAGAACATTATTGAGGAAGCACGCATAGGTGATAAAATCAATTTTGGCACTATTTTACTTTCTTTAGTATTTATGGAGATTGGAGTGCCCGATGGGTTGAAGGACAAGATCTGGGAGTATCCCATGGAGAAAAAATCCCTTGCAGAAAGGTTTGACAAATATTTATGTGAAGGGTCGATGAGTGGGCCATTCAAATGAAGGGTGGAGATGTGGTATAATAGGATCGCACATCATTTGAAGAGGAGTGGCGCATTCCTAAGGAGTTACTGTCAATGGTGGGAAAGGTAGTATAATTCATGGTGTACCAGCACTTCTACATTGCATGATTTGCTATGAGGGATGGGACATGGAGCCCATGGTGTAAACTACCATATGCCTTCTAGAACGCTACTTCCAGTGCATCATCCACTATTTTACTAATGTGCACTACCTGAATTTTATTGCAGACAAGGTAGATTGTGACTACCACACTCTGAGGAAGACATATGTATTTCCAGGCCAGACTACCTATGTTGAGAGGATCATTTTAGATGTTATAAGCATGAAGCATGTAAGCTTGGTAATTGGGGACATTAGAGCAGTGCTCGTATACCTTCAACTTAATCCTAAGATAGAGAATAACAAATATGTGGAGAATGAGTTCGTGCTCCTAGGGCCACCTAAGGGAAAGCATATAGTGGAGAATGTGCCAGCCCCAAAGCCCACAGAAGCTATAGAGGTAGATGATGAGGAGGAAGATGAGGATAGTGGCGGCTTAGAACATAGGGGCTGTGGGCCTTGACGCAACCCATGGATAGAGTAGAGGGTGAGCGCGCAAGTACCCCACCTCAAGTGTAAGAGGAAGAAGAGGACTTAGAAGTAGTCTAAAGAGAGCGAAGTTTCAAGAGGGTTTCAGAGGAACAAAACACAAGGCATGGGAACTCCTCAGTCTATTAGGAGGTCACCATGAATCTCCCTAAAAAGAGATAAGCGAGAGGAAAATGATGAAGCTGAAGTTGAATGAGGAGGAGGAGGATTCTACAGAGAGTGCACCTAGAACTCCCTGTACTCACCGAGAGGATGTGGAGGCACTATTATCACTATTTTGTCCCCAAAAAAATTGATCAGCCACAACCCCACATAGAAGGAACTAGAGAAATCACATTCAAATCCTGCAAACAGGTTGCAGAGGGACTCTACAATGGACAGGTGGGGCCTGTGAAAGATCAAATGACCTCGTGCAAG
This sequence comes from Taxus wallichiana var. yunnanensis, assembly GCA_018340775.1. Classification (NCBI taxonomy): domain Eukaryota; kingdom Viridiplantae; phylum Streptophyta; class Pinopsida; order Cupressales; family Taxaceae; genus Taxus; species Taxus wallichiana. The sequence goes on along the minus strand of CM031242.1, from coordinate 601,155,177 downwards.
AAGAAATTCAAGAAACAACTCTATCAAGCAAACCCATGCTCCAAATCCAGCAAACAAATTACAGGTGGGCTCAAAAATGGAATAGTAGGGTTAGGGAAGGAGAAGACAATGTCAAAGAAGCCATAGGCTCAAGGAGAAGGAATGGAGAAATTTTGAAGTCTTCAGCTCGAAATAGTTGAAGCGAGCCCAAAACAAATAAGTATGGAAGAGATAGTGGCGCTGCCAAGTGTCCAAACAGCGCACCTCCAAAGATTGAATCCAAAAGGGGAGACTCGAATAAGAACCAGACCCCACATTTCCCAGCCTAAAGAAGGGCGATTCAACAGCCTAAAACCCAAAAAAGTGGACAGATCAGGCCCAAAAATTAGCTAAGTATGGAGAACGAGCGCCATCTCGCCACGTGTTCAGGGCTTGAAAAGGTAAGAGCGGCCGTTGAAAAGTCCAAGAGCCTGTAGAGGATTCCACATGTCAACTTGACGCTCCTTCAAAGGAAAAATCCTGAGTGGGTTTCTAAGTGAGCATGAAGCCTCCACACATCCGGTTTCATAAAGGGATAAGGTCAAGGTTGAATAGTCAAAGCATTGAGACAGGATAGTGGAGGATGCCAAGTGTTAGCACGATGCTAATCCAAGAGTAAAATTGGGGATGGTTTCCAAACAAGCACCAGGCTTCCCGTGTGTCCCCGATCGAGATAGAAGACCCCTGCTAAACAAAAATACTTAGACAAAACGTGAAGAAACCGAGTGAACCACTGAAGAAGCCATGTGTTAGCCCGACACAACTTTAAAAGAAAAATACAAAGGTAGCCCTCAGACATGTGCCAACCCTCCACATGTCTAGTTTCAAAAGGGGGACCTATTTTATGTTGTTTGCCACCATTTCTATATAGATCCAATTCAAATTTCATATGGGCATATATTTTGACTCAAAGGTGCTCGAAATCTAACATATCTAGTACTATTGAAAAGATATTGGCCTCATCTATGCCATGGAGATATGAAACATTAATTTTGGAGAAGATAAGTGGGTAAAAATGGAGAAATGTCTTTGTGTCATTAATACAAGATCTATTTTCCACAACAACAAGATCAGATTTGATTTGGTCTTCCTTTCCTCCTCCTTCAAGGCATCAAACAAGTAATTGATATAGACACAACAAATTTGGGGTGGATTTGTAGGAGGCATTGATGATAGTAGTTGAACTCCGAACTAGTTTTCCCGCTTCTCTCTCTTTCTCCCCTCTATGTTGAATCTATAAAGGAAGGGTCGGGACTTATTGTAAAAGGTTGGATGTTTCTTTTGCACCAACCCTTCTTCTTTTGTTCACAGAAGGATTTGTGGAGCTTTTCTAACCTCTCCTTTGAGTTATAATGCAAGTTTTGCTTCTTGGCCACCGTAATATCTTGTATCGACTCTGAGAAATAGTATATATTGATTCCGATGTCGAACTAAAGGACCCGAACAAGAATTGGAGAGAGCAAGGACCTTAGTAGCTAGAAATATATCATCTTATGAAGCCTTTCTCCAGACTTTGCATGAAGATTTGAAGAAATCAAACCAGGCATTGGATGTTTGTGTAGCTCTAGAAGTAGTTATTTGAATTAGAACAATGGAAAAAGATAATTATGTCCGAAAGTGATGAAAGATGAGATGTTGGGGTGTGTAGAATGATTAGCAATGGTAAATCAAAAGCATGAGGCCCTTGCAATAGCCCAAGACCCACATAAAGAAAGGTTGGATGAAATTGGAAAGCTTATAGTGCAAAAGATGGATCTTCAAGGAAGGGTAATTGTAATGTCCAACATTGTTATAGTATTACAAAATGAGAAGGAAGATATTACACAAGAGGAGTTAGATTCTATTACATCAGATATTCCAAAAAGGAAGAAGTCACACTAAGTGATTGGCAAACCTTAGAGGATGAAATCAAAGAAGAATATCCGAGTTAATTCTTCCAGTTGAAACAAAGGATGTTGCAGGGTGAAAATTCATTCTTTGTACAATAATTCTTTAATTTCCTTTCATTCCCATTATTTATTCTTTAAAGTATCAAGAGGCAGTGATTGTCGGGATGACAATGTAGTTTTGTGTGGGGTAATGTTGAGAAGACAAAATATGACACTTAGCAAAATGCAAAGAGAATATTTGTGTGTGGAAATAGGGCCCATTTAAAGGCACTGAAGGATAGGGAAGGAAACACATGCGAAATATAGGGATAGATTTGGGACTTATCCATTTTCATGATTATGGACTATTTTTGGAGATAGTGTGCAGAGCACACAAATTGGATAAAGACTGTGCGCGACATGCATAAGCTATTTTTGGAAGAGAATTTACTAAGTGCTTTATATGGGTTCGATTTAATGATAGAATTACTACTTCCGAGTTAACCGAGAAGAGATCTATTATTAGCACACTTGCATGTGTGTCTATTATTGTAAAGGCATGTGGATTTTTTTAGCATGTGACCTATTTTGGGAATTACGTAAGTGGTGAAGGGCAAGTCCCCACCCTTATAAATATGTATTAATCTATGTAGGTTAAGAGAGGATTGTATATGAGCTATTGTGAAGTTATGTTGTCGATCGATGCATGCATAAGTTTATGATAACTTGAGTATTGTAAGAAGCTTTTGAGATCAAGGAAGAGAGAGTCATGATTACTTTGGAAAATGGAAAATTTTCACCTTATGTATAACCTTAAAGTGAAGAAGACTTGAACATAATCTATGTGTGCACCATTAGAGATTCATAATTTTTCGAGCCGTCAAATGAAGGGGTTATCCATTTGGATGATGCACGATCCATGAGTGATACTAAAAGTGTTGTATGTGATAGCTGGGCACATGAAACTTATGAAATGGTTGGGCGTGAAGTAAGAAGTGCAACTACATGCATAAGTAAGCCACATTGTGTTAGGTGTTTGGGCAGAAATCAGGTAGCTTTATATACTAGAGAAGAAAATCCTAAGGTATTTGTACACACTATGGAAATACAAAGTGGAAAGATCAGGTGGAAAGAAGGAGCATTCTATTTTACACCCTTCATGGGACAAAAACATGTTGGTGGATGGTTCATAGAGATAATCTTTTAGAATTGTAACACTGTGGCAAAGCTGTTAACTTTTCCTCTTTTGCATTCAAGTGTTGACATTTGATTTTCCTAAGAAGGTGTATTCTTTTGACTGTTAGAAATCATGCTTTCTATGCATAATTTATTTCTATTCTTGGATTCATTTTGTTGAAATGTTGTTGCTTTGCGTAAGGAATCCATTTGTTGAGAAAAAAGTTGTAAACAGGTAATGTTGTTTGCAAATTATCTCTTTATAATAATGAAACCTTGATCAATTTCATTGATCTAAGGTATGTTTTAATTCTTCTTACCTGATCTATATGGTAAACTGACATTCAGAGGTTGAAGGAAATAAATGACTGAACTCTTGTATTTATATAATTTCATTGATCTTATTGGAATTTCTTGCTTTGCATTGCTCAGTTGTAAGTAGTGTGCTCGGATCTTCTTGCTAATTTCTCCAGGATGTTGAATGGCGTAAAGAGAATGAAGGTATACTTCGAGGACTATTGAGGGTAATAACTTAAGTCCTAGATCTTTAAGATCATCCTAACGAGATTATAACATAAGGTAAACTAGACCTACCTTATGTCTATGTTTACACTAATATTTTTGTATCCTAACCTAAGTTGTATGTTTACAAAGTGGGGATTTGGGAAATAACATAAAGTAATCATAAGTTTATTTCTAACCTATTACCTAATGCTATATTCGTATGGGGTATGGTCTATCCTATGATGGAAAAATTACCTAAGGCAATGCTTATAAACCTAAGGTAAATACTTTCTATACTAACCTAAGGTCGGATCATGAGCTAATGATATCTATCCTAAACTAATGCAAGGATAGAAAGGGACCTAAGGGGATTCGTATGGAAAATATGAGATGTGGCATCGATTTCTAAGTCATTTATTTTATTTTATCTTTAATTTAAAATAATTCGATCTGTGTCGATTGGACGAGAGGCATGGCAACTAGAGGGAATCCTAGTTGGCACCTTTACTAAAGTTAAGAAATGCATGTTCTCTTTGAATTTGGACTCGCCAACTTTAGATGGTGGTGGCGTGGAGATATAGGTGGGAGATTAGAAATTAATGACATTTATGGTCATCATTTTTGGCGAGAAAACTGCCTTGGAAACCATGCGAGTGGATTTGTTGGGAGTTGTTTGGTCTTTCATGCATTCTGATTTTTGCTCTACATGGAGCTATCTAGTTCTTCAAACCAGCAGTTCTATTTTCAGTTTGTTACTATTTTTAACTCCCTTGGACTATTTTTGATCCAATGGAAGTATATAAGGAATTTCAGAAGGAATTTTTTTGTTTTTGATTTTTTTGAGAAAAAGTTGTTGTGAAGGCTCTACTGAAAATACTCGTTATCCAAAATAAGCCCATGCTTGTTTTGGTTAACTTGCCTTCATTATTCCTTCCCTTTTCTGTAGGCATATTTTTGCAAATTTAAAGCACTTAAATGTTCATAGAGATGGCTTCATCATATAGGATTTTTCTTCCCCTTTCCAGAAAGGTAAAGAAGTCCTCATAAATCCTTGTATTTTTTGAGTTATGGCTCAATGAAGTTTAAAGGGGAAATTTTCCCAAGGTGGGCCAGTGGACCTAAGCGAGAATTTTAGCAAAGGAGATTTGGTGGACTGGTAGAGTGATGGGAAAATTTTAGCACTTAGGCATTTTTGTCAAAATGCTCAAAGTCAAATTTTAGCCCGCAGGCCCGAAGGAGGAACAAAGCGCATTCACAGGGCCAGGGAGAAAATTTTGCCACTTAGCCTTTTTGGGCAAAAGGGTTAAAGTCAAGAATTGGCCCGCGGATCGGAAAAGGAAAATGACCAAGGTTCCGCATCCAATAGAAAGGTGCCACGTGTCTAGTCCACGTCAGCAAAGTGCCATGGTGGGGTCAGGAAGAAGTTAAGTTTTTGCCTTTTTGGTCAAAAAGGTTGAAGGCAAGAAATGAGCCCGCGATCCCATCGAAGTGCAAAGTGCCACATGTCCATTCATCGATAGAATACCTTAGAAAACTTTTCTCTTGCGGAAAATTTGGGTGGAATTTGATTTTGATACTGCAGATCAATCGAAGAGTGCCACGTGTCATCAAAACATGGCGTCCATTTCTTACGCAGCATGGTGAATGCATCAAAAAATGGATTTGTGAGGGTTCCCTTACTATTTTAATGAATCTTGTCGGTGTTCGAAGATGTCGAATCAATTTTCCCACATTTTTTCACCTTTCTTCATTTTGTTTGATCGATATATGCCAAATTTCAACTCATTTGTAATGGTTGGACAATTATTTCTTATTTTGTAGACTGCCCTCTTCCCTTTGACAAGTGAATTCATGGATTTTATCAAACCTTCCATTAAAATTGCATGTATTTATGCCTTGTGGTCATTTGTAACACGTTGTCTCAATCTATAGGGCAATAATACATGCCTATGGGTGATTTTTACTCCTTTTTTGTCTTCATTGTTCTTAGTTGATCTTCTATTACAAGATTGGTTATCTCGTGTTTTGACTATGTGCATGCAAATTTCTAGTTTGTGTTTACCGAGAAAAACTATTGGTCATCGCCCCTTTGGTGTATCACCGTTTTTACTTAGTTTTGTTTCCTTTTGCATCTTTTAAATCTATCTCCTTGGAATCTAGAGTAGGATTTAACATTGAACCTATACAAAATTCATGCATACACCTAAATAGAGGGGTAAGAACTAGCTTTCTCTGGATATTTTTCTCACCTTGCAAGGTCCCACACCTTGGAGAAAACTCAATGTTGTGCAATCACACTAAATGACCCAATTCTAGACTATAGATCTAAAGGTCATTTAGGGGGTGTTGTAGATTTGCACTAACAATTTTGGCATGCTCGGTGGGACCTTAGAGGTCTTCATCTTCATTGCAAAAAAGTTGATGTGTAATTTTTGTAATTTTCTTGCTTGAAAGAGCCTTGATTTACACATTTGGCGACTCTAAAATTGAAGATTCATGAGAAGGATCCAAACAAGGTCAAGGACCAAAGAAGAGGGATTGTTTAACTATCTGCAATTATCCCTAGAAAGAGGAGAAAGAGGAAGAAGGATTCAAAGGTCTCCATCTCCACCAAACAGAACTCTATCAACTCCTCCACCTGGTAGACCTTTCATCTAATCAACAAGGGTTCTCAGGCCAATCAGAATGGCACAACCCAATCCTTATGTCAACTTTACTTTGGTAGCATCCCACTTACTCTCAATGCACAAAACCCAATTCCAAATGTAACATTGAAGAAATTCCCATACTTTACTGGAGAAAATCAAACCACTCTTGGTGATCATGTCCAAGACATTGCTAATGTTTGTGCAATCCATGAGATTGTTGAGATGGATATTGCTATCAAATTGTTGGCATATTCATTCAAAGGGAAAGCCTTGTAATGGTTTAGAAGCCTAGCAGCAAGCTCTATTCAAACTTGGGATCATCTATGTGCAGCCCTCCATAACCAATTTGGAGAGAAAGGGGACAACTTGTCTCTATTGGAGCAACTGACAACTATCAAGAGAGCTCCCAATGAGTAGCTAATAGACTTCAATTTCAGATTTCAAAGAACGTGGGATAGAATCCCATTGGTAGTGAGGCCAACAGCTCAAGGTTCTTTCTTATACTTTCTCAAGGCTTTAAATTCTAACATTTCTATGTTGATCCAATCCATGGGAGGTGCAACTCTACCTGCAGCTTACAACATCACCATTAGGGCTGAGAATTGTTTGATCCAAGATGGTAAACTTGCACCTAGGCCTCCTATGCCCTTATATCTAGAGTTGGGAAGCCCAAGTACTAGTCAATCACCTACTTTAGCTCCTATTCCCACTCCTAGAAATCATATTTCAAATGAAACTTCTACTTCATCCTCTAGTGCCTCAAATGAGCTTCAAGAAGTTATGAAACAATGGAAAAATTTGGGCAATGAGCTGGTTACGCTCAAGAGGTAGCAAGCTCAAATATTTAGGCCTTCTTATCAATCTCAAACTCAGCCTAATAGATAACCATATCAACCTAATAGGCCACCCAACCCAGCTGTAAATCAAAATAAAGTAAGGCCTCCTGCTAATAGACCATTTCAGCCCTATAACCCCAATGTTGCATCTACCTATAAAGCCTTAGTGTCGGTGTAAAATAATATAGTTCAAGAGTATGATTGGTGTTTCCCATGCAATGAACCTCACAACCAATCTATGTGCTTCAATGGTGCTTTGAACCAAGCTTTGATGGTGACAACAACTGGTGTAGAGAGTGAAGCGAATCGAGAAACAAACCAACAACAAGGGACATCTCAACAAGATACAACTTCAAATGAGACTACACTTGTGAATTGGCAGGCTGAATATTTTTTGGTATGAATCAAACACCTTCTCAGAGTGTAGTAGCTAACACATAGTCAAAGAAGAGGAATATTGGTGAAGGGCAGTCATTAGATCCAAGTGATTCATAACCTTCCATCACTCCACAAGGTGTTGGCAAGAAAAATGTAGTTCCAAATGTGCAAGGACAGCCCAAGCCACCTTCTAGACCAGCTCAAATGCCAACTGTTGTAGCCCATGTACAAGAAAATAATGTGTAGACTAAAGGGTAGTGAATATATGGTTCATCCCCATTTAACATCATTGAACAAATGAAGAAGACCAATGTGAACATATCTATGTGGGAGTCACTATCCATCCCAGGACAAAGGGATCTATTACAAGCTGCCATGAAGAATTGGTCAACCTCAAATCAACTAGCTCATATGCAAGAGAAGGTACTCACAAATGATACTCAGCCTGAGGGGAATCATGGAGGACAGAAAGGTAAAATTTTGAAGCCCCCTCCATTCTATGTTTCATTGATCATTGGGGATAAACTAGTACATAATTGTATGATTGATTTTAGGGCAAGTGGTTTTGTGATGCCCAATTAAATATACGATCAATCTGGGCCTTCAATATAAAGTCATATCTAAGGGGTGGTGTAATTAGATGGGACAGTAGTAGCAATATTTGGGGTGATTAAATATTTGAGCCTTACTTTGCATGCATACCCCAATGTCACTGTTTTTTCAAGATGTGTCGGTGATAGATTTTCCACCACTCTTTGCCATATGTTTGTCAAGGGATTTCATAGCTAGAATTTGAGGGTACCTATCTATTGATTGGTCACACATGCTATTTAGGACAAGGTATGGAGCCAAGGCCACAATCAGGTCCGAACCTATTGCAAAATTTCACATTGAGCCTCATACTCCAAGCCCAATCAATGCCGAGTTGTTCATCGTTTGATCAAGAGGATTATCCACGCACACATGAAGCTAACACCAAAGTTGGAAGCATTCCAGATTTGACTCTTGATGAATGGGCAAGCAAGGTACATGATTTGGATCCCTACAAGGAAATAGAGAAATCTAAACTAGGATTCTATTACATGCATGAATAAAATCAACCTCTTCCTAGCATCACCAAGCCGAGACCATAAATATGAAAATGAGGTATGGCGGTTGTTCTTCGATGGATCAAGAAGTAAACAAGCTATAGGAGGGGAGATATGCTCTTTGCACCTCAAGGCATTAAGTATTATTCAACTTTTAGATTTCAGTTTGCATGTTCTAACAACACTATTGAATATGGAGCTTTGATACATTGATTGCATTGGTCAAGGAAGAGAGGCATCAAAACTTACAATTCTTTGGTGATAGTGAGTTGATTGTTAATCAAGTTAAAGGATAGCATGCTACCAAGAATGACCTAATCAAGAGTTATCGAGAATAGGGTGTGGGATCTCATTGAGGATTTTGAGGGCTTTGACATCAACTCCACCCTTAGGAAAGAGAACCAAGATGTTGATAGACTTATAGAAGTTGGAGAAACTTTTTATGTTGTGAAGAGTATTAAAAGAGATAATATGCAGCAAAACATCCATGTGATTGTGAGGCCATCGTGCTGCAGACAATAATGCAAGTTGTAAAGTGTTTGAGAGTGACCAACAAATCATCAATTTCTTACAAGAGGAAGCTGAGTTCTCAGCCAAAAAACAGGAAAAGTTGGAACAACAGTATGGTGATCAAGTGGTACAGTTGAGAAACAACAAACTACCAAAAGGACTTGTGACTTTAGAGTCTATCTTCAATCCTAATGATCAATTTAGAAAGGAGAAAGAAAACATCCAAGTCAAGGGAGAGGAGTCAGAGCCCATCTCAGTTGGAGAAAGAAAGTCACTTCAAATTGGTAAAGTGGCAACCGAGCAAGAAAGGTATGAATTCATGCAACTTTTCCAAGAGTTCCTAGATGTATTTTCTTGGAGATATGAATAATTGAGAGGTTTCAATCCCAAGCTAGCTCAACACACAATTGAATTAGATCCAAGTGCTAAGCCCATCAGGCAAAAATAGAGACCGGTCAATCCACACATTGAGCCTCTCATGAAGAAGGAATTGAATAAGTTAATAGAGGCAAGTATCATATTCCCCATCAAGCATTCAAGATGGGTTGCAAACTTGGTTCCAGTTAGAAAGAAGAGTGGAGAAATCAGGTTGTGTGTAGACTTTAGAGATTTGAATAAAGCATCCCTCAAGGATCACTACCCACTTCCTTCTATGGAGCAAATTTTGCAAGTTGTTGTTGGCTCTAAGAGGTTTTCATTGCTAGATGGTTATTTAGGGTATAATCAGATCATGGTAAAGGAAGATGATCAGTTCAAAACATCCTTCACCACCAAATGGGGAACCTATGCATATAGAAAAATGCCATTTGGGTTGTCTAATGCCGAGCTACTTTCCAAAGGGCAATGGATATGGAATTCAAGGGATTGATCAACAAAATAGTGTTGATATACCTAGATGATATTACTGTATTTTCTAAAAGTGAAGCAGACCATCTCTTCCATTTGAGACAAGTGTTCCAAAGATGTAGAAGATTTGGGGTATCCTTCAATCCCAAAAAATGCATATTCCTAGCTCATGAAGACAAGCTCCTTAGCCACATTGTTTCTAAAGAAGGGTTAGAAATTGATCCAGAGAGGGTTAAAGTAATAAGAGCACTACCATTTCCAAGTCATAAGAAGGCTCTTCAAAGTTTCTTGGGAAACATCAATTATGTTCGAAGGTTTGTTCCAAACTTTGCAGCCCTTGTCAAGCCAATAACTATGATGTTGAAGAAAAATGTGGCATTCGAATGGATAGCTAAAGGTAAGGAGAGTTTTGAGGCAATCAAAGAAGCTATCGATGGGCTCAAACTCTCATTAACCCATATTTCTCCAAAGACTTCATCCTTTATGCATTTGGCGGTGATGATACAATTTCTACAATTTTAGTACAATGAACAAAGAAAATGTAGAGTAGCCAATTGCCTTTTTAGCCAAAGCTTGGAGGACTATGAAGTAATGTATTCCTTCATTGAGAAGCATGTTCTTGCAAAGTGATTAGGAGCTTAAAGAAATTTAAGCATCTAGTTTCAAACAACAAGGTTCAAGCTTGTTGGTTTCTCATGTGGGAGTTAAAGACTTCCTCCTCAACAAATATATAAATGAAAATGTGCGGGGTGGATTACTTGTGTCATGGAGTATGACATTGAGATCAAATTCACCAAGTTGGTTCAAGGAAAGGGATTGTGTGAGCAATTGGCCTTGAGTCAACCAATTGAAGCAAGCAAAGAGAAGAATGTTGTTTTGGTGTTACAAGATAGCCAAGAACAAAGAGATGTTCAAGAATAAAATGGTGGTGTGCTCACTCCTTGCTGGACCCAAGACATAATGCACTTCTTACAAATAGGCCTATGCCCTCTAGAGATGAACAAAGACAAAATAAGACACTTCAGATTGCAGGCTATTCCGTATGCACTTGTTGATGGCATCTTGTTCAAAAAGGATATCAATGGAGTGTTCTTTGAGATGCATTGGGACAAATTAGATTGAGAAAATGTTAGAAGAGTTCCATGATGGATCAGTTAGGGGTCATTTTGCTCCAAGAGTGACAGCTCTCAAGATCATGAAGGCTGGTTATTATTGGCCCAAAGTGTTTAGTGATTATTATGCATGGATCAAGAGGTGCAAGAATTGTGCATTCTTCATAGGCAAAGAGAGGTTAACAGCACTTCCATTGCACCCAATCTCAGTTGACCAACCATTCATGCAATGGGGTTTGGACTTCGTTGGAGTCATTAATCCAAACTCAAGCCAAGGGCACAAATGGATTCTAACAGCAACAAACTACTTCACCAAATGGGTGAGGCGGTGGTTGAAAGAGGTAAATGAATCTAGCATTCTAGACTTCTAAGAGGGGATAGCAACCAGATTTGGTATACCGCCACTATAATATCGTATAATGCTTTGGCATTCATATGATCAAAGGTAAGCCCCGAATGGGTTGTTAGAAATGGGATCTATTTGAGAACTTCATCAAATTATTACCCTCAAGGTAATGGCCAAGCCGAGTCCACAAACAAGAATCTATTAAGGATCATCAAGAGGAATCTTGATGAAAATCGAAAGGACTTGGCATACTAAGCTCAAATCAGCTCTATGTGGTGATAGGATAACTCCCAAGAGATCCATAGGTCTCTCTCCATTCAGACTTGTTTATAGGAAAGAGGCAATCTTGCCTATATCACTTGAGTTGCCAACATTAGAACTCATGAAGCAATCGAATTATTGGAGTGTGAGCCCATGGAGGTTAGATATGCGAGAATTGATGGAACTCCAATAAATCGAGATCATGCAGCCCAAACAATAGAAAAGGACCATGAATTGATCAAGAGAAGCTTTGATAAGAAAGTTAAGGCTAGAACTTTCCAAGTTGGAGATTTAGTGTTGAAATGGGATGCAGACCGAGCAAAGCCTAGAAGGCTTTCAAAATTTGATGCCATTTGGAGTGGCACCTACATGGTAACAAAATGCAAAAACAGAAATGCCTTCTAATTGTCTACATTGGATGGTGAGGAATTGTATATTCCAGTTAATGGAATCCATCTAAAGCATTGCTTACAAGAAGGGAAACTTCTCATCTTGTACATATTAGCTTTTTTTTTTTCTTTCATGCAAGTGCTTATACACATTTTTTTATTGTAGCTTAGATTTACATTTCCCTAAGTGCTTTGGCATAGGTTTTGTTGCCCCAAGGATGCATCTTTTGCATATCATGTTCCAGGTCAAAGTAATTTTCTACTCTCACAATCTTCATCTTAGATATTTTCTAATGAATTGAGAGTAACAAGCAATTGAGTTCATGACTCCATGCCCAATGGATTGCTTCAGGCAGTTGGTCACTTCATCTAGTAGGTAGATGACCCCTCTGAGTCACCAAAATTGTTATCCAAAATAAGCCCATGCTTGTTTTGGTTAACTTTCCTTCATTCTTCCTTCCTTTTTCTGTAGGAAGATTTTTACAAATTTAAAGCACTCAAAAGTTCCTGGAGATGGCTTCATCAGATAGGATTTTTCTTCCCCTTTCCAGAAAGGTAAAGAAGTCCTCCTAACTCCTTGTATTTTTTGAGTTATGGCTCGGGGAGTTTAAAGGGGAAATTTTCCCAAGGTGGGCTAGCGGACCTAAGGGAGAATTTTTGCCAAGGAGATTTGGCAGACTGGCGGAGTGATGGGAAACTTTTAGCACTTAGGAATTTTTGTCAAAATGCTCAAAGTCAAATTTTAGCTCTGCAGGCCCAAAGGAGGAACAAAGCACATTCGTGGGGCCAGGGAGAAAATTTTGCCACTTAGCCTTTTTGGGAAAAAGGGTTAAAGTCAAGAATTGGCCTGTGGATCCAGCAAAGGAAAATGGAAGGAAAATGACCAAGGTTCCGCATCCAATAGAAAGGTGTCACATGTCTAGTCGTCGGCAAGAATGCTATGGTGAGGGTTGGGAAGAAGTTAAGTTTTTTGCCTTTTTGGTCAAAAAGGTTGAAGGCGAAATGAGCCCGCGATCCCATCAACGAATTGGGAAGTGCCACGTGTCCATTCATCGGCGGAAGACCTTGGAAAAATTTTCCCTTGCAGAAAATTTGGGTGGAATGTGATTTTGATACTCGTAGATCAATCGAGAGAGTACCACATGTCATCGAGCAATAGATTGGTGGAGGTTTTGGGAAAATTTTCCAATTTCACAAAAGGGGAAAAAGGTCAAATTTTGGCCCGCCAACCCGATTTTTGCCCTAATTTGCTTTGTTTTTCCCTAAATCTTCATAGGGCCATATCTTTCGACCCAGAGCTCGATTTTCACGATCCTTATATCATTGGAAAGATGTTGAAATTATCTACATGATGGACCCCTCAATTTTGAATTTTGATGGAGTTTGATGGGAAAATTTTGAAGAAATGTCTCTAGCATGGGAAAAAATGTAGAACCGACCCCCAACCACCAAAATTGATGAAGTATGGCGTTTGTTTCTTCTCCAGCATGGTCGAATGCATCAAAAATGGATTTTGAGGTTCCCTTGCTATTTTAATGAATCTTGTCGTGGTTGGAGATGTCGAATCAATTTTCCCACGTTTTTCACCTTTCTTCGTTCTGTTTGATCGATATATGCCAAATTTCAGCTCATTTGAAAGGGTTGGACAATTATTTCTTGTTTTACAGACTCCCCTCTTCCCTTTGGCAAGTGAATTTGTGGAGTTTATCAGACCTTCCATTAAAATTGCATGTATTTCTTCCTTGTGGCCATTTGTAACACGTTGTATCGATATGTAGGGAAATAATACATGCCTGTGGGTGATTTTTACCCCTTTTTGTCTTCATTGTTCTTAGTTGATATTCTATTACAAGATTGGTTATCTATGTTTGACTATTGCATGTAAAAAAATTTGTTTGTATTTACAAAGAAAAACAATTGTTCATCACCCCTTTGGTGTATCACCATTTTTACTTAGTTTTGTTTCCTTTTGCATATTTTAACTCTGTCTCCTTGGAATCTAGAGTAGGATTTAGCATTGAAAGTTTACAAAATTCATGCATACACCTAAACGAGAGGTGTGAGAACCAGCTTTCTCTAGAGATTTTTCTCACCTTGTAAGGTCCCACACCTTGGAGAAAACTCAATGTTGTGTAATCACACTAAATGACCAACCTGGATTTGCAGATTTAAAGGTCATTTTGGGGGTGATGTAGATTTACACTAACACCTTCTTTGAATTGATAGAAGCACTATCAAGCATGATAGGCTCTATCCATTAAGTTGTTATGCTTTTCTCTAAATTTCTTCATTAAAACAAATTTCCTCTCATGAGATAAATGGGTTTTTATTTCGTGATGGTTATTTGGTTTCCTTGCTTGAATATTTTCTGTATTCTCTGATTGAGGAACCTCTTCTTGGAAAGGTAGTCATTGAGTTGTTTTCCTGTTTGGTTTATGTTGAATCACGCCATGAAACTACTTATGATTTGAGTAATGTTGAAATTGTGTGGATTCATCTTGTCTGCCCATGATGGGTTTATGGAATTATGTTGTAGCTTTTATATCGAACTGGGTTGTCGTTTTGGTTGGTAGAAGACATGAATATTATTTATATCTGTTACTTATCTTATTTTTCAAAGTAATGTAGCTTCTTTGTAACTACCAGTAAATGGATGCTTTGCTTTGTGTTGGGTAAGTCAAGTTCATATGGAAAATAGTAAATAAGTGTTTTCTTCTTGAACTTACTTGTATAATCTAATAGTTCTTTGAATTCGGTATTCGATGGAAGCTAAGCAGTTATTGGGTGTTTGGAATCTCTATTTTAGTTGATTCACCTTTTATGGAAACAAGATTGAATGTTTTATTATTCCTCTTATCTTTTCTAGTTAAAAACTGAGTTTCTTGAATTAAGTTCTTTTAAGGAAACTATGTGTTAATTGTTTCTTGGACACTTTGATTTTGAGGCTATCTTGTTGGGGATACCTGTGTTTGAATTCTTTCTTCTGATCTTATATTTATATTGTTTCTTCTTTAAGTTCTTGAGTACTGAACTAAAGGTTACATAGATGATGTCCTATTTGGTTGAGGGCATGTTGAGAGTCGGCTTTGTTTGAGTCAATACTTGGGTTACTCTCGTAGCTCTGTGTGAGCTTTCTAGAGGTCGATCATGTTGTTTACTACTCTGTTGAGTTAGATGTTGTTGATTCAGAATACCGTTCCTAATCTAGGTTATACTCTTAGGTAGCCTGATAGGGTAAACATGTTGATCCCTTCCTGATTTTTGGTTTTCGTGAAGAAATAAAGATGTTGTTTGGACTTTTGATGACGTTTCTTGATCTGGAACTAACCGAATCTATTCGAATAAGGGATTTCTAGACTCTCCCATTTTTTATCTTTACCTAAGATTGGAGGGAATATTTTTGTTAATAGCTTATGTGCCAATAGCTAAGCTATGTCATTCTTTGGTTGACTTCTTTAGAATCGAATCGTGATGGAACCTTCTCTGTCCCTTCATAAGATGTATTTCTCTCACCTTTGTGGCAATTTGATATAGAGTCTGTCTCGCTGATTATTGTACTTTCATCATGAAGGAATGGTTAGTTTGTGGATCCTCGATTGAAAATTTGTGTTTTGAATGACTATTGGACATTGTAATTACCCTGTATGGCGATTAGAAAAAAATTCATCTCATCTCCTTTTGATATGGGTATAATATCACTGTCGTTGGATGTCCATGATGGGAAACCTTGCTTAAATCTATTTCAAACACAACAGTCACACATTTTGTTTAATCTCTTCTTATATGTGTTTTATTTTATAAAGGAGTTGGGGATGTTGTGATTGGGTGCATCTTCCCTTTGCGACCCTCTTCACATGTGATAGAATGTAGAAATTCCCTTCTAATCATGACATTTGACTCCTTCTCTTTTAGTCTTGAGGTAAATTCTAATCACTACCCCTTTGGAAATTATAAGAAGTTTTGTGTAGTGTTCTCTTTTCTGAATTGCGAATGGGGATTCGGGTTAACCGAATTGTAAAGGAATTTCTAATATTTTATCACAGTCATTCTTCTTCTTTTGGGTAAATCTTGTCTTAGATTTAAATGGGTTTAGTTGCATTATTTTCTTTAATGCTCTTGGGTAGTTTTCATTACTACTTGCTTATCCTCTTGACTTGTATTAAAGGTTCTTAATAATTGTGATAGTAGATTATTATGGGATGTTGTGCATTGAGTAAATATTATCCTAATGTTAATGTTGGGCCTAACTTGAGAACTTAGGCTATGTCTTGGATTTGGAATTAAGGCGTCGGATATGATATGTGAAACTCTTATTTACTTATATTGTTAGATGACTCAACCTAAATCTTTTATAAGTTGGAATGAGCTTGGTTGTAGTGTCTTTTTATGAAATTCTATAAACTAAGTTAGAAGGTTCCTATTTCGAAGGTAACTCTATTTTGGTTAAATAGTAAAGTTAATTTTGTATTTCAATTTCGGATGAATTGTGAAGGAAATAACTAAAAGTACTTTTATTTTGATATGGATTAGAACATTATTTGGATGGATTAGTGTATTGTTGATGGAACATTGTTATTATTGATTAATGATTTATTTGTCTTATGATTTATTTGTCTTCTTGACCTCACTGTTTCATAAAAGCGAGTTGGTTTAATGAAACAATTAGTTGAAAGCACATCATTTTAATGTTTAGCACTTATCATGCTCAATTCAATGAACTGACCGTATGTTAGCAATTTTGCAAATGGACTTCGTAAGTGATAGAGGAAGGAAATAACTTTTATGATGTATTGGTTTCTTGAAAGTCTAGACCATTTATAAAGAATTCTGATTTATTATTGAGATGTATTGAAGGAAGGAAAGTTGTATTCTTAAATGATCTTGATGTTGTTAACATGACATATGTCAAGTAATGCATAGTCTTTAAAATGTGTATTTATCATGATGAAATGAAATGACTAAAGTTACTTAAGTTGATTATGTCAATTCTCTTTTTCATAATATAAAGGAAATTTGTAATCCTATCTTTGATGTTATCATTCATATCTAATTGGATCCTTATTTCGTAGTCATTAAATAGGATGGATAAATGGGAATTAGTATAATTTCCCTTACTTGAATGCAAATTACTAAGTTACATGTATTGTTGTTCTTTACCTAATCTTGTATGGTTTAATATGATCTTATGAATGTATAGTTAAAATATCATGATGTGTGAATTGGATAATGGTATAATAAATCCTAATACTTAACCATAATGAGGAAGGTTCTCTTCCTCTCAAAAGGATACAAAATAAACAAATGGTATATGAGTTCGATAACCATTTAGACTTCATATCTATGAAGTCTTTCATATCAAAACCTGTTTTGGTTCTTATACATTCCTTGAATGGTTGAGACACATTAATTAAATATTATGATAGATGTTGTTTCTATTTTGATTAATTACACATTAAGCAAAAGTTAATGAACATAAAAGCAATCATAGGTTATGAGGTTTCATATTATTTAATCAACTCTAATAAGGATGGAAAACTTAAGGATTATTGGGATTAGGGTTATGCAAGGTTGTTGTGATTTGAATCTTAATCCAATGGTAATTAAGTGGATATGACCTCTTGAGGTGTGTAAATCGTGATGAAGTAGTTATGTCGGATGTTGGCACATGCCAACTATAGAATTGTACCTTCGTGAAGACTTGGGTCTTCACGAGGATATAGTGTTGTAGTTGACATGTTGTAACACCCTTTAGTATTGGTTCATCTAGATCTACTCAAACCTAGACTTGAACTTAGTTTCTCTCTAGATCAGGCTAAGGATATGATTTAGCATAGGAAGTGACTCCCAATGACTTAGGGTAACTGGCACATTCAATTGACTTAGGTCGAATGAGTATGCCCATATACCCTAGGTCATCGTGAGTGGTTCCCTATACCAAATTATATCAATAACCTGGGTTAGGGTCAAACCTTGGACAAGTGGACTGATAAAAGTCAGTAAAGACCATTTTAGATAATAGATGAGTGGGGTGAAGGACGTATTCTAATTAGATGAGTATGTCATCTAGGAATAGTAACATGAACAGTATATGTGGAAATCTTTGGCCAAAGTATCGCAAGTTGTTGGTTATGTTGTCTATGTCACCTAGTTTGAGAAATGTGATTTTAGATGAATATGGTAACAAATATTCAGATAGATTTCTTAAACAAAACACTCAATACCTAGAACAGGGTAAGAGAACCAAGTATACATAGTATACCCATAGTATTCAATACTTAAGTTAACATGAGAGATCGGTTGGTAACCGAGTCATGAAATGAGAGATCATTTCACCGAGTCTTTACTGATTGCATATGGTTATCTGTTATGAGATTGATTGGCATGGAATGTGTGTTCTAAATTATGATTATTTAGAATAGAGAACATTATGTATTAAAAAAATTCCCTTGTTTCTAAAGTCTTAAAATGGGAATGTTACATCTTGGTATCAGAGTTGAAGGTTATAACTCTTGGACCTATTGTGTCCATAATCTGATAAAACTTAAATTTTCTTTTAACTAGAAAATGGTTAGAATAAGAGGAAATGTTGCAAACAACCCACCACCTAGTGGAGAAGCAATAACTACCCAAAAACTCGATGAGATCCTTACTTCCCCTGTTGACATAAGAGATCATTTGATCAGCATGTACTTGAAGAAGAAAGTAATGGGAAATGAGGAAGAAGATGTTGGTAATAACAATCAGCCACCTCCTGCGGACAATGCCAATTTGGGAAATTTGGGTGTTGATAATAACAATGTAAACATGTCTGATCAGCCAGAAAATAAAAAGGCAGGAGGTGACAAATTGAACTCACTAATGATATCAAAAGGATAAGTCCACCTAAGTTTGATGGCACCACATTAGGAGATGGAGCTGAGAATTGGCTCAACAAAATGGAGAAGTACTTTGCAATAAGGAATTTCTAGAGAAACAAAGGCAATATGGGGAGCATATCAGCTTTCCCATGAAGCATCTTCATGGTGGGATAGCCATAAGGATGAGTTGAACATTGATGAAACTAATATTACTTGGGATCAATTTAAAAGTTATTTTAGGCAATGATGGCTGCCACAACTTTACTATGATCAGAAAATGACTAAATTTCAGAACTTAACCCAAGGAAAATTAACTATAATAGAGTATTGGGAGTGGTTTACTAAACTCCTTAAGTATGTACCTTAGTATCAAACTAATGAGAAGTTCAGGATATAAAAATTTATCATGGGATTGAATCCCATTATAGGGGAGAGGTGGATGTTCACATCCCAACCACTATGGAAGGGGTTGTTGAAAAATCCATAAGGCAGGAACAGAAATTAAAGGTAATTTCTGCTCATAAGGAGGAAGTAAGAAAGAAAGTTCCAAACTCCTCTTCATCATCTCTTGGCACCTAAGAAAGGACCATGGAAGAAGTTTGGTATGAAAATAAGTTCTCTACTGATAATAATAAGAAAACAACAACAAATAAGCATGTTGCTAATGTACGTAATAACTTTTTCAAGAACAATAATAACAGATAGAAGTCCTATGGAGGTCAAAATGATAACTTTAAGGCTGGGAATAAATTTGAGCCTAAAAAGGGACCTATAGGAGGCTGTTACAATTGTGGAAAGGATCATTATGCAAATCAATGTCCTTTGAAAAGGATGACTGTAATCAGCAAAGCACAAGATACATGTTGCAGTAGCTGACAAACAAGTTGAAAAGCAAGTCACACCCATAGAAGTTCTAGGTAAGTTATTTGGCATACATGTAACTATTCTTTTTGATACAAGAGCTATTGAATGTTTTATTTCTAGTAAATTAGCATCAAAATTAAAAAGAAAAAGTCTAGAAAAATGGATAAATCATGGGCTGTACATTATGGGAATAATGTTGTTCATACAGTTAGTATGTGTCTTTTTGGAGTAGTCCTTGATTTACCTAGTTTTTCCACGGAAGTTGATCTTTATGTTTCTCCTTTGGGGTCTTATGATGTAATCATAGGTGTTAATTGGATAGTTGAGCATAAAGAAAAAGTGGATTGTTTTGAAAAACATATTAGTTGTTTAGATGACCTATAGAAAACAATAGAGATTCAAGGTGTAAAATGTGAAATTTCAGTTAGGAAATTATTTGCTATGTAACTTAAGAAGGCCAAAAATAAGGGTTGTACCTTATATGCAGTAAAAATTCTGAATCTACTGAAGAAAACAATGATTTCTTATAATGTTACCCACTATTACGAAACTATAGTGATGTGTTTCCAGAAGAGTTACAGGTCTTCCACCCAAAAGGGAATTTGACTTCACAATTGAAATCAAACTGAATGAGCCTATTTCTAAGGCACCTTATTAGATGACTACTATTGAATTGGTAGAGCTTAAGGCTTAGTTATAAGAACTTCTATCTAAAGGTTTGATTAGACTGAGTGTCTCACCTTGGGGAGCACTGGTAATTTTTGTGAAAAAGAAAGATGGAACACTTAGATTGTGTATTGATTATAAAATGTTGAACAAGGAAGCTACGATTAAGAATAGATATCCACTTCCTAGAATTGATGATCTGTTTGATCATATGCGTGGAGCATCGGTATATTCTAAGATAGATCTATGATCTGGATATCATCAGTTATGAATTAAGGATGAGGACATTCATAAAATAGCTTTCAGAACAAGGTATGGACATTATGAATTCACAGTTTTACCTTTTGGATTAACAAATGCACCTACAACTTTTATGAATTTAATGAATAATATTTTTCAAGAATACTTGGACAAATTTGTGCTTGTATTCTTGGATGACATTCTCATATATTCTAAAAGTGTGGAAGAACACCATGAGCATTTGAAGATAGTCTTGGAAATCTTGAGAAAAGATGATTATTTGGTAAGTTGTCTAAATGTTCTTTCTATGACACGGAAGTGCACTATTTGGGTCATGTTATAAGCAAAGATGGAATAGTTGTAGATCCTTCTAAAATTATAGCTATAATTGAGTGGTCTTGCACCAAAGAATGTACATGAAGTTAGAAGCTTCATGGGTCTTACTAGTTACTATAGGAAATTTGTTAAAGATTTCTCCAAAGTTGTTACACCAATAACTTCATTGCAGAAAAAGGATAAGAAATTTGTGTGGAATGATAAATGTGAATCTGCATTTAAAACTTTAAAGGATCAATTAACTTTAGCACCTATTTTGGTTGTACCTAACCCTAATGGATACTTTATTGTTGTAATGGATGCATCCGGGAAGGTCTTGGAGGTATTTTGTTACAAAATGATCATGTCATAGCATACAAAAGTAGAAAACTTAAGTTACATGAGCTGAATTATGCTCCACATGATCTAGAGCTTGTCATCATTGTTCATGCACTTCAATTTTGGAGGCATTACCTACTTGGTAAACCTTTTGAATTAAAAACTGATCATCTTGGGCTGAAGTATATTTTTACTCAACCAAATCTGAATGCAAGACAATGAAGATGGTTAGAGTTTTTATCTCAATATGATTTTGACATAAGTTACATTAAAGGCAAGGAAAATAGGGTAGCTGATGCTCTAAGTCGTAGGAAGCACATTTTATGCTCTTATAACATTGAGAACTCAGTTCAAGGATGAAGTAAAGAGTGTTATGGAATCTGATTCTTATTTTCAACAAGTAAAAACAACACTTGCTGCAGATCCAAATGATGAGAGATATAAAGGTTTTCACTTTGATAATGAAGGAATCTTACGATTTGAAAATAGGGTATACATACCTTTGCTAAATGATTTAAGAAAGAAATTATTAGTTGAATTTCACAATTCACCTTTTTCTGGACACCTGGTATTACAAAGATGTTTGCTGATATAAAACAACAATATTTTTGGAAAGGGATGAAAAAGGATGTGATTGAGTTTGTGACACATTGCTTAGAATGTCAACATGTTAAAGTTGAACATATGCATCCAGCTGGTTTATTGTATCCTCACAGCATACCGCAAAGTACAAATGGCAAGTGATAAGCATGGATTTTTACAAGGGTTGCCTATGTCAAAAATAAACATGATGTTATTTGGTTGTTGTGGATAAACTAACAAAAGTAGCACACTTTATTGTTGGTAATCTTAAGGATGATTCACCTATTTTAGCAAAAAGGTTTGTTCATGAGATTTTCAGATTACATGGAGTACCTGAATTAATCATATCTAATAGAGATCCAAGAATGACTTCAAGATTTTGGCAAATGCTTAACATAGCTTTAGGAACTAAGTTGAATTTCAGTTTTACGTATCATCCGAAAATGGATGGAAAAATGAAAGAGTTAATCAAGTTTTAGAGGATATGTTACGAATGTATTGTATGGATCAGTAGTATAAATGGGAAGAGTATATTCCATTAGTTGAGTTTTCCTACAATAACACATATCACGCATCTCTAAAGATGGCACCTTTTGAAGCATTATATGGAAGGAAATGTAGAACCCCTGTTAGTTGGGACAACATTGAGGATAGAGAGGTAATTGGACCTGAAATCCTTACAAAAATGGAACAACAAGTTAAAATGATTCGTGAACACTTGAAAGAAGAAATAGATAGGAAAAAGAGTTATGTTGACTTGAAGTGGGTTGATAGGAAATTTGAACTTGGTGAGAAGGTCTTTCTTTAGGTTAAACCAAAAAGAGTTCTATAACTTTTGGCAAGGCTGCCAAGTTATCACCTCGTTATGTGGGACCTTTTGAAATTTATTGAAATAATCAACCCTGTAGCTTATTGTTTAGCATTACCTCCGCTTTGTCATGAATGCATGATGTTTTCCATATTTCTTTGCTTAAGAAATATGTTTCAGATTTATCACATGTATTAAATTGGAATTCCTTGCAGGTCCAAGACCCAAGAATAATCATGGTTAAGCCTATACGAGTGTTGGAAACTCACCAGTTGCACTTAAGAAATCATGAAATAAGTCAATGTAAGGTCCAGTGGGACCAGTTTAATGAGGAAAGTGCAACCTAGGAAAATATGGAAGATATGAAAACTACTTTTCCATATTTATTTGAACAGAATTGATTTTGTTGACTGATAAAATTTGTGATTTTATTCTTTTATGACAATAAATCTACCAATTTTGGGTAGATATTTTGTTTGTTTAAAATAAATAACTACGTAAATGTTGATTTTGGGAATTTAAAAAATCCAGTTCTACTTTGAACATATGGAAAGAAAGATAATAAATTGATTATCCTTGATGCAAATTGTTTAAATAAGTTAATCATCGGGATGATGATTCTTTTTAGGAGGGAAGTATGTAACACCTATGGCAAACTGTTAACTTTTCCTCTTTTGCATTGCAAGCGTTGACATGTGATTTGTCCTAAGAAGGTGTATTCTTTTGACTATTAGAAATCATGCTTTCCATGGATAATTTATTTTTGTTCTTGGATTCATTTTGCTGAAATGTTGTTGCTTGCAAGGAATCCATTTTGTTGAGATAAAAAAGGTTGTAAATAGGTAATGTTGTTTGCAAATTATCTCTTTATAATAACCAAACCTTGATCAATTCCATTGATCTAAGGTATGTTTTAATTCTTCTTACCTGATCTGTATGGTAAATTGACATTCAAGAGGTTGAAGGAAATAAAGGACTGAACTCTTGTATTTATACAATTTCATTGATCTTATTGGAAGTTCTTGCTTTGCATTCTATTATAAGTAGTGTGCTCGGATCTTCTTGCTAATTTCTCCTAGGACGCTAAATGGTGTAAAGAGGATGGAGGTCTACTTCAGGACTATTGAGGGTAATAACCTAAGTCCTAGATCTTTAAGATCTATCCTAATGGGATTCTAACCTAAGGTAAACTAGACCTACCTTATGTCTATGTTTACACTAATCTTGTTGCATCCTAACCTAAGTTGTATGTTTACAAAGTGGGGGATTTGGAAATAACCTAAGGTAACTATAAGTTTATTTCTAACCTATTACCTAATGCTAAATTGGTATGGGGTATGGTCTATCCTAAGATGGAAAATTTACCTAAGGCAATGTTTATAAACCTAAGGTAAATACTTTCTAAACTAACCTAAGGTCGGATCCTAAGCTAATGATATCTATCCTAAACTAATGCAAGGATGGAAAGGGACCTAAGGGGAGTCACATGGCAAGTATGAGACATGGCGATAGTTTCTAAGTCATTTATTTGATTTGATCTTGAATTTAAAACAATTTGGTACTATCAGTTGGATAGAGGCATGGAAACTAGAGGGAATCCTAGTTGGCACCTTTACTAAAGTTAAGAAATGCATGTTCTCTTTGAATTTGGACTCACCAACTTTAGATGGCGGTGGCGTGGAGATATAGGTAGGAGATTGGAAATTAATGACATTTATGGTCATCATTTTTGGTGAGAAAACCACCTTGGAAACCATGCAAGTGGATTTGTTGGGAGTTGTTTGGTCTTTCATGCATTCAATTTTTTTTTGCATGGAGCTATCTGGTTCTTCGAACCAGTAGTTCTATTTTCAGTTTGTTACTATTTTTAACTCCCTTGGACTATTTTTGATCCAATGGAAGTATATGAGGCATTTGAGAAGGAAGTTTTTGGTTGTTGATTTCATTTGGAGAAGAAGGAGTTGTGAAGGCTCGATTGGAAACCTTCTTGAATCGACAAAAGCACTATCAGGCATGATAGGCTCTATCCATTAAGCTGCTCTGCTTTTCTCTAAATGTCTTCATTAAAACAACTTTGCTCTTGTGAGATAAATGGGTTTTTATTTCTGTGATGGTTATTTGGTTTCCTTGCTTGAATATTTTTGTATTCTCTGATTGAGGAACCTCTGCTTGGAAAGGTAGTCATTGAGTTGTTTTCCTTTTGGTTTATGTTGAATCATGTTGTGAAACTACTTATGATTTGAGTAATGTTGAAATTGTGTGGATTCGGCTTGTCTACCCTAGGATGGGTTTATGGGATTATGTTGTAGCTTTTATATCAAACTGGGTTGTCATTTTGGTTGGTAGAAGACATGAATATTATTTATATTTATTACTTCTCTGATTTGTCAAAGTAATGTAGCTTCTATGTAACTACCAAGTAAATGGATGCTTTTCTTCATGTTGGGTAAGTCGAGTTCATATGGAAAATAGTAAATAAGTGTTTTCTTCTTGAACTTACTGTATAATCTAATAGTTCTTTGAATTTGGTATTCGATGGGAGATGAGTAGTTATTGGGTGTTTGGAATCTCTATTTTTGTGGATTCATCTTATATGGAAACAAGAGTGAATGTTTTATTATTCCTCTTATCTTTTCATTTAAAAACTGAGTTACTCAAATTAAGTTCTTTTAAGGAAACTATGTGTTAGTATTTCTTGGACACTTGATTTTGAGGCTATTTACCCTTGGTTTTGGGATGTTGGGAATACTTGTGTTTGAAGTCTTTCTTCTGATCTTATATTTATACTATGTCTTCTTTAAGTTCTTGAGTACTGAACTAAAAGTTACATAGATGATGTCTATGTTTGGTTGAGGGCATGTTGAGAGTCGATTCAATACTTGGGTTACTCTCGAGTTGTGATACTTGGGTTTACTCTATCGTTAGAGTTGTTGATCTATGTGAGATTTCTAATAGAGGTGTTGAGATTGATCAGTGATGTTACTCTCGTACTCTTGTGATCTTGCTGAGGTTGATCATGTTGTCTACTACTCTGTTGAGTTAGATGTTGTTGATTTAGAATACCATTCTTGATCTAGGTTAACCTCTTAGGTAACCTGATAGGGTAAACTTGTTGATCCCTTCCCTAATTTTTGGTTTTGTGCTTTAAAGATGTTATTCAGACTTTTGATGACGTTTCTTGATCTGGAACTAACCAAATTGATTCTGAATAAGGGATTTCTGGACTCTCCCATTTCTTTGATCTCTGGGTAAGATTGGAGGGAATATTTTTGTTGATAGCTTGTGCACCTATAGCTAAGCTATGTCATTCTTGGGTTGCACCTTCTTTGGAATCGAATCATGATGGAACCTTCTCTGTCCCTTCATAAGATGTATTTCTCTCACCTCTTGTGGGATTTGATTGAGAGTCTATCTCGCTGATTGTTGTACTTTCATTTGAAGGAATGGTCAGTCTGTGGATCCTCGACTAAAACTTTGATGTTTTGAATGACTATTGGAGACTGTAATTACCTTGTATGGTGATTAACAACTTTTTTCATCTCATCTCCTTTTGATATGGGTATAATATCACTATCGTTGGATGTCCATGATGGGAAACCTTCTTAAATCTATTTCAAACACAATAGTCACACATTCTATTTAATCTCTTCTTATATGTGTTTTCTTTTATAAAGGAGTTGGGGATGTTGTGATTGGGTCTACATCTTCCCTTTGTGACCCTCTTCACGTGTGATAGAATGTAGGAATTCCCTTTTGATCATGACATTTGACTCCTTCTCTTTCAGTCTCAGAGGTAAAGTCTAATCACTACCCTTTGGAAATTATAAGAGGTTTTGTGTAGTGTTCTCTTTTCTAAGTTGTGAATGGGGATTCGGGTTAACCGAATTATAAAGGAAGTTCTAAATTATTTTATCACAGTCGTTCTTCTTCTTTTGGGTAAATCTTGTCTTAGATTTAAATGGGTTCAGTTGCATTATTTTCTTTAATGCTCTTGGGTAGTTGTCATTACTACTTGCTTATCCTCTTGACTTGTATTAAAGGTTCTTAATAATTGTGATAGTAGATTAATATGGGATGTTGTGCATTGAGTAAATACTATCCTAATGTTAATGTTGGGCCTAACTTGAGAACTTAGGCTATGTCTTGGATTTGGAATTAGGACGTCACATCTGATATGTGAAACTCTTATTTACTTATATTGTTAGATGATTCATCCTAAATCTTTTATGAAGCTGGAATGAGCTTGGTTGTAGTGTCTTTTTATGAAATTCTTGTAAACTGAGTTAGAAGGTTCCTACTTCTGAAGGTAACTCTATTTTGGTTAAATAGTGAAGTTAATTTTTGTATTTCAATTTAGATGAATTGTGAAGGAAATAACTAGAAAGTACTTTTATTTGATATGGATAAGTGTATTGGATGGAACATTATTTACCGATATCATGTTGTAGATTGCTGATTACATCATGATATTTCCTTGAATGTTATTCAAATTGATTAATTGTTCTTCTTTTATGGTTGTTATTACTTATGATTTATTTGTCTGCTTGACCTCACTATTTCATAAAAGCAGAGTTGGTTTAATGAAATAGTTAGTTGAAAGCACATGTTTTAATGCTTAGTGCTTATCATGCTCGGATTTAATGAACTCGACCCATGGATAGCAATTTTTACAAATGGACTTCGTAAGTGATAAAGGAAGGCAATAAATTTTATGATGTATTGGTTGCTTGAAATTGGACCATTTATAGAGAATTCTGATTTATTATTGAGATGTATTGAAGGAAGGAAAGTTGTATTCTTAAATGATCTTGATGTTGTTGACATGACATATGTCAATAATGCATAGTCTTGTAAAATGTGTATTTATCATGATGAAATGAAAAGACTGAAGTTACTTAAGTTGATTATGTCAATTCTCTTGTTCATAATATGAAGGAAATTTGTAATCCTATCTTTGATGTTGTCATTCATATCTGATTGGATCCTTATTTATAGTCATTAAATAGGCTAGATAAATGGGAATTAGTACAATTTCCCTTACTTGAATGCAACTTACTAAGTTGCATGTATTGTTGTTCTTTACCTAATCTTGTATGGTATATTATGATGTTATGAATGTATAGTTAAAATATCAGGATGTGTGAATTGGATAAGGGTATGATAAATCCTAATTCTTAACCATAATGAGGAAGGTTCTCCTCCTCTCAAAAGGATACAAAATAAACGAATGGTATATGTGTTTGATAACCATTTAGACTTCATATCTATGAAGTCTTTCATAACAGAACCTATTTTGGTTCTTATACATTCCTTGAATGGTTGAGACACATTAATTAAATCTTATGATAGATGTTGTTTCTATTTTGATTAATTACACGTTAAGCAAAAAGTTAATGAACATAAAAGCAATCATAGGTTATGAGGTTTCATATTATTTAATCAAATCTAATAAGGATGGAAAACTTAAGGATTGTTGGGATTAGGGTTATGTAAGGTTGTTGTGTTTTGAATCTTAATCCAATGGTAATTAAGTGTATATGACCTCTTGAGGTGTGTAAATCATGATGAAGTAGTTTTATCGGATGTTGGCACACACCAACTATAGAATTGTACCTTCGTGAAGACTTGGGTCTTCACGAGGATATAGTGTTGCAGTTGACATGTTGTAACACCCTTCAACATTGGTTCATCTAGATCTACTCAAACCTAGACTTGAACTTAGTTTCTCTCTAGATCAGGCTAAGGATATGATTTAGCATAGGAAGTGACTCTCAATGACTTAGGGTAACTTGGCACATTCAATTGACTTAGGTCAAATGAGTATGCCCATATACCCTAGGTCATCGTGAGTGGTTCCCTATACCAAATTATATCAATAACCTTGGGTTAGGTCAAACCTTGGACAAGTGGACTAACAAAAGTTAGTAAAGACCATTTTAGATAATAGATGAGTGGGGTGAAGGATGTATTCGATTAGATGAGTATGCCATCTAGGAATAGTAACATGAACAATATGTTGGAAATATTTGGCCAAAGTATCGCAAGATATCTTGGTTGTGTTGTCCTATGTCACCTAGTTTGAGAAATGTGATTTCAGATGAATATGGTAACAAATATTTAGATATATTTCTTAAACAGAACACTCAATACCCAGAACAGGGTAAGAGAACCAAGTATACATAGTATACCCATAGTATTCAATACTTAAGTTAACATGAGAGATCGGTTGGTAATGGGAAATGAGGAAGAAGATGTTGGTAATAACAATCACCCACATCCTACGAGACAATGCCAATTTGGGAAATTTGGGTGTTGATAATAACAATGTAAACATGTATGATCGTCGAGAAAATAAAAGGCAAGGTGATTTGATAAATTGAACTCACTAATGATATCAAAAGGATATGTCCACCTAAGTTTGATGGCACCACATTAGGAGATGGAGGTGAGAATTGGCTTAGCAAAATTGAGAAGTACTTTGCAATAAGGAACTTCTCACAAGAAAGCAGAGGCAATATGGGAGCATATCGAGCTTTGCCATGAAGCATCTTCATGGTGGGATAGCCGTAAAAATTTGAGTTTAACATTGATGAAACTAATATTACTTAGGATCAATTTAAAAGTTATTTTAGGCAATGATGGCTACCACAACTTTACTATAATCAGGAAATGACTAAATTTCATAGCTTAACTTAAGGAAAATTAACTATAACAAAGTATCGAGGAGCGAGTTTACTAAACTCCTTAAGTATGTACCTCGGTATTAAATTGATGAGAAGCTCGGGATATGAAAATTTATCATGGGATTGAACCCCATTATAGGGAGAGGTGGATGTTCACATCCCAACCACCATGGAAGGGGTTTTGAAAATACATAAGGCAGAATAGAAATTAAAGGTAATTTTTGCTCATAAGGAGGAAGTAAGAAAGCAAGTTCCAAACTCCTCTTCATCATATCTTGCACCTAAGAAAGGACCATGGAATAAGTTTGGTATGAAAAGTAAGTTCTCTACTAATAATAATAAGAAAAAAGCAACAAATAAGCATGTTTCTAATGTACATAATAACTTTTTCAAGAACAATAATAATGAGATAGAAATCCTATGGAGGTCAAAATGGTAACTTTAAGGTACAGGAATAAATTTGAGCCTAAAAATAATCTATAGGAGGTTATACAATTGTGGCAAGGATCATTACACAAACCAATGTCCTTTGAAAAAGGATGAACGCTAATCAAGAAAGACACAAGATACTTGTTGCAGTGGTATTTGACAAACAAGTTGAAAAGCAAGTCACACCCATAGAAGTTCGGGTAAGTTATTTGGCATACCTGTAACTATTCTTTTTGATATGAGAGCTACTGAATGTTTTATTTCTAGTAAATTAGCATTGAAATTAAAAAGAAAAGATAGAAAAATGGATAAATCATGGGCTGTACATTATGGGAATAATGTTGTTCATACAGTTAGTATGTGTCTTTTTGGAGCATTCCTTGATTTACCTAGTTTTTCCACAGAAGTTGATCTTTATGTTTCTCCTTTGGGGTCTTATGATGTAATCATAGGTGTTAATTGGCTAGCTGAGCATAATGAGGAAGGTTCTCTTCCTCTCAAAAAGAATCTACAAAATAAACACATGGTATATGAGTTCGATAACCATTTAGACTTCATATCTATGAAGTCTTTCATATCAAAACCTTTTTTGGTTCTTATACATTCCTTGAATGGTTAAGACACAATAATTACATATTTTGATCGATGTTGTTTGTATTTGGATTAATTGCATGTTAATAAAAGAGTTAATGAACATAAAATCAATCATAGGTTATGAGGTTTCATATAATTTAATCAACTCTAATAAGGATGGAAAACTTAAGTCTTTCATATCAAAACCTTTTTTTCTCTTATACATTCCTTGAATGGTTAAGACACATTAATTACATATTTTGATAGATGTTGTTTCTATTTGGATTAATTGACGTTATTAAAAGAGTTAATGAACATAAAAGCAATCATAGGTTATGAGGTTTCATATAATTTAATCAACTCTAATAAGGATGGAAAACTTAAGAATTATTAGGATTATGGTTATGCAAGGTTGTTGTGATTTGAATCTTAATCCAATGGTAATTAAGTGGATATGACCTCTTGAGGTGTGTAAATCATGATGAAGTAGTTCTATAGAATGTTGGCACACACCTGTTGTAGAGTTGTACCTTCGTGAAGACTTGTGTCTTTGTGAGGATGCTGAGGTGTTGTAGATGACATGTAACAACACCCTTGACATTGGTTCATCTAGATCTACT